>CANXME010002639.1:0-167989 GCA_948144175.1 Closterium sp. NIES-65
AACTTCGCCGACTGGACTCACCCTCCAGATCTTGATCCAGACCTCAGCCCGGAAGGCTCTGGTACTTCGCATACCATCCCTAAAGCAGAAAGAACACGCGCGTTAGCAACAATTCAACATTCAACAGCAGCAGAAACATCATCGGCAGCAGCAGAGACAACATCGGCAAGCAGCAGCAGGACCAACGACACCAGTCGTCATCAACGAAACACCACCAACACCCGTACAGCAGTTGAAACCAACTCAACGAGAAGTCCACAAAAATGCAAACTTCGTCGCCAGCTTCTACTCTAACTCCGACGCGTATCGACGCTCACCCGGACATCGCGCCTCCGAAGAATCTGGCACGCACGAATGGGACATCCAAGCAACACAGTCTTAACAAGAACGAGAGTCCTAGAGAAGGACTCATTATTACTACCTCATGGCAGAGAACTTCAACGGGCACGAGGGACTTGTCTTACCTGTCCCGAAGCCGACTTACCACATCGACCGTTCACTCCTCGTCACAACCCGAGCGCACCCGCGTACGCACCACTTGAGAAGGTGTACAGCGACATTCTCTTCAATTGAGAACCAGGACAAGTTACCTACAACTACACGATTTCCTTCATTGACGCCGCCACTCGATACGTCTGGCATCTTAATCTACCCAGCCGCGACATGGCACTCGCAGCGTTCGCCGCCTGGCTACCAGTAACAGAACGAGAGTCGGGAGCACTGCTGAAAAGCTTCCAGTCAGACGGGAGGAGGAGAATACACCTCTCAGCGATTCAAGCAGTACCTGGCGGAAAGAGGAATCAAACAACTTCTCTCCCTTCCCTACGCCCATCAGCAGCAAGGTGTCCGCAGAACGAATGAACAGAACTCTGCAGAACAGCATGCGCAAACTGTTACGTGGCATGCGGCTACCCAACCACAGTGGCCCTGCAGCAATGGACCATGCTGTCATGCTGCACAACTTGCTGTCGTCGTCCTCACTCCCGAACAACGCATCACCGCATCTGCTGTGGACAGGAAAAACAGGGCAGTACAAAAATGTTACGATTTTTCGGGTGCATGGTACAGTACCGACCCCCAGAGGCACGAGCGGGGAAGATTTTCACAACGCGCACAGTGGGGACTACACCTTGGCATCGAAAAGAATTACAAACGCATGGAAAATCTTCGACGTCCACTCCAAGGAAACAGTAGCAGCACGTAATGTGATCTTCTACAAACCACTCACGCTTCAGACGTACCTCGCCAATTTGCACGAAAATCAGGACCCCACAGGTGGCTTTCGTGGTGACTGAGCCCTTCGCCTCAGCAGCAAACGAAGCAGACTGGGACGAGCAGAACGTCGACAACGCATCCGAAGAACCTAATCAGGTTTGCCAGATACTGAAATCACTCTACGGAATCAAACAGGCCCCACGGCTGTGGGCAAGAGCACTTACACACCCGCCTCGCTCGCATCGGATTCCGTCAACTGCCTCACGACCAAGGCATGTACCGACTCACCAAAGACGCCAACTACATTCTGCTTATCGTCTACGTCGACGATCTACTCTACATCGGTTCTACCAACGACATAACTACCTGGTTCGAAGGGGAGCTGAAGAAGGACCTCACACTCACGGTCTCCACTACCGTCACTCAATATCTCGGACTCAACATCCGCGAAGAAGAAAATGCGATCTACCTCAGCGCCGAAAAGTATGCCGACACCATCGCCAAACACTTCGCGCTCACACCTGCTACTATCTCCACGCCATACCGCTACACGGCAGGGAACGGCAAAGGAAGCTCCGCCTTACTCAAAAATGCCGGAATACGCGACTACCAGCGAAAACTGGGCTGTCTCCTCTTCATAGCCGTCACCTGCCGCCCAGATCTGTCCTACTCCGCAAGTCAACTTGCTACCTATCTCAAGAGGCCCGAAGCAGAACACCTGGCGGAACTCGATCGCGCTCTTCACTACTTCGTGAGCACCGCAACGATTGGCCTGACGTACTACAAAAACACAACTACGCCGACGAAACTAATCGGCTACGTCGATGCCGATCACGCCGGCGACTCAGATAACAGGCGCTCCCGCACTGGCTACATCTACCGCCTAGAACCTAGCGGACCTATCTCCTGGCAATCAAGCAAGCAAGAACTAATTGCACTCTCTTCAGCTGTAGCAGAATATATCGCCCTCTGCTCAGCCACCAAGGAAGGACTCTACCTTCGCGAGCTGCTGGAAGAAGCGAAGTTAGCCGAGTTACCTAACTTCACTTTGTTCTGCGACAACCAATCTGCAATTCGCATCGCCAACAAGAGCGGATTCGCGAACAGAACGAAGCATATCGCTTTGCGATACTTCTTCGTGAAAGACGAAATCGAGAAAGGGAAACTCGATCTATCCTACTGTCCTACGTCCGAGATGGCAGCTGACTACTTGACCAAGAAACTAGGAAAACAGAAGTTCGAGTACTGCATGCTGCTGACTGGACAAAACCACGTCATCATCAGCGACACTCCAGAAGCGAAGGGGAGTGTTGGGAACAAATAAGTTAAGCGCCTCTGTCGTGTCAGAACTCAAGACACAAAGCGAAGCAGCTCAAATCGAAGCATCGCGAATCAACCCTCGGAAGTTAACGTAACCGCTGGAGGTTACGAGAAAGTCAAAGGTCAGCGACCTTTGACCTGACGCAGCGCGACAGCAAGGACAAACAACTGACTCGACATTGAGCAGTTGCCCAAGTCGCACTGTATCGAACCGCAACAGTAAAAGTAGTTATAATGTCTCTTCATATTCTCTGTACTCATATATTTATATTCCTGTATCTCTTTGCTTTACTCAACTTACTTTGCCCTCACATACTAGCGCAAGGTGGTTCAAGGACTTTATTCAACGCTTCCGCTATTACAACACCTACTCAGACTTTAACTCTACAAAGATCCTAGGGCGTTTCAGCCCAACACCTACGGCCTCTTATCAGGCGATCCTCTTGTCAGATTCGCGTCACACCGCACCGAAACGCGCATAATAACATTCGATCGCATTGAATCGCATTGGACTGCATTTGATTTTTATTAAATATTTTTAAATATATTTTTCAATATATTTTTTATTTTATTTTTAACAGTGGTTGCACATGATTAAAAGTAACCTCAACAACGTAGGCTGATAATCAGGGTTTCTGAGAAGGCTACACTGCTAATCAGAGAAGTCGAAATCCAAATGTGGTCCCCGTTCCATACCCGTCTGAGCTCCTAATCATGGCACACAAATGAACTTGGACCCTACACTTCCAACACACTTCTTCTCATTGTACACGTAATATTTTGAAATTGCTCCATTGGCAGCTCCACCATAAAAACTGTAAGCACCTGAGCATGTCAATGATGGTGACACTGGCTTTTGCCTGCCCTTCTTGCATATGCCAACGACGAATGACCAATACTCTGCCCTTAGGCAAATCTGAACGGCGACATTTACAAACACAAGAAATGAAAAAAAAACATGTATTGAGAGAAAGAGATAGGCACACACTCAACGGGCAATCAAGGGCAAATAGTTGGAAAAAAACACCACGCTGGCATATGAGAAATGACTCCTTGCCCCAACATCCATCAAGTATACGTTTGGTCCATCCACCAATCTTCCCTCCTTTTCCCTCCCATCTCTTGCGCCCCCAACCCAGTTCACCTCCACCTCTCACCTGCACGCCAGTGTTGCTGCCAACAGCAGAGGCGGAGACCGGGATGACACTCGAGCAGATGAGGCCGGGATTGTTGCGGTACAGCTCAGCCCAGCGCACAGCGTTCACGTTCCCAGCCCCCGTTGGGTCGTCCTCACTCCCCGCCTCCAGCAGCAGGCGTTCACACGTGTCCTGTGCTGTAAGCACGCCGTAACGTAGGCACCGAGGCACAGTGAAGGCGAAGGTGGCGTTGCGCTCGACGCACAGAGAGCGGCCCGCCTTGATGGGCTCAGAGCAGTCAAGGCCGGGATTGAGTGCCGTGAGGTTGCTGGTGGTGAGGAACAGCTGAGCACTGATGGACCAGCATGTGTCGCCCTGGAGGGTTGAACAACGGGAGAGAAGGCACAGATGCCTGAGGTGAATGGAGCGCAGCTTTACTATGCGACAGTCTTGCGGAGCTAAGCAAAGCAGAGTGGGGAAACATAGAAAAATAATTCGACGAGATTCCATTCAACGAATAAAAACAAAAAGGGCTAACTCTCACACTGAGGGTGTAGAAGAACGCAGTGCAGGGAACGAGGAGAGGATTTCCCAGCTGAAGCACCATGTTACGAGGCAAAGCCTGATTGCAGTCAATGCCCTGCAATGAGGAGCACACACGATTCTTTAGTCACCACTTCAGGGGATGGCACATCGTTTGCATGACGAATCAGGAAGTAAATGGACACAGGAAGACAAAGCTATGAAGTGAAGGTGTAGCAATATTGCTTTTGTGATTGTTTTCATTTCACACATTGACGATTTCATAAACTGTAGATAAGCAGCTATGGGACTTAGAATTCCATTGTGAGGAATCAACCACTAGCCGTGCCTGCCAATCCACTCTTCCAGGTCCCCCATCTCCATTGGTTACCTGATTCCGCTGTGTGAATTGGGGAAGTGAGAGGCCCACAATAGAGAGGACAGCGGGGCACCACCAGTTGCTCCCACTCACGGCCAGGGTGCTGGCTGTGACGTTGGCTGGAAAGCGACGAATGTGAAAGCAGGAGAACACACGCATAAGAAAGTAATCAAGAAAACAAAACTACTAGTTGTGTGTGCATCACATGAATTGACAGTAGAACTGTAATGACCCCAACATATGATTCAAGAAGAACTGAAAGAAGTAGCGACCCTCTTACAAACGATGCCAAGCCAGCAGCACCTGGGTCGCAGGTGGGGAAGCTATCGATGATTGTGCTTTCAACGTAGTTGGGGGGGCAGATGCAGGAGTAGGAGCCCTTGCCGTCGTTGATGCACGCGCCCACGTAGCATGGGTTCTTCAAGTCAGACCCACACACATCCACTGCCAAGCGACATAAACACAATTGTGGAGCACAGTGGTGAGAGAGATACATGTGTTGGGAGCAATGGGAAGAGTAGGGGGAAGGAGAGATGAAACTACGAAAAGATATAGACAGGGACTTGGTTGAAAGAATATCTGAAGATCAAACAAGCCCATTGTTCCAAAAACGGCCATTGTTCTGACAAGGGCCATGAATAAAAGTTATCATTTGAGAACTTGAACCAAACAACTTACAGTAAGCACACGTTTGAGAGCCATATCCGTTTGCAGCTTGAACAAATGGCTGATTAGATTCGTTTGGAATGGAACAGTCACACGAATTGCTGTTGTTCCGTAAGTTAGCCCGGCATGTGAACCGCCCACACGGATTCATGCTGGGCTGCAGGTCACCATCACCCTTGAAGCTCCTCTGGCCGCAAGGGTCCTTGGGGACTGGAGGGGGGTACAGATAGGAGCAGGAGGTGTAGAAACAGGCGCGAGTGCAAACTCATTGAAAACGACCGTGGGCAGGAAAAGGCAAGCCTTAGGCAAATGGCAGGTGTGAAATCTGGAAACCGTGAGTTGGCGATTGGTGACTGGCTCACACTCCTCTCTGTTGACAATGCCTCCATTCCACTGTGTTCCATATACCAAATTTGAGGCCATCCCCTAAACTAAAGACTAATTACATAATTCTTCTGTGAATTTCACCCTGCCCCAAACACCCTGTGATGGACTGGAAGGGGGGGACTGAGATATGGAGAGAGCGATGGGGGAAGGTGCCCCATTTAAGACAATGAGGTAGATGCCTCACTCAACACCTCGAGGTAGATGCCTCACTCAACACCTCGAGGTAGATGCCTCACTCAACACCTCGAGGTAGATGCCTCACTCAACACCTCGAGGTAGATGCCCCACTCAACACCTCGAGATAAATGCCTCACTCTTGACAATGGGGTAGATGCCAGGCAGCACGTTGATGCCACACACGCCATCCCCTCCCTGAATGTCCATGCGCATGTGGCCCCGGTCACCCCACTCCACTCCCCACGAGTTGCGGATGATCCAAAATGGAGGCGCTATGCGATTTTGGCTGCCGTCATTTCTCAAGATGAAGTATCCAATAACGAGTACAACGTGGTTCAGTCTGCCGGTGTAGCAACCAGGATCCTGGTACTTGAAGGTCTGAGGAGAAAGGGGGCACCACAACAGTTATGGAGGAATGAAACAACAAACAACAAAGTACCACTTCAGGCATACAGGTTAATGCTGGTAACAACTTGTGTACAACCCTGGGTTGGTTTTTGGCATACAGGTAATGCGAACAACAACTTCTGTACAACTCTTGACAACTTGTGCACAGAATGAAGGGTCAACGCAAGAAACACCCACCCCGTCATATTGTGCAAAACTCAGAGCAGAAGCCTCAATGTGAACCACCACTGGCTGTCGACGCACTGCCAGCATGAGCCCCACAAACTCCTTGAACCTTGTGCGCTCAAAGCCATGAACAGGGTACTTCTTTTTCTAAAGATGAACATTTCATAGGGGATTTAATTACAGATAGGAAGGAAGAGAAAGAAACATAAAAGGAGGTCACAATGGAAAACAAAAGTTTGCTTGTGGAAAATGATGGCGGCCAATCATAGAAAGCAGCAGAATGTTGGGTGCATTACAAAATGATTAGAATATTCATTTTGTACTCTATACGTTGCCTTCTGAATGTTATGGAACTCTTAAGTCTGGCTCGGCCCCTTCCGGCTCGTGGCAAGCCGACCTTAGCTGACCGTTGATCATGCTTGGTAGAAGCTGTTTGCCTCTTGCTGCCATAACTCGGTCTCTTGGCCCCGATCCGGCCACTCTATCATTGCGTATCAGACTGCAGGGGCACTCGTATGCCGATGGAAAATTAGTTCAACTCGGTTATAAGTTGCAACCAATGCCAGTGGCTTCAACGACTCGGAGACAGTCCTCATATCACCAGTTGAAGTATAGTCGCAACTCTCTCAACGTCGGGCACACCACTTCAAATCTCTGGAATCACACTTCACCACACTACTCACAGGCGCTCCAACCTCTGTGACTCCACCGTGAGGCAGCATGAGAAGCCTTTCCAACGCCTCGGTGGGGGAGCCCCCCGTGCTGCACTTGTCAGCTTCGGAGGTGAGCCCCATGGCTGCAAAGAGTGACTCCACTGACAGCTGCGGTGCCTGTGCATTCAAGGCAATGCCGTATGCCGCTTCCACACTCGCCACCAGCGCAAACGCCCAACAAGAACCTGCGTATGATGAAAATTGGTTCGTGAATAATTGAAGCTCATGCGATGACGGCTGAAAAATGATGAAGACTCATATTGCCCTGATTATTGTGCGATAGTTGAAACATGAAAGTGACCAGCAGCAGAACAGCAAATGGAAAGACGCAGATTGTAGCAACTAACCAAGACACCAGCCCAGCTATCAGCTCCAATATGCTTCTACAGGTTCCCATTGGTTTCACTCACTGCAGTCTCTTTGGTCCTTGACGGGCCAGCCGAGGAAGGGCACGGAGTCCCAGGAGTGGAAGTCGCTGATGACCCACGAGTCCTGCTTGCTGGGCGCAACACGGTAGTCCGCACTCACATAGCGCGGGAAGGGGCTGGCCCGTTCTGGCATGTATGTGTTCGTTGATAGCTGCAGGCCATAGGCTGTGATATGCTCAGAAGTTGAATTATAGAGAAAGGAATGAGATGTGAAAGTGACAAGTTGTTACAAGATAGAACTTGAAGGGGGATAATGAGTACAATGGTCTGGGGTGCATTGCCCTAACGTTGCTGAACTGCAACCCTTATCCAATAACATCTGCACCTCAAGTGGTCATTACAACATCCACCAAACAAGCACTCCGTTCAAGCGTGGTTCATGCATGTCTCTCATAAAAAATTCGCTTCCCTAATTCCATAAACGAAGTTGCTCAGCTTCTCCATTTTCCAGTTTGCTTCAGATTTATGCGCACCGTGCTGTGCACCATCAACCACCGTGCTGTGCACCATCAACCACCGTGCTGTGCACCATCAACCACACTGTCTAGGTTATTCTTCTTTCTTACACCCAATGTACTGAATGCATGAGTATTTAGTACAAAGAACCTCCAGAAGAAAAGAAAAACATGGTAAGACGGAGAGTGAAGGATACATGTGGAAAGATAAACAAACGCGAGGGGAAACGTCTGTACACATTATAAGATGATAATAACAATCACACTGTCACAATGCTTGCCTCTTTTGTCCTTCTAACGGAGGTAGTTGCGAGAGTCGCAACAGAAGCATGGGAGACGATGTCTCACCTGGATTACGTGTGACTGTTCGGGGAGAAGCAGGAAGGCCTGCACAAAGACAAAGCAATCAGAGCGAAGATAGAAGACACCATGTAAGATTCAGAAAATGTGTGACTCATATCAAATTGCAGTAACTTTCAAATTGACCTCCATCGGTAACCTCATCAGCGCCAGAGCTAACCTCATCTTCACCAGCACTACCCCCATCGTCACAATTCCTTACATCACCATCCACTCCCTCAGTCTCGTTGCCACCTCCTTTACATCCTCCGGACTGGACCTCCCATGTTGTTAACCACCATGCCAAGCCCATCCACCTGAAAGCACACACTGCTTACCTGTATCCACTGTCGATTCAAGAATGACGTGCCGCTGAAACGGCTTCACAGTGGTGGACGCCACGAAGCCAAAGAAGAAGGCGGGCTGATCAACTGCACCCTGCAGCACCTCACACAGCGCCAGCCTCCACTCCAGCACCGCTTGCTGCGGCTTCTCCTGCGAGTCAGCCAGGAAGACCTGGATGGTGCCGGGGTCTCCTGGCTCATAGTCCACCCACGCCGTGTACGCCTTCCTGTTGCTCAGACGGAAGGGTGACCTCACAGCGACTAGCGATCTGTCTTCGCCTCGAACGTTCAGCCCGACATGGTGGCTGCTCATGTCGCCATGCTCCTTGTTCTGCAGAGTGTCAAACTCCACCGCCATGCTCCGTGTGTCCATTCCACCATACCCCACCCCAGCGCCACTCCCCACCTGGTCCGTTGCCGAGATGACAAACGCTAAGCCGTTGAAGCCCACGTGGCCAGATCGAGGCAAGAGGGAGAAGGTAA
The DNA here is from genome assembly GCA_948144175.1 of Closterium sp. NIES-65. Taxonomy (NCBI): domain Eukaryota; kingdom Viridiplantae; phylum Streptophyta; class Zygnematophyceae; order Desmidiales; family Closteriaceae; genus Closterium; species Closterium sp. NIES-65. Next base: position 9,138 of record CANXME010002639.1, read on the forward strand.
AGTTGGCGTGAAAGGCGAGCTGCAGCCCACACCGCGACAGTCCCTGGTTTGCCTCGTACACAAACAACTTCACCGGCTCTGCGGTGAAGTTCCCCTTCGTCTCGCGCTGCCCCCCCCTGGTGAGTATAGATGCTGGTGGGAGAACCGCTTGACTGCTTGAGTAGTTTTTGTTCTGGCCTGCACAAACATACCAGACGGATGGACAGAAGTGGGATATGTGTAAGAACTTGAGCGAGACTTGATTGATTTAATAAAGGAGCTCAAGAATTCTAAGTACATTAGAAAATGGGTGGGAACAGATGGGCAGGGGATCGGGGGCAATTCCCAATAAGATCGACTGAAATCTTCAACTGGTGTTGGAGTTGAAGGTTTCAGTTGACCACATCACATTTGGGTTGGGTTGGGATATTGGTGTAACACCCAACCACAAAAACTACTACACTAAAGTAGGACATTAAAAGTGCAAGTAAAAGAAGTGAGGTGGAAGTCTATCGCTAACAATATGGAGGTATGACAGGGTGATACCTAAGAATTCCGATCAACAAGCGACTGGAGTTCATGTGAGTTGGACGTCCCACCATTCTGTAAATCTGTATATGGTCATGTTTCATAGATTTCAAGTGGTGTCCCCTACCTTGAGCAACACAGGTGATCCCTCCAAATTGCACGAATCCCGCATCACACAGACATGTGGGTGCCAAGCTAGCCCCCTCTGGATAGCACACCCCATGTCCTCCACACGCAGCAGCAGCAGCAGCACCAGCAGCAGAGGAGACGCCACAGAATGCATTGCATGCTGCCTCCTGTCGCTGGGGCACCAAGGCACAGCCAAGCGGCAACGTGAAGCAGTTGGCATCAAAAGAGTGAGGCTGGCATGCCCCGTCGGGCAGAGGGCCCGAGAGGAAGTTGCTGGAGAGATATAGGGTTCGCGCAGCAAGGAGCTTCAGTGCGCGGCCTGTGAGGTAGTTGTGAGAGAGGTCTCTGCAGGAAGGAGGTGCAAGTGGCGGGAGAAGGATGGGTGGGGATCACCTCACTGCACCTGGATAGAAAAAAGTGGAGTGCACTGAGCGAAGATGTGAGGGGTTGTTGAGAAGAATGGGTATACAGATGGGGGAGCAGAAGGGGATAGACACGGGCTGGCGGAGGAGAAGAATAAGGAGTCAACGAGAAGGGGAGCAGAAGGGGAAGGTGAGGTGGAAGAGAAGGATACAGAAGAGGGAGAGGAAGAAGAGGCGTACGAGGATGGTTGGTTGATTGAGACCAGGGAAGAGAGAAATCCGAGAAATGAGGAAGAGAGAAACGAGGAAGCAATCCGAGGAATGTGAAGATGGGTATACAGGGCACTGGCACAGCAACCACGGGCATTCATGTGGTTTTCTATTGACTGGTTTGACTCTTAAGTGGTACTGGGTAGTGTTCAATGTTATAGACCAGCACTCTAGGATGATGATGCACCAGCATGCGAAGTGGGATGCTGCTGGTGGGCTTTTTGAAGGAAAATGTTTCACGAAACTAGGGCAGGAAGAAGAACAGAGAGATCGTGGGGCTAACCAAAGTAAGGAGAATTCAACTGAGCACCACATTTGAAGTACAGCAACCCATCCATTCAAAACAATGGAAAAAGGGTGCACTCCACGAATGACTTCATTGCATGGACACACGTATGTATCAAAGTCACCCCCTTGTGTTCTTAGCTCGCGCTCATCATGAGAAAAGCTCTCCTGTGAGAGGAAATTGACAGCACTAGACAAGAGGGCAACTGACAGGTGAGAAACTTGGGTGAGTGTGCTGATGGTAGCAGGAATGCTGCCAGACAGTTGGTTGCTTGAAAAATCTCTGAGTGGAAAAAGAATGCCAAATTATAAACACCACTGAGGTTATAGTGAGGTGAAATGATAAAAGTACGCATGAGCACAAAAAATTACCGCGGTTCGGTTCAGGGCGGTTCAGTTCATTTTTTACCCAAACTATACCGTTTTTCTTTTTTGCGGCCGTTATTTTTTTCTTCAACAAATTGAACCAGTTCTTCTGTTCGGCCGGTTTGTTTTCAACAACTATCCGAGCCACGCCGAAGCTCCAGCTCCCTCATAGCCTAACATTGGTGTGTTTCCCACGGTTCTTTTTAGATAACAGCTCCTTTTTCTGTTTCAGCCAGTGTAACGATAGTGAAATGTTCAAGGAGAGAAACTTGGAGGCCGTGGTTGTGAGAGCAGCAGTTCTATTGATTAGACTGTTAAGATCCATTTGAGCAAGGAAGTTGGGAAAACCTAACCAACCCGACCCGTGGTTTAGGGCTGGTCGGGTCAGGGATTTCAGAAATGTGCCCCGCGCGGGTTGGCCCGACCGAACCCGAGCTAAAACCCGACCCAAGTACAGAACTTGGGCCGAGTTAGGGCCGGGTTTTGGGCCAGGATTGACCCAACCCGATTTCAACTCTGTAGGGTTCGAAACCCTAGACAAATTTGATGACGAGGATTAAGAAGTCCCTCGACATCAGAACTTGGGCTGAGTCGGGACGGGTTTCGAGCCAGGATTGACCCGACCCGATATCGGGTCTTGGTCGGGGAATTCGGGCCGGGCCAACTCTGTAGGGTTCGAAACCCTACATAAATTTGATGTCGAGGATTGAACGGTCATCAGAACACGAGCACGCGCCACGCCAAGCAGCCAAACTTCAGCCACTAATGTTACCTAAGCTAAGTTAGTAGCTATTTTAAAGCCTACAGAACCATGTTTTCCGACATTTCTATTTACTATGAAGATGTTACTCTGCTATTAAAGGAGACCGCACTGGTGGGATAGTATACTCACGAGTTCACGTTTTACTAGTGCGATTTCACCTTCAAGGCTGCACGCGCCATGTCTTAAAACAACCACCGTTCATAAGTGGGCCCAGCACATAAACTAGTACCAATTCGTACTGATTGACGGGCGCCGCATGCACAGCACTTTTCACTACAGCTAATACACACCCGTACCCCGTAACAGGGCGGGTCAGCCTGGCCCGACCCGACCCGACCCGGGGTCGGGTCAGTTCTGACCCGAATTTCAAAACTCGGGTCGGGTCAGACCCTCCACAAGCTTGGCTCGAAGCTGGCCCGACCCGGGAACCCATCTGGCCCAGCCAAGTCGGGTCGGGTCGGGTCAGGCCGGGCCACATGGTCATGACTAGGTGGAAGGGGGCGTCGTAGACTATGAGAAAATTAGAGCTTGAAATAAAGCTACAACACTCTCTGGTTTCAAGGTTATATTCACACCCAAACTGGTCCGTACTAAACTTGTGGCTCAAGGACAATGGCTCAATTCAGAAAAAAACAAACCAAACTGCACAGAACCAAATCGTGTTGATCCGATCAAGCACTAGGATGAGAAGAAGGCTGATGATAGTCTCGCGGGATTTGGTGTATGTATGAAAGTAGGGGAGTAAGTAAAAACCAGTGATATTGTGATGGGAAATAGAATGGGGCTACTACACCAGGAAGATTTTATCTGAGCACCACTTTTCACCACACTCGCAAAAGACTTTAATGCATGCATGTACGCCCCTAATGTTGTTAGCTCACGCTTAACATAAAAAAGAAGCTCCCCTGTGAGAGGAAACTGACAGCACTAGACTAGAGTAGAGAGTCACTAACAGGCAAAGAAGTTGGGCGAGTGTGCTGATGGCAGCAGGAATGCTGCCAGACAACTGGTTGCTTGAAACGGCTCTGAAATGAAGCCAGATTATAAAATACCACTGGGGTTATAGTGACGTTGTAGCATACAAGAGAAGACCAGACTGAAGCGAGGGAGGACAGCGATGAGGTTGGGTAAGACCATACAAAGGGTGATTAGCATATGAAGATGGTCGTCCTTTGGAGAAGACGAGACGAGGCAAAATGCTAGAAGAATGTGAGGCAACACGAATATTGGAATTATGATATTACGACATCCACTTGCAGAAAATATATTGTGAGAATTTGATCACAAGAAAGAAGATAAGATCTCAATGAAGGGAAAAGGAAGTGAGCAATCGAAACAGGGAAGTGAAGGGATATAGGGGAGAACTGAGGGAGATAAAAGAGGTCGTGCTATACTGAAAAGGGGGGGAAAGAGTCCTGGGAGAGCACAGGAGATGTGAGAAGAACAACAAAAGCGTATCTTCTTACATATTTGTCAACTTGGTGAGGGCGCCAATGTCTGCCGGAATGGAGCCGTTGAGCTGGTTGGAGGCAAGCGACCTGTCCCAATCAGGGTGTTCAATCAAGGCATGAGCAAAATCCGTGTCGTGTGCCTTAAGACTTGAAGGCTTGAAGAGCGCGGTTCTGAAACTCTTCACCCCCATCTGGTGCGCAAGTGGTTTTGGTTCGGTTATTGCTCATGCCTAGGAATGTGGGCGAAGCACCTACAATGGATCCTTACATGGCTACCAGCTTTGTCAGCAAGCCAATGCCAGCGGGGATGGAGCTGGTGAGCCGGTTGTTAGCGAGGGAGCTGTCCGAGACAGGGAGACGAGGGACACGTGGGAGGCGTGCAAGGGCGATGGACAAATTGGTGAGAAGGAAGGTGGGACGGTGATTATTAGCATGAGACTGGACATGAGGAAGGATCAATCGGGTTGGCCCATTTTGAACCTCACCAGCCTGATGGCCAGGTGGGGTTCCAATCAGCCATGGGCGGTTCGTCACAGGGTTGCCCGAGTTTGGCCTGAATCACAAATGCTGTAAACGGACTTTCCAAGGCTTAACTGTTCTGTGAACGAATGTTTGAGCACATAAATGGAATAAAACGATGTGGTTCAAACACAGAGAATCACTGTCTTTGGAAAGCTGCCCACCTTGATTTGTGCCGGCCCTGCCCTGGCTCAGCCCTTGATCGTACCTAACTTGTGCTACTACAATAGCTCTTGTTGCACACTCTGCAAAGGTTTCTGACAAAGAAAAACAATACAATGGATTATTTACAGGAATGTAAGAGCAGTGAGCTTTGTGATTGCAGAGGGCAAAGATCCTGAGAGCAAGTTGGAGTTGAGAGAGCTGTGGTGATGATGTGGCGGGTGGACGCACGGAAAGAAAATATGAGTTCATTGGCGTGTTTGCAGGACACGATAGGGAAGGGAATGGGGCCAGTGACGAGAAGGAAATGTAGAGGTCAAAAAGGTGACCAATTCGAGAGAGACGAGATAGTAGGTTGGGGGGGAGGGATCACACATTATCAAAGGCTTGCTACGACGGACGAGCCACGGGCCGAGTCAGCCCGGCCCGTCGAGTGGAGACTCCGGCTTGGCTTGTCAGCCCACCGGCTTTCCATGGCCCAAAAACGAGCCAGCTTAGCCCAGTCTTATGCTCATGTGGCAGAAAGGAGCCTTACAGGGATGCCAGAGATAGTAGAGAGCCAATCTCCACAGGAATTGAACCCGTGAGCTGATTACTCTTGAGGGACCTGCCATTGCGTACGAATGCAAGAAGGAAGAACCAGACCAGCACTCTAGGATGATGATGCACCAGTATGCGAAGTGGGATGCTGCTGGTGGGCTTTTTGAAGGAAAATGTTTCACGAAACTAGGGCAGGAAGAAGAACAGAGAGATCGTGGGGCTAACCAAAGTAAGGAGAATTCAACTGAGCACCACATTTGAAGTACAGCAACCCATCCATTCAAAACAATGGAAAAAGGGTGCACTCCACGAATGACTTCATTGCATGGACACACGTATGTATCAAAGTCACCCCCTTGTGTTCTTAGCTCGCGCTCATCATGAGAAAAGCTCTCCTGTGAGAGGAAATTGACAGCACTAGACAAGAGGGCAACTGACAGGCGAGAAACTTGGGTGAGTGTGCTGATGGTAGCAGGAATGCTGCCAGACAGTTGGTTGCTTGAAAAATCTCTGAGTGGAAAAAGAATGCCAAATTATAAACACCACTGAGGTTATAGTGAGGTGAAATGATAAAAGTCCGCATGAGCACAAAAAATAACCGCGGTTCGGTTCGTTTTTTACCCAAACTATACCGTTTTTCTTTTTTGCGGCCGTTTTTTTTTTTCAACAAATTGAACCAGTTCTTCTGTTCGGCCGGTTTGTTTTCAACAACTATCCGAGCCACGCCGAAGCTCCAGCTCCCTCATAGCCTAACATTGGTGTGTTTCCCACGGTTCTTTTTAGATAACAGCTCCTTTTTCTGTTTCAGCCAGTGTAACGATAGTGAAATGTTCAAGGAGAGAAACTTGGAGGCCGTGGTTGTGAGAGCAGCAGTTCTATTGATTAGACTGTTAAGATACATTTGAGCAAGGAAGTTGGGAAAACCTAACCAACCCGACCCGTGGTTTAGGGCTGGTCGGGTCAGGGATTTCAGAAATGTGCCCCGCGCGGGTTGGCCCGACCGAACCCGAGCTAAAACCCGACCCAAGTACGGAACTTGGGCCGAGTCAGGGCCGGGTTTTGGGCCAGGATTGACCCAACCCGATTTCAACTCTGTAGGGTTCGAAACCCTAGACAAATTTGATGACGAGGATTAAGAAGTCCCTCGACATCAGAACTTGGGCTGAGTCGGGACGGGTTTCGAGCCAGGATTGACCCGACCCGATATCGGGTCTTGGTCGGGGAATTCGGGCCGGGCCAACTCTGTAGGGTTCGAAACCCTACATAAATTTGATGTCGAGGATTGAACGGTCATCAGAACATGAGCACACGCCACGCCAAGTAGCCAAACTTCAGCCACTAATGTTACCTAAGCTAAGTTAGTAGCTATTTTAAAGCCTACAGAACCATGTTTTCCGACATTTCTATTTACTATGAAGATGTTACTCTGCTATTAAAGGAGACCGCACTGGTGGGATAGTATACTCACGAGTTCACGTTTTACTAGTGCGATTTCACCTTCGAGGCTGCACGCGCCATGTCTTAAAACAACCACCGTTCATAAGTGGGCCCAGCACATAAACTAGTACCAATTCGTACTGATTGACGGGCGCCGCATGCACAGCACTTTTCACTACAGCTAATACACACCCGTACCCCGTAACAGGGCGAGTCAGCCTGGCCCGACCCGACCCGACCCGGGGTCGGGTCAGTTCTGACCCGAATTTCAAAACTCGGGTCGAGTCAGACCCTCCACAAGCTTGGCTCGAAGCTGGCCCGACCCGGGAACCCATCTGGCCCAGCCAAGTCGGGTCGGGTCGGGTCAGGCCGGGCCACATGGTCATGACTAGGTGGAAGGGGGCGTCGTAGACTATGAGAAAATTAGAGCTTGAAATAAAGCTACAACACTCTCTGGTTTCAAGGTTATATTCACACCCAAACTGGTCCGTACTAAACTTGTGGCTCAAGGACGATGGCTCAATTCAGAAAAAAACAAACCAAACTGCACAGAACCAAATCGTGTTGATCCGATCAAGCACTAGGATGAGAAGAAGGCTGATGCTAGTCTCGCGGGATTTGGTGTATGTATGAAAGTAGGGGAGTAAGTAAAAACCAGTGATATTGTGATGGGAAATAGAATGGGGCTACTACACCAGGAAGATTTTATCTGAGACTTTTCACCACACCCCATCCAGTCACAACTCTGATCATGGGATCTAAATGGGTGCTTCGCAAAAGACTTTAATGCATGCATGTACGCCCCTAATGTTGTTAGCTCACGCTTAACATAAAAAAGAAGCTCCCCTGTGAGAGGAAACTGACAGCACTAGACTAGAGTAGAGAGTCACTAACAGGCAAAGAAGTTGGGCGAGTGTGCTGATGGCAGCAGGAATGCTGCCAGACAACTGGTTGCTTGAAACGGCTCTGAAATGAAGCCAGATTATAAAATACCACTGGGGTTATAGTGACGTTGTAGCATACAAGAGAAGACCAGACTGAAGCGAGGGAGGACAGCGATGAGGTTGGGTAAGACCATACAAAGGGTGATTAGCATATGAAGATGGTCGTCCTTTGGAGAAGACGAGACGAGGCAAAATGCTAGAAGAATGTGAGGCAACACGAATATTGGAATTATGATATTACGACATCCACTTGCAGAAAATATCTTGTGAGAATTTGATCACAAGAAAGAAGATAAGATCTCAATGAAGGGAAAAGGAAGTGAGCAATCGAAACAGGGAAGTGAAGGGATATAGGGGAGAACTGAGGGAGATAAAAGAGGTCGTGCTATACTGAAAAGGGGGGGAAAGAGTCCTGGGAGAGCACAGGAGATGTGAGAAGAACAACAAAAGCGTATCTTCTTACATATTTGTCAACTTGGTGAGGGCGCCAATGTCTGCCGGAATGGAGCCGTTGAGCTGGTTGGAGGCAAGCGACCTGTCCCAATCAGGGTGTTCAATCAAGGCATGAGCAAAATCCGTGTCGTGTGCCTTAAGACTTGAAGGCTTGAAGAGCGCGGTTCTGAAACTCTCCACCCCCATCTGGTGCGCAAGTGGTTTTGGTTCGGTTATTGCTCATGCCTAGGAATGTGGGCGAAGCACCTACAATGGATCCTTACATGGCTACCAGCTTTGTCAGCAAGCCAATGCCAGCGGGGATGGAGCTGGTGAGCCGGTTGTTAGCGAGGGAGCTGTCCGAGACAGGGAGACGAGGGACACGTGGGAGGCGTGCAAGGGCGATGGACAAATTGGTGAGAAGGAAGGTGGGACGGTGATTATTAGTAGGGATGAGCAAATGGCGAACTCGAACACGTTTGGGTTCGAGTTCGCTCGAACATCATCTTTTCCCGAACCGAACACAGTTCGGTTCGGCGAACAACTTAGGGTTCAGGTGCTGTTCGCCGTTCGCCCTTGGGGGCGAACATTTAGTACGTGTGGACGAACTCGAACATGTTCGAACCGAACATGTTCGAGTTCGCCCGTGGCCACTTTCATTATAGTCACAATAGAGAAACTCCGAATCTGGAGGGTTGGGAAGATAGATAGGGGGTGGAGGGTGTATATATAATCATGCAACGCACACTAGCATACGACACCATCATGTAGTGCCTATATAAAAGTCACTGCCAAATTACATCCTACGCCTGCACACCACTGCTACTACCAACAACAGCATGCTCCGCGTCAGAGGTGTCGCCAACACCCACCCCCACCTGCTCCTCCTCCCCCTCCTCCTCCTCCCACTCGTCGTCCTCCTCCTCCCCCTCGCCTTCAATGGCGAACTCTGGTGGTGCCTCGCCTTTTGGACGGCGGCCCTCGCTGATCCTCTGTCCAGGGTGTGAGGTGTACCATGATCTGAGAATCATGGAAGCTCGCGTCCTCTGAGAGGCTAGGCGGTGCCGCTTCCAGGATATGAGGTTGCGGCCGAGGGAGAACACGCGCTCGCTCGACGCGGACGTGGCAGGGATGGCAAGATAATCCCGGGCCATGCGCCTCAGCGTCTGCATGTTGGTGGCGCTGCGCCAATACTCCAACGCTGACACGTCGCACCGCACCCTCTTAGATAAGTACCTGCCAACCTCGTCATCGTGCACCATCCCACCCCTCCCCGCCTCCTGGCTCGCCGACAGACGCGCCGCAAGGCGTCGGCGACTAGGGAGAAACTCGGTGTTTTCGTCGTCATCCGCCGCGTCTCCCTCCTCCTCCTCCGTCACTGGGGCAAGTGGGGTCGGCTGAGGGGCAATCGCTGCAGCCCGGGCCTGGTACTCGGCCACGCGTTCGCGAACCACCTGGATCACCTCGCCTGACGAGGGACGAGGCCTCGCCCTCCGCTCTGTATCGGGATGCAGCGTCTCCCAGTGCGCGTCGTCGAACCACGCCGCCTTCATGGAAGGGTCCAGGAAGGTGGCGATCGCGATCCACAACTCGTTGCTCGACATCAACTCATACTTCTTCAAGAGACCCAGCGCCGCCTCAATCATCGGCTTCAGCGTAGCCGATGGCCCCTTGGCAAGGCGCGACTCCATAGCGTCGATCAGGCCGTTGTAGTACGGCAGGACCATCGACACTGTAGGGTACGCCGCTCCCTCTGCGGCCTTGGAGACTTTGGCGAATGGGCTGAGGAAGGTCTTGACAGAATGCAGAGTCTCCCAGTCTGCGTCCGTCAGGCGCAAGGTGTCCATCTTCGCCTTGTCAGCCTTCGACACGCCCTGTCGGGTAGAACGTATGGGTGGGTGGGCGGGTGATAGGATGGAAAGTGAGGTGGTTGAGGTTGTTGGAGGTCCGGAAAGTTTAGTCAAGCATGGCCAACAGTGGTGCAAGTCCCAGAAGAAAACACCCCGACCGACATACCAACACATAAAACAGCATACACAACACCTGGCACACACACACACCTGTGTCTGGGCAAAGAAGATAGAGATGGGTTCCTGCAGAACCCCGGCTCGCTCGACCATGTCGTGGGTGGACCCCCAGCGTGTGGGACTGTCCTGCACCAGCTTCAATGCTGGCTTCGGTTTGGCGGGGTTGCCCTGCGCGTTCAGAGTCCGCTGAAGGCCCAAGAACTTCCCCGAGCGCTGCGGCGAGTAGCCTATCCACGACGCCATCTCTCTCAGAATTTTCAGCAACTTGCGGATGGCGGTCACTGCGAGTGCTGCCTTCACTGCAAGGTTGATCACGTGTGCCAGGCATCTGCGCACACCACAAAACATTCATGGCGGAGAGAAAGGGAAGTGTGAGTACACATTGGCATAGATCCAAAATACACTACCACTCTCAAGCCGCATAGGCCCACCCGCCTGTACTACAACCACAACATGTTCACATCACAGGAACGACGCACCCAGTCTCCCTCATCGCACATCCCACGCACACTCCCTTTCGTACCGGAAGTGCATGCGCGAGTTGAAGAAGCACTGGCCACCACCCTCCTCCGACATCCACGTGAAAGCGGCAGTGTTGCTGGAGGCGTTGTCAGAGGTGAACCCAAGACAACGCGTCTCCAACCCCCACTGCACCACCGTCTCCTCAACCACCCTCGCCATCTGCTTGCCCGTGTGACGCCCGTGAATCTCGCGGAATTCAAACACCATTGTGCGCAGCTGGTAATTCTCGTCGATCCAGTGACCCGTTACCACTAGCCACGCCCTGTTGTTGGGCGACGTCCACATGTCGATGGTGAACGACACCCTGCACCCCAGCTCCCCCTCCTTCGTCAGCATCTCCGCAATGGCTGACTGAAGAGCGGCAGCCGCATAGACCACTGTGTCGCAGGAAACCGTTCAGCGCGAGGGGATGAAGTTTTTCTGCGCGCAGTTGCGGTTTAACAGGATGAGTAGCTCACGAAACTGGAGAGGGGAAGAGACAAGGGGGGAGAGGGAGTACACGTCAGGGGGATGGGATGAAAATAATATAGCACTGCACTGGGCCACACAAAAACTGATGTAAACACAAAGGGACAGACACGTCCACTAACCACAAACTTGCCCAATCATGCATAGGATGGGATGGGGCACTTACAGCCTCGGCCTCCACGATGCGGAAGGGGAGGTCGCAGGTGACCACCAGCTTCGTGATCGCCTGCCGTAGCTGCACCGAGGTCAGTTTGGTTGTCATCCACCGCTCGATCCCTCCTGACCCATCACCTCCACCAGTCGCCATCGCTTTCCCCTTGGCGAGCTGCGGCCAAGTCTTCGCATGTGGCCACTGATAGACGTAGCCATCCGGCACTCCCTTGTAGCCCCCTCGTGGAAACGTCTCCCCTGGCAAGTGAACGGACGGGGTGTGGTAACGGTGATGCCACACATGCATGTGTGCAGTGTGGAAGCTCGCAAAGTGCCGCTCGCCCGGGGTTGTTGTGGATTGCTTCCACGAAATCCTGTCTGTGCAAATCTTGCACTGACGCTTATCGTCTGCCCCTAACGGTCCGAACATCATAACTTGCCACCCCGGCTTCCTATTACCCTTGCCAGTCCCCTTACTACTCTCAGACCCTCCGTCCTCGTCTAGGAACTCGGGAGCGATCACACCCTCGCCCAAGGGCTCCCCAGTGAACGTGCAGGGATACGCACGCTCTCTCAACTTGTTCGCTTTCTTCCTCTGCCTCGGCTCCCTAATGGTCACGGCCTTCCCCCCCCCCACCTTAACCCCCACGCTCCCTCCCCCTTCATGCACATGCTGTGATCTCGCCTCTGTCGCCGCCCTTCCACCACCCTCTCCCACCTCCTCCTCCCGCCCCGATGGCTCCAACCCATCCATCTCGTGGTCTTCATCATCATCATCTCCCCCCTCCCCACCGCCATGCGTCTCTGGGTCCCACGCCGCCTCGCTGTCATCCCCGCTCCCCTCAGTGTCCTCCTCCTTCTCGCCCTCACCATCCTCCTCCTCATCCTCCTCCTCACTGACACTCTCCGGCTGCGTCGGCGTCTGCCCCGAAGGAGGGGGCCGAGGGCCGTCGTAACGGAAAGAGCGACGAGAGCTCGGCGCCGGTACGGTAAGCAACCCCCCAACGAAGATCGCGCCGGCTCCACCCGGTCCATCCCCTACTCGCCCCTGCATAGGTCGTGGTGGAGATCCCGGTGCGCTGCGCTGAGCCCTGCCTGCACCTCGGCCTATGGATCCACCACCCCTGGAAGCCATCACTCTGCCCTCGACCATAAACCCCAAAACCCCCTAAGGCAACGTTAGCGTTGGATGGTGCCGCACGTTCCTAATGCCCGATCCGAATCCTAGAGCGAATGATACGCCCTACTTGAGCCCTTTGCGGAGATGCTCGCTGAACCTCCCTAGTAACCCTAAACTCCCTACACTACGTTAAACCCTATGCATAGTTCTTCTATCTAATCTAATGTTCGTTCGTTTACACTCCAAGTAATAACGTGCACTTGCTTGCACTTAGAAGAAGGAGGCTAGGGCGGCTGTGTGAGGGAGCGCTAAAGCCTATAAACAACTTCTGAGTTTGAGCTCACGAAATGAGCTCAAACTAAAATTGGCCGCGACCTAAATCTGGTCGCGGCCAATTTTGACGCCAACACATTTGGTGTTCGCGTCGAATCCCAGCCGAACACGAACATGTTCGTGTTCGGCTTGGAGAGGCGAATTCCAAAGCCGAACGTCCAACATGTTCGGCCGAACACCGAACATGTTCGGCCCGAAAAATTTAGCCAAAAAAAAAGCCTGTTCGGTTCGCCTCGAACATGTTCGAGGCGAACCGAACAGGCGTTCGGGATCTTGCTCATCCCTAATTACTAGCATGAGACTGGACATGAGGAAGGATCAATCGGGTTGGCCCATTTTGAACCTCACCAGCCTGATGGCCAGGTGGGGTTCCAATCAGCCATGGGCGGTTCGTCACAGGGTTGCCCGAGTTTGGCCTGAATCACAAATGCTGTAAACGGACTTTCCAAGGCTTAACTGTTCTGTGAACGAATGTTTGAGCACATAAATGGAATAAAACAATGTGGTTCAAACACAGAGAATCACTGTCTTTGGAAAGCTGCCCACCTTGATTTGTGCCGGCCCTGCCCTGGCTCAGCCCTTGATCGTACCTAACTTGTGCTACTACAATAGCTTTTGTTGCACACTCTGCAAGGTTTCTGACAAAGAAAAACAATACAATGGATTATTTACAGGAAAGTAAGAGCAGTGAGCTTTGTGATTGCAGAGGGCAAAGATCCTGAGAGCAAGTTGGAGTTGAGAGAGCTGTGGTGATGATGTGGCGGGTCACGGGTGGACGCACGGAAAGAAAATATGAGTTCATTGGCGTGTTTGCAGGACACGATAGGGAAGGGAATGGGGCCAGTGACGAGAAGGAAATGTAGAGGTAAAAAAGGTGACCAATTCGAGAGAGACGAGATAGTAGGTTGGGGGGGAGGGATCACACATTATCAAAGGCTTGCTACGACGGACGAGCCACGGGTCGAGTCAGCCCGGCCCGTCGAGTGGAGACTCCGGCTTGGCTTGTCAGCCCACCGGCTTTCCATGGCCCAAAAACGAGCCAGCTTAGCCCAGTCTTATGCTCGTGTGGCAGAAAGGAGCCTTACAGGGATGCCAGAGATAGTAGAGAGCCAATCTCCACAGGAATTGAACCCGTGAGCTGATTACTCTTGAGGGACCTGCCATTGCGTACGAATGCAAGAAGGAAGAACCAGACCAGCACTCTAGGATGATGATGCACCAGTATGCGAAGTGGGATGCTGCTGGTGGGCTTTTTGAAGGAAAATGTTTCATGAAACTAGGGCAGTAAGAAGAACAGAGAGATCGTGGGGCTAACCAAAGTAAGGAGAATTCAACTGAGCACCACATTTGAAGCACAGCAACCCATCCATTCAAAACAATGGAAAAAGGGGGCACTCCACGAATGACTTCATTGCATGGACACACGTATGTATCAAAGTCACCCCCTTGTGTTCTTAGCTCGCCCTCATCATGAGAAAAGCTCTCCTGTGAGAGGAAATTGACAGCACTAGACAAGAGGGCAACTGACAGGAGAGAAACTTGGGTGAGAGTGCTGATGGTAGCAGGAATGCTGCCAGACAGTTGGTTGCTTGAAACATCTCTGAGTGGAAAAAGAATGCCAAAAATATAAGTATCACTGAGGTTATAGCGTCTAGACGCTAGACGCAGGATGCTCCCTGCGTCTTCTGCAACTTAGACTCGGGATACCAGAGAAGACAAGACAGAAGAGAGGCGGGACAGCAATGAGGTTGGGGAAGACCATACAAAGGGTGAATAGCAAAAGAAGATGGTCGTCCCTTGGAGACGGACGAGACGAGATAGGCTGGTGAAGAAAATGCATCCATAGAGAAATGAAGGGAAAGAGGTAGAGCAAAGAAAGTGAGGTATACTGAACAGCGCGGGGAAAGATCCTTGGGAGCGCAAAGGAGATGAGAGAAGAACAACAAAAGCGTAACTTCTTACATGCTTCTCAACTTGGTGAGGACGCCAGTGTTATCCGGGATGGAGCCATTGAGCTGGTTGGAGGCAAGCGACCTGTCCCAATCAGGGTGTTCAATCAAGGCATGAGCAAAATCCGTGTCGTGTGCCTTAAGACTTGAAGGCTTGAAGAGCGCGGTTCTGAAACTCTCCACCCCCATCTGGTGCGCAAGTAGTTTTGGTTCGGTTATTGCTCTGAGAGCAAGTTGGAGTTGAGAGAGCTGTGGTGATGATGTGGCGGGTGGACGCACGGAAAGAAAATATGAGTTCATTGGCGTGTTTGCAGGACACAATAGGGAAGGGAATGGGGCCAGTGACGAGAAGGAAATGTAGAGGTCAAAAAGGTGACCAATTCGAGAGAGACGAGATAGTAGGTTGGGGGGGAGGGATCACACATTATCAAAGGCTTGCTACGACGGACGAGCCACGGGCCGAGTCAGCCCGGCCCGTCGAGTGGAGACTCCGGCTTGGCTTGTCAGCCCACCGGCTTTCCATGGCCCAAAAACGAGCCAGCTTAGCCCAGTCTTATGCTCGTGTGGCAGAAAGGAGCCTTACAGGGATGTCAGAGATAGTAGAGAGCCAATCTCCACAGGAATTGAACCCGTGAGCTGATTACTCTCGAGGGACCTGCCATGCGTACGAATGCAAGAAGGAAGAACCAGACCAGCACTCTAGGATGATGATGCACCAGTATGCGAAGTGGGATGCTGCGGGTGGGCTTTTTGAAGGAAAATGTTTCATGAAACTAGGGCAGTAAGAAGAACAGAGAGATCGTGGGGCTAACCAAAGTAAGGAGAATTCAACTGAGCACCACATTTGAAGTACAGCAACCCATCCATTCAAAAGAATGGAAAAAGGGTGCACTCCACGAATGACTTCATTGCATGGACACACGTATGTATCAAAGTCACCCCCTTGTGTTCTTAGCTCGCGCTCATCATGAGAAAAGCTCTCCTGTGAGAGGAAATTGACAGCACTAGACAAGAGGGCAACTCTTGTCAAATTATAAACACCACTGAGGTTATAGTGAGGTGAAATGATAAAAGTCCGCATGAGCACAAAAAATAACCGCGGTTCGGTTCGTTTTTTACCCAAACTATACCGTTTTTCTTTTTTGCGGCCGTTTTTTTTTTCAACAAATTGAACCAGTTCTTCTGTTCGGCCGGTTTGTTTTCAACAACTATCCGAGCCACGCCGAAGCTCCAGCTCCCTCATAGCCTAACATTGGTGTGTTTCCCACGGTTCTTTTTAGATAACAGCTCTTTTTTATGTTTCAGCCAGTGTAACGATAGTGAAGTGTTCAAGGAGAGAAACTTGGAGGCCCTGGTTGTGAGAGCAGCAGTTCTATTTAGGGATGAGCAAAGGGCGAACACGAACATGTTCGTCTTCGCCCCTTGTCGAACACCCTCTTTTGCCGAACCGAACACTGTTCGGTTCGGCGAACAGTTTAGGAAAAAACAGGTGTTCGCTGTTCGCCTGTGGAGGCGTGTTCGGGCGAACCTCGAACACTGTTCGTGTTCGTCGCGGGCAAATTTCAGCAGCGGCCCGAACACGTTCGTGTTCGGCCCGAACATCGAACACTGTTCGGCGAACGATTTGAGCTAAAAAACAAAACCTGTTCGGTTCGCCTCGAACACGTTCAAGGCGAACCGAACAGGTGTTCGCCACCTTGCTCATCCCTAGTTCTATTGATTAGACTGTTAAGATACATTTGAGCAAGGAAGTTGGGAAAACCTAACCAACCCGACCCGTGGTTTAGGGCTGGTTGGGTCAGGGATTTCAGAAATGTGCCCCGTGCGGGTTGGCCCGACTGAACCCGAGCTAAAACCCGACCCAAGTACGGAACTTGGGCCGAGTCAGGGCCGGGTTTTGGGCCAGGATTGACCCAACCCGATTTCAACTCTGTAGGGTTCGAAACCCTAGACAAATTTGATGACGAGGATTAAGAAGTCCCTCGACATCAGAACTTGGGCTGAGTCGGGACGGGTTTCGAGCCAGGATTGACCCGACCCGATATCGGGTCTTGGTCGGGGAATTCGGGCCGGGCCAACTCTGTAGGGTTCGAAACCCTACATAAATTTGATGTCGAGGATTGAACGGTCATCAGAACATGAACACGCGCCACGCCCAGTAGCCAAACTTCAGCCACTAATGTTACCTAAGCAAAGTTAGTAGCTATTTTAAAGCCTACAGAACCATGTTTTCCGACATTTCTATATACTATGAAGATGTTACTCTGCTATTAAAGGAGACCGCACTGGTGGGATAGTATACTCACGAGTTCACGTTTTACTAGTGCGATTTCACCTTCGAGGCTGCACGCGCCATGTCTTAAAACAACCACCGTTCATAAGTGGGCCCAGCACATAAACTAGTACCAATTCGTACTGATTGACGGGCGCCGCATGCACAGCACTTTTCACTACAGCTAATACACACCCGTACCCCGTAACAGGGCGAGTCAGCCTGGCCCGACCCGACCCGACCCGGGGTCGGGTCAGTTCTGACCCGAATTTCAAAACTCGGGTCGAGTCAGACCCTCCACAAGCTTGGCTCGAAGCTGGCCCGACCCGGGAACCCATCTGGCCCAGCCAAGTCGGGTCGGGTCGGGTCAGGCCGGGCCACATGGTCATGACTAGGTGGAAGGGGGCGTCGTAGACTATGAGAAAATTAGAGCTTGAAATAAAGCTACAACACTCTCTGGTTTCAAGGTTATATTCACACCCAAACTGGTCCGTACTAAACTTGTGGCTCAAGGACAATGGCTCAATTCAGAAAAAAACAAACCAAACTGCACAGAACCAAATCGTGTTGATCCGATCAAGCACTAGGATGAGAAGAAGGCTGATGATAGTCTCGCGGGATTTGGTGTATGTATGAAAGTAGGGGAGTAAGTAAAAACCAGTGATATTGTGATGGGAAATAGAATGGGGCTACTACACCAGGAAGATTTTATCTGACACTTTTCACCACACCCCATCCAGTCACAACTCTGATCATGGGATCTAAATGGGTGCTTCGCAAAAGACTTTAATGCATGCATGTACGCCCCTAATGTTGTTAGCTCACGCTTAACATAAAGAAGAAGCTCCCCTGTGAGAGGAAACTGACAGCACTAGACTAGAGTAGAGAGTCACTAACAGGCAAAGAAGTTGGGCGAGTGTGCTGATGGCAGCAGGAATGCTGCCAGACAACTGGTTGCTTGAAACGGCTCTGAAATGAAGCCAGATTATAAAATACCACTGGGGTTATAGTGACGTTGTAGCATACAAGAGAAGACCAGACTGAAGCGAGGGAGGACAGCGATGAGGTTGGGTAAGACCATACAAAGGGTGATTAGCATATGAAGATGGTCGTCCTTTGGAGAAGACGAGACGAGGCAAAATGCTAGAAGAATGTGAGGCAACACGAATATTGGAATTATGATATTACGACATCCACTTGCAGAAAATATATTGTGAGAATTTGATCACAAGAAAGAAGATAAGATCTCAATGAAGGGAAAAGGAAGTGATCAATCGAAACAGGGAAGTGAAGGGATATAGGGGAGAACTGAGGGAGATAAAAGAGGTCGTGCTATACTGAAAAGGGGGGGAAAGAGTCCTGGGAGAGCACAGGAGATGTGAGAAGAACAACAAAAGCGTATCTTCTTACATATTTGTCAACTTGGTGAGGGCGCCAATGTCTGCCGGAATGGAGCCGTTGAGCTGGTTGGAGGCAAGCGACCTGTCCCAATCAGGGTGTTCAATCAAGGCATGAGCAAAATCCGTGTCGTGTGCCTTAAGACTTGAAGGCTTGAAGAGCGCGGTTCTGAAACTCTCCACCCCCATCTGGTGCGCAAGTGGTTTTGGTTCGGTTATTGCTCATGCATAGAAATGTGGGCGAAGCACCTACAATGGATCCTTACATGGCTACCAGCTTTGTCAGCAAGCCAATGCCAGCGGGGATGGAGCTGGTGAGCCGGTTGTTAGCGAGGGAGCTGTCCGAGACAGGGAGACGAGGGACATGTGGGAGGCGTGCAAGGGCGATGGACAAATTGGTGAGAAGGAAGGTGGGACGATGATTATTAGCATGAGACTGGACATGAGGAAGGATCAATCGGGTTGGCCCATTTTGAACCTCACCAGCCTGATGGCCAGGTGGGGTTCCAATCAGCCATGGGTGGTTCGTCACAGGGTTGCCCGAGTTTGGCCTGAATCACAAATGCTGTAAACGGACTTTCCAAGGCTTAACTGTTCTGTGAACGAATGTTTGAGCACATAAATGGAATAAAACGATGTGGTTCAAACACAAAGAATTGTCAGAATATTATCTTATTGTTCTAGCCTGTAGTGGGGTGCTCTATAGCGAGTACAACCCTTCTAGGGTTTGCTATTTGTATCCTCATTCTTGCTAGTTCAATCCTCTTTCTTTCTTCTAATTTTGACATGCTATCAGAGCAGGTCGATCCCCTTGGATCGATCCTGTGGGTGGGTTACCACCTCGCTTCCGCTGGTACTTTTTCCTCCCGCCGTGCGCCCCGAGGCGCGCGGCGGTTTTCTGCCCGCCGTGCGCCCCGAGGCGCGCGGCGGTTCATTGCCCGCTGTGCGCCCCGAGGCGCGCGGCGGGCTTCTCCACTACGTCGCGGCCCCGCCCCGATCGTCGCGGCCCCGCCCCTTGACGCGGCCCCGCTCTACGTCGCGGCCCCGCCCCGGCCCGTCGCCGCCCGTGCGCCTGCCCGGCTCGGCCCCGCCCTTCGTCGCGGCCCCGCCCCGGCCCGTCGCCGCCCGTGCGCCTGCCCGGCTCGGCCCCGCCCTACCTTCGCGGCCCCGCCCAACGTTGCGGCCCCGCCCTATGTCGCGGCCCCGCCCTACGTCGCGGCCCCGCCCTATGTCGCGGCCCCGCCCCGACCGTCGCGGCCCCGCCCCTCGTCGCGGCCCCGGCCCCGTCCCCCCCCCCCCTTTTTCTCCCCTCCCCCCCAATTCCCGTCGCCCGTCGCGGCTCCTTCGGGGGCCGTGTGGGGTGGCAGGTATGGGGGTGGCCAGTGTACTTTCCTCCCTTTGCTCCTCCTCCTCCTTCGTCTCCCACTGCTGCAGCTGTCGCTGAGGGGGGTGGTTGTGTGGGAGACTGGGTTTAGGGTTTTAGGGGGGTGCGTGGGAGTAGAGCTAGTGGTGTAGCAGTGGGTGTGTATCAGGGGGGTGGGACTGTGTGCGGGAGGATGAGCGGAGGTTGCCAGTTTGTCGTCAGCAGCACCTGTAGTCCGGGGCGCTGTCCCGGTAGCCCAGTCGTAGCCAGCTGTGCCAGCCGCCCGTGGGTCCGTTGCCCGTCCGCCGCTATTTGAGCCGCGGGGCCTGTTACTCCTGTAGTCCGGGCGCTGTCCGGTAGCCGCTGTGCCAGTCTGCCTCCTGTTGCCCGTGTGTCTGCAGCTTCAGCCGTCGCCTCCTGTCTCCTCTCCCCTCACTCTCCCTCCTCCTCCTCACTTGCCCGTTGTGACTACCACTAGCTTTGCTTATAATTGTGAACTCTAAACTATTTCTTCTTGAACTTGTGCTCAGAATGTGTGGTGACATTGTGATCCACCCTGAGCTTGTTTTGCTTTGCCTGCTCTGCTGATTACACCCCACTTTGGCTATGGGGGTGTGTCAGAATATTATCTTATTGTTCTAGCCTGTAGTGGGGTGCTCTATAGCGAGTACAACCCTTCTAGGGTTTGCTATTTGTATCCTCATTCTTGCTAGTTCAATCCTCTTTCTTTCTTCTAATTTTGACAAGAATCACTGTCTTCGGAAAGCTGCCCACCTTGATTCTTAGTGGGAATATACGCTTATTGCGTATATACGCTTATCGTATATACGCACTCTTATATACGCTATACGCTGTAGGGACGGGTTTGGAAATACGCTTTTCCGGGCAGAAAAAAAACTTCCCGGGTAGGGTAAAAAAAAGGCGCGGGGAGGGGGGAGGGGGGGGGGGGGGATATGCATATGGGGCCTGAAGTTTCAGAGATTTTTTTTTTCCACATTACACATATACCACGGCCTACACATAACTACTGTCATCACTACTATCATCACTATCATCACTACTAAATGCCACATATGCCCCCTCTAGTTAGTGTACTCGTCTTCGAGGATGTCGTCTTCGCCTTCCTCCTCATCCTCTCCCTTCGTCTCGTCTTCCAGCCCATTGTATCCTGCCGGGATTGGAGGCTCCGCTCCAATCCCGGGCACCACATGTGGCAAGGCATCAACGCGCGTGTCCCAGTTGCGCACAACATTCCAGTTGTGCGCAACATAGACCAAGTCCCTGCACTTGACGGATCCGAGCCTGTTGCGACGTGCGGTGTGGACGGCATCCCACGAGGACCATCCACGCTCACAAGGTGAGGCTGACACGGCCTGAGACAGCACCCGTACCGCGAGCCCCGCCACTCGAGGGGCATCAGTCCCATTCCACTGCCACCACTTCACCATGCTATACTTTCCCTCTTTCACCAGCTTCCTCTGTGCCACGGCTTCCGGCATCCCAAAAGAACCCTTCATGTCAAGGAACGCCCTCAGCCCGTCCCCCAACTCAAGCAAGATGTCGCACGCGTCATCCCCCCCATCCCCGCGGCTTGCAAGGAACTCGGCCTGCTGGCTGAGGAACGCCTTGAAGACTTTCGTGCACTCGGGATCAGTGCCGAAAATATCTTCCTCCTGATTCGCGGGGTTGAGGATGCGGCCAGCGACATGCATGGCGCATGCGAGGCTGCCGTCCCAGCGGTCTCTGAGGATGCGGCGGATCTTGTCCTTGTCCCCGTCGCTCAGCTGCTCCTCGTCCGCATCGAGCAAGCCCCCCACGTCCTCAGTCAGCTGCAGCATCAAATCGTACAGCCTCCCCATCATCCCCACGGCATGCCCGTCCGTTTGCCTCATCACCTTAAAAGGCAGCTTCAGCAGTGCGACGAAGAACTCGGCCGTCTTCCACCAGGCAGCATCATGGATCAGCGCACTGAACCCGTCACACGATTTCTTCCGGTCCCCTACCGCCCACTCCTTCCAACCCTCGCTCGTCACCATGTTGGTAAGGCTGCCGCGCATCGCACATAGTCGGGATATGGCTATGTAGTTGGTCCCGAATCGGGTTCCAGCCGGCTTCAGCGCCTGCAGAACCTTCCCCTCCACCAATTCCGGCTTCCGCAGGTACCCTCGGGTCCAGTGGTGGTTGCGGACGAAGCTAGATATCTCCCCTCCCTTGTCGACCACCGGCTTAGCCCATCCCATCTTCCCGACATCTTCCATGAGAAGATCCAACACGTGAGTGGCGCACGGCACATCCTGAATGTGCGGCCACTCCTGTAAGAGCTGCTTCACCGCCACCGCATAGTTTGACCACCCGTCCATGCAGAACGCAACAACGTTTTTTGGACCCACTTCCTCCACCACTGGCCTAAGAATCCCCGCCACGTAACCTCCGGTTTTCCTCTCCATGTTGCAGTCAATACAGTCGGTGAAGACGGCGCCGGAATCGTTTACGAGAAGCACGTTGGCCTGCGGTCTGCCGTTGCGGTCCGTCATCATGTCGGACGAAACCGTCACGCCCGTCCTCTTCCAGCTCGCCTTAATGCCCACCAAACCCTGCTCGATCCCGTTGCGACACGAGAGAAGGCCAGCACCGCCGATGTATTTCCTCTTGGGAGGGACGTAGTCGACGCCGGCGCGCTTGACGAGGTTCAATGCATTGACCATCAGAGGATGGTCAATGTGGCGCTCGGGGATATGGAGGGCGGCCCAAGCAAGCGCAAGTGCCTCGTCCGCTTCTCTCTTTCTTGCAGCCGCGTCCCCCTCAAGGTAATCGGTGATGCGCGCCCGCTTCACACCATTAGCCTTGACCGCGGCAACCGCTTCAGCTGCTGCCCGCCTCTTCTCTTCGGCCGCAGCGCGCTTTGCCTCGTATTTCGCGCGCATGGCCAAGCGCACATCTTGCGGCGCATCCTTGCAAAGCACCACTTCACGGCGTTTCATCCCCTTCCACGACGTGAAGTGTTGCGCGCATCGGATGGCAGCACCAGTGTAGACGTTGCTGCAGAATTTGCACTCGTACTGCTGAGCTTTTCCCTCGACCCTCTTGATGATGCGGAAGTGCTTGAAGACGGCATGGTCAACGTCGGGGAGATACTCCCGTGCCTCAGATAGAAGGGTTTGAGAACTGCCAACGGTGTTAACTGACGATGGCGTTAGAGGAGAGGTAGTAGTCGTCGACATAGGCACCATGCGCTAGGGAATGCCTAGTGCTGTGCTGGTAGCGAGAGAAGACCTAATGAGTTGGATGTTGGGGGTGTGCTTGTTTTATGGCGAGTTGATTGTGGGAGTGGGAAGATGGCCAACAAAAATTGGAGAGGTGTTGGTTGCGAAGGGTTTGAATGCGGTACTGATAGTGAACACCAAAATGTGAGGGAACGTGCAGGCGCGACTCGACGAACGTGACTTTCCATTTGCGACACGAACTTTCAACCCACGTCCACGCTAGCACACAGCGCGGACGTGCCATCTGACCCCGCCAATGTCTTCGTCGTGCAATTCCGAAGTGAACCGTATAGGTTGAAATTTTCTGGCCGGGCTGCCCCAAAAAAAATTGGCGAGCGTATAGCGTATTCGATAGCGTTTAGCGTTTTGCGTATACACGCTAGCGTGTATACGCTAAACGCAAACAGGTTTGAGCGTATATTCCCACTTAGCCTTGATTTGTGCCGGCCCTGCCCTGGCTCAGCCCTTGATCGTACCTAACTTGTGCTACTACAATAGCTTTTGTTGCACACTCTACGAAGGTTTCTGACAAAGAAAAACAATACAATGGATTATTTACAGGAATGTAAGAGCAGTGAGCTTTGTGATTGCAGAGGGCAAAGATCCTGAGAGCAAGTTGGAGTTGAGAGAGCTGTGGTGATGATGTGGCAGGTGGACGCACGGAAAGAAAGTATGAGTTCATTGGCGTGTTTGCAGGACACGATAGGGAAGGGAATGGGGCCAGTGACGAGAAGGAAATGTAGAGGTCAAAAAGGTGACCAATTCAGAGAGAGACGAGATAGTAGGTTGGGGGGGAGGGATCACACATTATCAAAGGCTTGCTACGACGGACGAGCCACGGGCCGAGTCAGCCCGGCCCGTCGAGTGGAGACTCCAGCTTGGCTTGTCAGCCCACCGGCTTTCCATGGCCCAAAAACGAGCCAGCTTAGCCCAGTCTTATGCTCGTGTGGCAGAAAGGAGCCTTACAGGGATGCCAGAGATAGTAGAGAGCCAATCTCCACAGGAATTGAACCCGTGAGCTGATTACTCTCGAGGGACCTGCCATTGCGTACGAATGCAAGAAGGAAGAACCAGACCAGCACTCTAGGATGATGATGCACCAGTATGCGAAGTGGGATGCTGCTGGTGGGCTTTTTGAAGGAAAATGTTTCATGAAACTAGGGCAGTAAGAAGAACAGAGAGATCGTGGGGCTAACCAAAGTAAGGAGAATTCAACTGAGCACCACATTTGAAGCACAGCAACCCATCCATTCAAAACAATGGAAAAAGGGGGCACTCCACGAATGACTTCATTGCATGGACACACGTATGTATCAAAGTCACCCCCTTGTGTTCTTAGCTCGCGCTCATCATGAGAAAAGCTCTCCTGTGAGAGGAAATTGACAGCACTAGACAAGAGGGCAACTGACAGGCGAGAAACTTGGGTGAGTGTGCTGATCGTAGCAGGAATGCTGCCAGACAGTTGGTTGCTTGAAACATCTCTGAGTGGAAAAAGAATGCCAAAAATATAAGTATCACTGAGGTTACGGCGTCTAGACACTAGACGCAGGACGCTCCCTGCGTCTTCTGCAACTTAGACTCGGGATACCAGAGAAGACAAGACAGAAGAGAGGCGGGACAGCAATGAGGTTGGGGAAGACCATACAAAGGGTGAATAGCAAAAGAAGATGGTCGTCCCTTGGAGACGGACGAGACGAGATAGGCTGGTGAAGAAAATGCATCCATAGAGAAATGAAGGGAAAGAGGGAGAGCAAAGAAAGTGAGGTATACTGAACAGCGTGGGGAAAGATTCTTGGGAGCGCACAGGAGATGAGAGAAGAACAACAAAAGCGTAACTTCTTACATGCTTCTCAACTTGGTGAGGACGCCAGTGTTATCCGGGATGGAGCCATTGAGCTGGTTGGAGGCAAGCGACCTGTCCCAATCAGGGTGTTCAATCAAGGCATGAGCAAAATCCGTGTCGTGTGCCTTAAGACTTGAAGGCTTGAAGAGCGCGGTTCTGAAACTCTCCACCCCTATCTGGTGCGCAAGTAGTTTTGGTTCGGTTATTGCTCTGAGAGCAAGTTGGAGTTGAGAGAGCTGTGGTGGTGATGTGGCGGGTGGACGCACGGAAAGAAAATATGAGTTCATTGGCGTGTTTGCAGGACACGATAGGGAAGGGAATGGGGCCAGTGACGAGAAGGAAATGTAGAGGTCAAAAAGGTGACCAATTCGAGAGAGACGAGATAGTAGGTTGGGGGGGGGGGGGGATCACACATTATCAAAGGCTTGCTACGACGGACGAGCCACGGGCCGAGTCAGCCCGGCCCGTCGAGTATACATGGGCAAAAGACGAGTCGAGTTTTACTCGACTCGTTTTGACGAGCTTTTTTTCACACACGAGTCGAGTCGAGGAAAACTCGCCAAGTTTTTTGTGCCACAAAGCAAACTCGAAACTCGACCATATTACCGAGTTTTTTCAACACTCGGACGAGTTCAAAGAAAACTCGTCCGAGTCAAGTAAAACTCGACTCGTTGTTAAACACCCCCCTTACCCACCACCCCACGAAACCAGTTTAGTGAAAGGAAATGCCGCGCGGATCTAGCGGCGGAATGCTAGGTGCGGGCAGATATGGCGGCGGAATGCTAGGTGCGGGCGGATCTAGCGGCGGAATGCTATGTGCCGGCGGATCTGGCGGCGGAATGCTAGGTGCGGGCGGATCTAGCGGCGGAATGCTATGTGCGTTCAGATCTGGCGGCGGAGTGCTAGGTGCGGGCGGATCTAGCGGCGGAATGCTATATGCGGGCGGATCGGGCGGCGGAATACTAGGTGCGGCCGGATCTGGCGGCGGAATGCTAGGGGCGGCCGGATCTGGCGGCGGAATGCTAGGTGCGGGCGGATCTAGCAGCGGAATGCTAGGCGCGGGCGGATCTGGTGGCAAAATGCTCACAAGCCCCAAAAACTTGCGAGTTCTGAAAAAACTTGCTTGGTAGCCGAGTTTTTCACGAGTTTTTTTAACTCGCGAGCAAAACTCAACTCGAGCATCCAAGTTTTTTTTACAAAAAAACAAACTCGAAACTCGAGCCTTTCGAGTCCCTCGAACGAGTCGAGGAAAAACTCGACTCGTTTGCCCATGTATACCGTCGAGTGGAGACTCCGGCTTGGCTTGTCAGCCCACCGGCTTTCCATGGCCCCAAAACGAGCCAGCTTAGCCCAGTCTTATGCTCGTGTGGCAGAAAGGAGCCTTACAGGGATGCCAGAGATAGTAGAGAGCCAATCTCCACAGGAATTGAACCCGTGAGCTGATTACTCCCGAGGGACCTGCCATTGCGTACGAATGCAAGAAGGAAGAACCAGACCAGCACTCTAGGATGATGATGCACCAGTATGCGAAGTGGGATGCTGCTGGTGGGCTTTTTGAAGGAAAATGTTTCATGAAACTAGGGCAGTAAGAAGAACAGAGAGATCGTGGGGCTAACCAAAGTAAGGAGAATTCAACTGAGCACCACATTTGAAGTACAGCAACCCATCCATTCAAAACAATGGAAAAAGGGGGCACTCCACGAATGACTTCATTGCATGGACACACGTATGTATCAAAGTCACCCCCTTGTGTTCTTAGCTCGCGCTCATCATGAGAAAAGCTCTCCTGTGAGAGGAAATTGACAGCACTAGACAAGAGGGCAACTGACAGGTGAGAAACATGGGACAGGCAAGCTCTCCTGTCCCAATCAGGGTGTTCAATCAAGGCATGAGCAAAACCCGTGTGCCTTAAGACTTGAAGGCTTTAAGAGTGCAGTTCTGAAACTCTCCACCCCCGTCTGGTGCGCAAGTAGTTTTGGTTCGGTTATTGCTCATGCCTAGGAATGTGACCGAAGCACCTACAATGGATCCTTACATGGTTACCAGCTTTGTCAGCAAGCCAATGCCAGCGGGGATGGAGCTGGTGAGCTGGTTGTTAGCGAGGGAGCTGTCCGAGACAGAGAGATGAGGGACACGTGAGAGGCGTGCAAGGGAGATGGACAAATTGGTGAGAAGAAAGGTAGGACGGTGGTATTAGCATGAGACTATAAATGAGGAAGAATCAAACAGGTTGGCCCAGTTCAAACCTCGCCAGCATGATTTTAGAATCGCGTTCCAGTCAGCCATTGGTGGTTCGTCACAGGGTTGCCCGAGTTAGGCCGGAATCACTATCGCTGTAGTCACATTTTCCAGTGTGTTTTGTTCTCAACGAATGTTTTAGTACCGAATTGGAATAAAGATGTGGTACAAACAGAGAGGATCACTGTCTGTAGAAAGATTTCCCAGCATGTTTTGTGCCGGCCCTGCCCTGTCTCGGGCCTTGCTCGTGCTGCCTAACTAGTAGTACTACAAAAATCTTTGTGGCACAAGCTGCAAAAAATATTCAAAAGAAAAAAAGAGAAAAACAATACAACGGATCTTTATTAGGACCTCTGGGAACCTGGCACCCAATTACAAAAATGTAAGAGCAGTGAGTTTTGTGATCGAGGAGGGCACAGATCCTGACAGCAAGTTGGAGTTGAGAGAGCTGTTGGTGGTGTGGTGTGGTGGGGGGTGGACACCCGGGAAGGCAAGATTCGTGTCCGTCGGTGTGTTTGCACAATGTAGAAAAGGGAATGGAGGGAGTCACGGAAAAGAAATGTAGAAATACCAGAGGTGACAAAATCGAGAGAGACAAAATAGTAGGGAGCACACATCAGCATAGGTCTCAGCCAATGGATCAGCTTGTCGGATCGGCTCGTCAGCAGGGTGAGCTGAGCCAAGAGTCCTGCTCCGCTGGCTCGACCGCTAGGTCGTCAAGACCCAGCTCGATGAGTAGGTCAGATCATTGTCGAGCCTTCAATGGCTTGTCCATGTTGTGCAGCGAGTATTTTGTCAGAGGGTGAATTCTCACCTTGGGTTGGGTCTTAGAGGTTTTGAGTTCAATTCTCAGTAGCTACACTTTCCTTCTCATTATGCTCCACATTACATGTCCACACTCCACCACTCTCCACCACAGTGCGTGTGGTCACAGTTGGCATTGGCACCTGTCCACTCATCCCACACTCACCTTGCTAGCCTCTATGGTGTGTCATATGCTGTCATGTGGGCTGTTGTTCCAGCCTGGCCCACATGTGCAACATGTGGTCTCACTTGCTAGCTTGGCAAGGTTGGCTAGCCTTGCCCTCAGCATTGAGGTGCTGCAACTAGCCTCAAGAGTTTAGCCACATATATGTGGCTTCCCACTTCACTAGATACCATCCTTGGACAAGGACCTTGCTCTAGTCTTAAGACTTGTACCTTTTTTCTTACTCAGCACATTTCTTCTTCCTATCGTGCCCTAAGTTCACCGATCCATTTTGTCAGTCCTGCAGACACGCAACTATTGCCTGGTCCACTCGGATCTGGCGGGTAGGTGCCAACACGGATTTGTGAGATTGCTCGTGGAAAATCCTGGCTCGACCAGCTTGCTACGACGGACGAGGCACAGGCAGCTGCCAGCACGGTCGTCGAGCGGAGTCTCCAGCTTGACTTGTCAGCCCGCCCGCTTGTCACGGCTCAAAACGAGCCAGATCGGGCCAGACTTATGGTCATGTGGCAGAAAGGAGCCTTACTTTGGAGAGGACCACTGAGACATCTCAGAGGCCTATTTGTAGGCCTCACAATAGGATTAGCCTGCATGTCTTTCCATGCACTAGGTGTCTCGATTTGCCTTGTATACATTGTACATTTACTATTGTGTCAATAAAGAGGCAGAAAGGAGCCTTACAGGGATGAGAGAAATAGTAGAGAGCCAAGTTCCGCAGGGATTGAACCGGTGAGCTGATTACTTCTGAGGGACCTGCCATTGCGTACGAATGCAAGGAAGAACCAGACCAGTAGGTGGGGTTTTACCATGGGCACTGACCTGTGTCAAACAAAGGACGGAAGCTTTTTTTCATCAAGACGTGTCTCAAGGATCATGCACTAGTATGAGGAGAGGAATGCTGGTGACTTTAACTGAGGAAAATGGATTTTGAAAGCAGGGCAGTAAGGAGAAGGCAGTGAGAATGTCTTGGAAAATGGAACTGGCCGCACCGAAGCAAGCAGAATCTTTTAAGCACCACACTTCATTGAGTCACTACCCATTCTTTCAATGCATGCATGTTTGTATTTATCATGTCACCCCCATATGCTGTTAGAAAAAAGGCTAAAATGTAGTTTCGTATAGAGTAAATACGCATAAAAAGCCGTATGCTGCGATTCTGAAAAAACACTGAGATCCGCACGGGGCCGACCGGAAATTTTATAAAAACAAAAACAGAAGGAGTTAATTTTGCGACGTGGGAAAAGCAAATTTGAGTATTGCAATTCAAATCTGAGTTCGCACAGAGGGATTGCAACCTGCGGTCTGAATTTTTTAACTATTGTGTATCATTCTTTCCTAGAGTTGAGCATTTGGCCCAACCCGACCCGACTTGGCCGGGCCAAGCGGGTTCCCACGCCGGGTCGGGTCGGGCCAGCCTCGGGCCAGGATGTTGAATACCCTGACCTAGGGATGAGCAAAGGGCGAACACGAACATGTTTGTCTTCGCCCCTTGTCGAACACCCTCTTTTGCCGAACCGAACACTGTTCGGTTCGGCGAACAGTTTAGGAAAAAACAGGTGTTCGCTGTTCGCCTGTGGAGGCGTGTTCGGGCGAACCTCGAACACTGTTCGTGTTCGTCGCGGGCAAATTTCAGCAGCGGCCCGAACACGTTCGTGTTCGGGCGAACATCGAACACTGTTCGGCAAACGATTTGAGCTAAAAAACAAAACCTGTTCGGTTCGCCTCGAACGTGTTCGAGGCGAACCGAACAGGTGTTCGCCACCTTGCTCATCCCTACCCTGACCCGACCCGGGAGGTACAGGGCCGGGTCTTTCCTGACCCGACTTCGGCTCGGCCCGACCCGAGGTCGGGTCCGGTCAGGAAACCGGATTTTGCCCTCGCTCTGTGCAGATCGGCGCTTTCGTCCGCCGATCGGCGCAGACCGGCGATTCGCCCACCGATCGGCGCAGATCTGCGATTTCTCCCGCCGATCTGTGCAGATCGGCGATTCATCCCGCCAATCTGCACAGATCGGCGATTTCGCCCGCAGATCTGCGCAGATCGGCGCTTTCGTCCGCCAATCTGCACAGATCAATGAGTTCGTTGGCGTAACTCTGCAAATCGTCAATTTCGCTGGTCGATCTGGTGGAGATCAGGAGTTTCGCCGTGGCACTCATTTCCAACAAATGTGTCAACCAATTCGCCACTGCTCACCACTCCTTACCGCACTAAATCTACCATTTCCAACCCCCCCCTCCCACTCTTCACAGATCTCTCGACATTGAGCCTCTCAAAAAAGTCGACTTCTAACTTGTCGCATCATTATGTGGCTGCAAACTAAGTAGTTATGCTTCCTAGGTGCCTTTGGTCGCTGGAGGAAGGATATTAGGTGTGCGGTAATGAATAGATGTCGAGGGGAAGAAATCATCCTTGACATAAAATGTGTTAGGGTTTTGGGTCCCCCCTTTGTCGAAATCGGGTCGGGCCAAATCCTGACCCAAAAACGGGTCGGGTCAAAGCTGACCCGAAACCCGACCCGGCTCGGCCTGAGTACCATGCTCTGGTCGGGTTTTAGCCCGGGTCGGGTCGGCCCACACGGGCCGGCTATTGAATTGAAACCGCTGACCCGACCCGGGCTAAACCACAGGTCGGGTCGGGCCGGCCCGACCCGAGCGGGGCAAATGCTCATCTCTACTCCTCCTGTCCAGCACTCAACAATCCACTCCAACCCCATCCATTCCCCAACCCCTTTCTGTTGTTCAATGGACGAGTCTTCAACCGGACTCATATTCCGCAGCAAAAAGTCGGGACATTTATGGGTTCCATTCTCATCATTCGTTTTCTTCCCTTCCAGGCTCACCTGCCATGATGACCTCCACTACTACAACAGCACTCATCACTCTCTTGACCCAACATCTAAATCTGTCCAGGGATTTATTAACCTGCCAGGGTCTGTGTATTTCGTGCGTACACTCCCCCCCCCCACCCCACCCCCCCCCCCCCCCGTGCGCGTATCGCGTACGTGCACTTTCGTATCAAACGCGCAACACGTTTCACATGTAGATGAGAAAAGCTCCCCTGAGACGAGACTAGAGTGTCACTAACAGGTAAGAAACTTGGGTGAGTGTGCTGATGGTAGCCGGAATGCTGCCAGACAGTTGGTTGCTTGAAAAGTCTCTGAGTAAAAATATATATATATATATATATATATATGTATTTAGATATTGAAAAATAATCACTGGGGTTAATGTGAGGTGGGAGGATACAAGACAAGAATGGACGGACAGAAGAGAGGCGGGACGGCGATGAGGTTTGGGAATACCAGAAGGGTGAATAGCAAAAGAAGATGGTCGTTTCTTGGAGACGGAAGAAGAGGCATGACGCTACGCATACATTTGGGAGAAACATCAAGAGTCACACAAATATGATTTTACGGCATTAATCTGCTGAAAAGAGACTGTGAGAAAATGATTACAAGCAAGAGGCACCTAAGTGGAGATAGACTGGGGAAGAAAATTATTCAACAGAGAAATCAAGGGAAACAGGAAGGAGTCGAGGGAGAGCACAGAAGGTGAGGTAAACTGAACAGTGCGGGAAAAGAATCTTGGAACTACACGGGAGATGTGAGAAGAACAACAAGAGCGTATCTTCTTACATGCTTGTCAACTTGGTGAGGACGCCAATGTCAGCCGGGATGGAGCCGTTGAGCTGGTTGGAGGCCAGCGACCTGTCCCACTCAGGGTGTTCAAACAATGGGGCCAGTGCCATGAGGACGAGTGGTTGAAGATGCGTTTGCATGGAAATATATAATTCTGAGCAAGTAGCGCGTTAAGTGATGCTCGCCTTGTTTGGAGGTGCAACAATGCGAGGCTAGTAGTACTACTCGGATGAGGAGCTTCTCGACTCTCGCCGCCTCGTCACTTTTGGCAATCACATTTTTTTCCTTGTCAGGAGTAAAATTTTACTCATTGCTGAGACAGTAGTAGTACTCGCCTACGTCCTTCCGTGGGTAGGTAGGTTACGATGACAATGACGGTGATCCGTGCTATACATGGGCATTGGCACGAGCCGAGCAAAACTCGGCTCGTCACAGGTCAAGCTCGTGCGAGCTTTTCAATGAGCCGAGTTTTGCTCGGACGAGCCTTTTCCGCGAAGAACAGAACTCGCCACTCGTCATGTTTGACGAGCTTTTTTTAAAGCTCGGCCGAGTTTTGAAAAATGCTCGAACGAGTGCGAGCAAAGCTCGGCTTGTAGCATTGCAGTGCAGCCACTCCTAACTATCAAAAGCTAGGGCTGAAGAGTTGCGCGCCTCTGCTTTGCAACGAGCAGGCCAAACTTTCTAGAAACAGCTTCGGGAGAGGTGTGGGAGAAATTGGGAAAAGAAAAGCTAGGTCAAAATTAGAATTCGTACCCCGCAGCCCACAGATTTGTGAACCATTTTGCTTCCAACCCCCCTCCCATTACCGATCTTCACCACACTGAATCTAGAAAACCCAACCAACTTGAGATCTGGAATTGTGAGCGTCAATGTTAGATTTACAAGTTTTAGATCTCGATCAACTGGATTTCATGAATGTCCCACAACTAGTTCGTCTGCTATACCAAGATGCCATCGCTAAATCGCGACGATGTTTTTTTTCCTCTGCTCGGCGAGTTTTTTTAAAAGCTCGTCGAACTGACGAGTGCTCGGCGAGTTCTTTTAACTCGCCGAGCAATACTCGGCTCGGCTCGGACATGTTTTTCTCGCCAGAACTCAAAACCATCACTCGTCGTTGAACGAGTCCACCGTACGAGCCGCGGAGAAGCTCGCCTCGTTGCACATGAATAATCCGTGCGTAGCAAGTAATACTCGCCTTGCCTGAGGTGTGCTGCATTTGCACAACTAAATATAAAAGTGAAGCGTTGGCTGTACGACAGACGAACGTGCCAATTCCTCTGTCAAGAGCACACAAGGATGTGGTGAACATGATATCTACAGGAGAATGCAGAAGCATGTGTGGGACCTGGCTCGTAAAAGCTACACCTCGGCAACACAACAATAACTCGTTCACAAAGGAAGAGCACAAGGCAGAAGCACGTGAGGCAGGCAGAAGCACATAAGACAGAAGGGCATGCTTGGAAAATAGGAAAATTGCTTCTTAGTTGGCGTACGTATCCCTTAGGCGAGCCAGCCATAAGCAAGCTCGTTGCAGTGGAGTAAATGTCTCACAAAATCGTCAGTGCAGTCAGCTTTGTGATTGAGGAGGGCACGGAGCCAGAAAGCATGTTGGAGAAGAGATAGCTGAGGGAGGCCGCCTCATGACAAGTCAATGCAAGGTGTATTGAATTGACACAACAAAGAGGTTGCGCAACATGACAAGAGCAGGATACGATCGCCAGCTTTGTTTCTAATATTCCATTCCCTTCATTCACAACCCAGCTTCCTTCCGAGTTCTGGAGACTAATTTTGCCACAACATGCCGTCAGCTCGGCTCTTTTAACCGACATCTGCACCCCCAACCCTTTTCCCAACACGTTCACTCCCCCCAAACTTCTCCAGACCCGTTCCCTCTACGCATCCAATCTCAACTGGTCCACTAAAAGAACTCGACTTACATGATAGGGGGGTCATGTTTCCTGCCCATGTAAACGTCCGTAACTCTTAACGGAAGTAGCGGGCCCAGTAACACATTTTTCCCTTCCCCTATCACCCACCCACTTACCAGACGTCCATATCAGCGGACACTGCGTATTTCTAGCATCTGCCCCATCCCCCCACGAGTGTGAGACGCATTTAAGCTAGCGTGTAAATGGGTAGTGTAGAATAGACCACCTCTTTTTTCCATTGGGGGACGTTGGAATGATGGGAGGAAAGGAACACAAGTGATAAGGGGAGCGAGCAAGGAAGGGAGCAGCCAAGGCAAGTAGGGCAGGCAGAGTAGAGTGCAGTGCAAAAAAAAATAATAGACAAGCACACGTGGAGGACGTAAGAGGAGTGGAGAAGGGACGAGTGATGCTTGAAAGAGCAGCAGCAGCAAGAAACCTCACAGGGTGATCATACTGGTCAGTGAGCCAATGTCAGCCGGGATAGCGCCGGTGAGTGTATTGTTGAAGAGCCACCTGCACGGACAGAGAAACAGGGGTTGTGTGCGTACGAGCATGCGGACATGCATGCGTGCGCGTGCACGGACAGGGAGAGAGGGGACCAGAACAAAGAAAACACGTGGCAGGGCGTTGTCCGGTGTGCATCACACTCACAGGTATTGCAGCAGGCTGAGCGCAGTCACGGTGGCAGGGATGCTGCCTGGCAACTGGTTGCTTGTGAGATCGCTGTGAGGACACGATGACGGTAGAAAGGGGGGCGGGCCTAGCAGTTGAGCAAACCACAAGGAAGAAAAACCATGAGGCCTGCCCACCTTTGCGACCAGACCGGCCCGTATCGCCCGCCCATCCCCGAGCAGAGCCTTAGCCATGGGCCTGAGTATACATGGGCAAAAGACGAGTCGAGTTTTACTTGATTCGTTTTGACGAGTTTTTTGTCACACACGAGTCGAGTCGAGGAAAACTCGCCAAGTTTTTTGTGCCACAAAGCAAACTCGAAACTCGACCATATTACCGAGTTTTTTCAACACTCGGACGAGTTCAAAGAAAACTCGTCCGAGTCAAGTAAAACTCGACTCGTTAAACACCCCCCTTACCCACCACCCCACGAAACCAGTTTAGTGAAAGGAAATGCCGCGCGGATCTAGCGGCGGAATGCTATGTGCGGGCAGATATGGCGGCGGAATGCTAGGTGCGGGCGGATCTAGCGGCGGAATGCTATGTGTGGGCGGATCTGGCGGCGGAATGCTAGGTGCGGGCAGATCTAGCGGCGGAATGCTATGTGCGTTCAGATCTGGCAGCGGAGTGCTAGGTGCGGGCGGATCTAGCGGCGGAATGCTATGTGCGGGCAGAATGCTATGTGTGGGCGGATCTGGCGGCGGAATGCTAGGTGCGGCCGGATCTGGCGGCGGAATGCTAGGGGCGGCCGGATCTGGCGGCGGAATGCTAGGTGCGGGCGGATCTAGCGGCGGAATGCTAGGCGCGGGCGGATCTGGTGGCAAAATGCTCAGGAGCCCCCAAAACTTGCGAGTTTTGAAAAAACTTGCTTGGTAGCCGAGTTTTTCACGAGTTTTTTTAACTCGCGAGCAAAACTCGACTCGAGCAACCGAGTTTTTTTTACAAAAAAACAAACTCGAAACTCGAGCTTTTCGAGTCCCTCGAACGAGTCGAGGAAAAACTCGACTCGTTTGCCCATGTATAGGCCTGAGCACGGGTCCGAGCCGAGCCAGCTTGGCTCCAGCTGGAGTCAGCTGTCGTTATCCCGAGTTGAGCCAAGTCTGTGCAACACGAGCTCAGCTGCCTTTGTCCGGCTCACAAATGGGCCATTCCGGTGAGCCGGGAGTTGGCCTGGCCGGCCACAAGCCACCCTGCCACAAGCGGCCGGCCACAAGCCTCTAGTGGCTTGCCTGTGAAATGGTTCTGCTCGAGTACTACTTCTCGACAAGTCGTACTACTGGAAGCGAAAAAAGGTGGATTCTCAAGGAATTAGAGCTAACCAAGGTTTCGGAAGGATATGGTGATGTGGAGAAGTATGGGCCTAGCGAGGCGAAGGAGCAGAAAGTAATGATACGAAACAAACTGAAAAGAACCAGACATAAAGCTGAAATAACCAGATATGAAGCTCATTTTATCCCCGGATTGACAACCACGACTCAGATTCCTACTTCTCGTCTCCTCAACTAAGCTGCTACAAGACTCGCCGAAGCACGCCACGCCACATGCCAGAAAAGCACTCAGGACGGGCTCGCTGCGAGCTGCAACGCAAAGTCAGAGGCTAGGCTCGATGGTTTTCCGAGCCAATCCTCGGCTCGGTTAGTTGGTCAGGCCAACTTAGCCAGCCACATGGATAGACAGCTGGCCACAGCTTTTTATTAGGCCCGATGACAACTGGCCAGTGAGGTACAGGGGATCAGAAGAGGTAAGAGGGCTAGGAATAGAGAGATAGGGGGAGAGAGCAAAAAAATGTTAACGGCTTAGAGGGAGGCCAGAAATGGGAAACGGGGGCAAAGACAGGGAAAAACGCGGGAGGAGGGAGGGGTGGGCTGGTGAAGGGGTGGTGAAAAGAAACCTGTGCTTTGGGAAGAGGCGTAGCTGTGCTGTGGGAAGAAAGGTGGAGTTGCATTTCCCTGATGCAAAACCTCAGGCCCTGAGTCCCAGGGCAACACGGCACTGAGGAGAGGACGTACAGATAAATGAGCTTCTTAAGGCTGCTGAGGGAGTTTGGAATCTGCCCTCCCAGCTTGTAGTTCCGGAGTTGCCTGTTTTATGGTGTGGTGATGATGTGTTTGTGTGTGAGTAATGGTGTCACAATCATGGTGAGTGGTGTGACAATGATGGTGAGTGAATGGTGGTGTGATGATGGTGAGTGAATGGTGGTGTCACAATGATGGTGAGTGAATGTGGTGTGACAATGAGGCGTGTGAACGATGGTGTGCCAATGATGGCGTGTCAATAATGGTGAGCACTGAGCATGGGTTCTCAAAAATGGCAATAAGTACATCATGGCCTCTCAGACTCATCCTCTGACTCCCATACTCTCACTCCCAACCTCTCACTACCATCCTCTCACTCCCATACTCTCACTCCCATCTTAAGTTGGCTTGGCACTTCACGCTTACGGGGGTTTACGTGTACGTAACATTTGATTCTCCCGTGTTAAGCATTTTAACAACTTACATCACCTTACAGATGCTTCGTGCATACACTGCCATGTTACTGCCTCGTGATGGTCGGATCGGATGGGGCTGCATATTTGGGGTAGCCTTTGTTTTTTTCTTTTGCCGTGCCCGAGCAACTTCGATCTAAATTACGAGTAGTGAAAGGTAAAGGTAAACTTACACCTTTGCGTGACCAAAAAAAATGTAAAACTGCCAACTAAGCTCCCATCCTCTCACTCCCATCCTCTCACTCCCATAGCCTCCCTCGCATCGCCTCTCTCATCGCCTTACATGATCACGATCATGCCGGAGGGATCGCACGTGAGGCCCGTGGCACTGCTGCAGTCCGGAATCTCACCACTCCACCCGGAGATGCTCTGCCCCCATGCTGCCTGGCACTCCTGCAGGAATTGCACTGCAATGAGTGGTAGCGGGTGGGGTCAGGAGGGCGAAGGGGGGGGTGAGGCAGGATGGGGAGGGACTCTCTTGGAGGGATTGGAAACTCTCCACAACAAACCCCATGGCTGGCATCGGTCTGAAGACGACTCACGCTCAGTGATTGCCATCCTGTGTCGCCCTTGCCCATGTCGCTCCATCTCGCCTCTCTTTTGCAACGCTTGTCGCAAAACTCACCCACAGGGAAGAAGCACTTATGGAGCCTGCTCTGGCCGACAAACATGTCAACACCGTGTGCTGGGATGGGAGGTCACCCACAGCACTACTGCAAAA
Source organism: Closterium sp. NIES-65 (assembly GCA_948144175.1). NCBI lineage: Eukaryota > Viridiplantae > Streptophyta > Zygnematophyceae > Desmidiales > Closteriaceae > Closterium > Closterium sp. NIES-65. Next base: position 46,684 of record CANXME010002639.1, read on the forward strand.
AATAAAAATACATAACATTTCTCACACCTTGTGCCTGTCTTGGTGCTCTAGCAGGTCCCACGACCTTGCTCTCTGCCCCTCGACCTTGCTCTCTGCCCCTCGCCCTTGCTCTCTGTCCTTCGCCCTTTGCTCTATGTCCTTCGCCCTTTGGTCTATGCCCTTCGTCCTTTGCTCTCTGTCCTTCGCCCTTGCTCTCTTTCCTTCGCCCTTTGTTCTCTCCCCTTCGCCCTTTTGCTCTCCGTCCTTCGCCGTTTGCTCTCTGTGCTTCGCCCTTGCTCTCTGTCCTTCACCCTTTTGCTCTCTGTCCTTCGCCCTTTGCTCTCTATCCTTTCGCCCTTTGCTCGCCCTCGTTCTCTGTACTTCGCACTTTGCTCTCTGTCCTTTGGCCTTTCTCTCTGTCGTTCGCCCTTGCTCTCTTTCCTTTGCCCTTGCTCTCTGTCCTTCGCCCTTTGCTCGCCCTTATTCTGTGTACGACGCCCTTTTCTCTCTATCCTTTGCCCTTGCTCTCTGTCGCCCTTGCTCTCTGTCCTTCGACCTTCCTCTCCGCCCTTTGCCCTTGCTCTCTGTCATTCGCCCTTGCTCTCTGTCCTTCTTTCTTCCTCTCTCTCCTTCGCCCTTCTTCTCTGTCCTTCGCCCTTCCTCTCTGTCCTTCGCCCTTCCTCTCTGTCCTTCGCCTTTGGTCTGGGTCCTTCGCCTGTGTCCCTTCGCCCTTCGCCCTCTGTCCCTTGGCCTGCCAGGCGGTCATGCCGCCGCACGGGTGGCGCGTGTGGGGTGACAGCGGTGCAGCGAGCCAGCGGATCATACGCCGTAAGGTACGCCATTTCGGTGGCAACCAGGCATGATGTTGATGCTTGATGCGGCTCTTCCGCTTGCCGCGCCGCGGGGTCTCGGAGCAATTTCCACGCGAATTTCCATAATTGATTAAAATGAGACAGTCGCTTCGAGAGACACACTTGCCTTGAGTGGCTTCGAGAGGCACGGCCTTCACCATCGCGACGGGCGCGACAAGGACGGCGAGCCACCACGCCAATGCCCACGCGCGCTGCACGCGCTCACGATCACGTGTCGTCGCCGTTGAGCCCGCGGCAGCCGGCCCCCCAATCATCACAAAAATCCCTAATTAATTTGGCCCTCGCCTCCTCCTCAACCCTTGTCTCCTCGGGGCCCCACCCGCAACTGACTTTCGGCCTATCTAAGTGGTTCGCTGCCCCACCGACTCTGACGCACGAAAAGCGCCAAGCCGATACTAGTACTTCTACGAGTGGGCTGCATTCGTGGCTTTCCTAACTAGGGTGAGCCGTCACACACCAACCAAAAGTTGTTGGGAAGTGAGTTCCGAATGTTCCTAATATGAAGTGCCCCTCACCTCACTGTTCCTTATTCGCGTCTCTTAAAGGATTTTCATTATCTTTAGAACAACCTCCCAAAACTTAATTTTTAGAATAACCTCCTCAACCATATCTTTTTGTTACCATTAGTGGACTTGATTGAGCGAACGAAGATTGCACTATCGAAGCATATCTATACAATGAGAAAAGGCATGAGGGAGTTGTTATATTGCAAAACAATATGGTAACGGTAACGAGGGACAAATGGAGTGCCTTACGGGGCTAGCGTCGAGATCTAGAATTGTCGAGGCGTGGGGTCGTGTCAGGAGATACTAATCGAGCCAAGTGGTTTGGGTGCGACGGTCGTGGTGGCAGGAACATTAGTTGAGGCGAATGTCACGAGGTGGTTAAGGGACACTGTTTGGTTGTGATGGTGGGAATAGTGTTATACGCGGTATGTGAGGTGACGCACGGTAAGGAAATTATGATCCCTTACGCTACCCCTCTCCCCGAGGAAGGCTTTTACAAAAGTGCATTGACATCGCAGAGAAATCTACTGCGAAGGTAGTCTGTCACGACTGGATACGTTTCGATTTTGGACCCTCTGACCCAGCAGAGCTAGAATTCGATATGGCGGGCTCTACGTAGATCACGAACATTGTAGCTGAGGACCTCCCTCCCACTTCTCCTCGCTCCCTGCTGTCACTGTCTCTATCAGAATCTTAGGCACATCTACTAGCAGCATTTGTTCCCTTTCTAAGAGTAGGTATTATAGGGACACGTCTCTCAATGCAACCTGTTTGTACCCCACCACTACCGACGGAAGCCTGGCATCCCAGTCCCTCTTGTACCTCTCCCCATCGGCTCTCAGCCCTCTTTTCACCGTCTATACAAACCTCTCTGTTAACTCGTCACTCTATAGGTGATACTTTGAGGCTTTGTGGTGTGTGATTCCTGTCTCTACCAGCAGCTTCTCAAACTCACCCCAAAACTCTGTCCCCCGATCCTGCAGCACTTCTCTACACGCCCCACATCTTGTGAGCACCTGCTCCTCGAAAGCTTCTACTACGCGCGCCGAGTTTTTACCAGGTAACGCTCTCACCTCTACCCATTTTTACATTTGCTAGATCATTATTGGTATGTACCGTTTTCCTCTGCGGCTCAGTGCCATTTCCCCCCCCCCAGGTCAAAGGACCACTTGAATCCCAGGCCCCTTCTTGGCTGTGACTGCAGTTCCTCCCTCCCTCCCTGTAGCTCCACCTTATTCCTACTACACAACTCGCAGCTCTCCTCATTCTTCTCCCATTTCTACCAGCTGTGTCATTCTTAAGCTTCCAAAATGCCCCAGCTGCCTGCGCACCTTAGCTATATGCGCTCTCTTTCCGCTTTTCTAGGAACCACCATCCACCCGCTTTTCGTGCTCTTCTTCAGCTGCTCCTGATACTACGTGTAATGTGCGCCTTTTGCCCTTGCCCTGTCAGTGATTGGTTCTGCCTCTATCGTCTTCCCTCTTACCCACCGAAGTATTTCCTCATCCTCCCGCACCTCATCTGCCCCTATCTCTTGCCCACGCCTGGCTCCCTTTCCATCAATTTCCCTGGTCAATGCTACTAGACATGCTGTCGGCCTTGCTGGCAGTAGGTTCCTTTACAACCCATCCACGTGCTGCATTGATTTGTCTCGTTGATGATTTATGGTGAACTCCAATAGCCACATCGTCATGGCCTGGTTGATAATTAGCATGGCCACTGGCTGGTGCTCTGTCATTCTTTGTAAGTACAATTAGTAGAATGTTATTGCCCACACCTGTAGCTGGCCCTCCCCTTTGTAGGAGCTGTAGCTGGCCTCGGCTGGATTACAGCTCCTATTGGCAAAGGCCATCACTTTCTCCTTGCCTTCTCTCTCCTTGCATAGTATTGCTCCCACCTTCGAGTTGCTCTAGTCCGTATATAGCATGAACAAGTCCTCCTTGATGGGTAGCGTTTGCACGGTTATCGTCTTGGTTGCCTTAAGCTGAGCATAGAACGCTCCTTGCTCCATCTCTCCCCATTACCACACTTGCTAATCTCTCAGCCACCAGCTGGATTGCTACAACCCCTCGAGCCACCCGAACGTGTCAGATTTATATGACTTAGCTGCTGTAGGCTATAGTGGGGTAGCACATATGGGGCACAGCTTTCTAGGGTTTGTACTTGTACCCAACTTTCCCTTAGTCATTTCATTCCTCCTTTCTTCTCATGGTTTCAGAGCAGGTTCCCTAGTGGGAACGCTTTCTAGGGTCCACCTCGATTTTTTTTTTTTCCTGCCCGTAGCGCGCTTCGCTCCTGCCCGAGTTACGCCCCGAGTGCCCTCCCTACCGTCGCGCCACCCTTAGCGGCCCCCTCTCACGGCCCCTTGAGCCCCCCTTACGGCCCCGCGCGCCGCCCTTGCGGCCCCTCGCGCCGCCCTTGCGGCCCCTCGCACCGCCCGTCGGCCCCGCGCGCCACCCTTGCGGCCCCTCGCGCCGCCTGTCGGCCCCGCGCGCCGCCCTTGCTGCCCCTCGCGCTGCTTGTCGGCCCCTCGCGCTGCCCTTCCGGCCCCTTATGCCCCCTCGCGCCGCTCTTGCGCCCCCCCCCCCCTACGGCCCCTTCGCGGCCCGCCGTCGCCACCTCCAGCAGCGGCCGCCGCCGTCCTTGCAGCAGCACCCGCCGCCGGCGTCCATACAGCAGCGGCCGCCGCCGTCTCTGCAGCAGCGGCGGCGGCCGCCGCCCCTAGAGCAGCGGCCGCCGCCATCCCTGGAGCAGCGGCTGTCAGAACATTATATAGCTTATGCTGTTGTGTAGGCTATAGTGGGGTATCCCATAGGGGGTACAACCCAATTAGGGTTCCTATATGTACTCACTTCATTCATAGTTCATTCATTCACGTTCTCCTTTTCACATGGAATCAGAGCAGGTCCCCTCCTAGGGACTGTTTCTAGGGCCCACTGAAGCGCGCCCCGAGGCGCGCGTTCCTTTTTTTTCTAGCGACCCTCCGTGTCGCCCCTAGCGGCCCGTTGCGCCGCCCTTACCTATGCGGCCCCGCCGCCCTCACGTCGCGGCCCCGCCGCCCTCACGTCGCGGCCCCGCCGCCCTTACCTACGCGGCCCCGCCGCCCTCACATCGCGGCCCAGCCGCCCTCAAGTCGCGGCCCCGCCGCCCTCACCTACGCGGCCCCGCCGCCCTCACCTTCGCGGCCCCGCCGCCCTTACCTACGCGGCCCCGCCGCCCTTCTCTACACGGCCCCGCCGCCCTTACGTCGCGGCCCCGCCGCCCTCACGTCGCGGCCCCGTCGCCCTCACGTCGCGGCCACGCCGCCCTCACGTCGCGGCCCCGTCGCCCTCACGTCGCGGCCCCGCTGCCCTTATCTACGAGGCCCCGCCGTTCTCACGTCGCGGCCCCGCCGCCCTTGCCTACGCGGCCCCGCCGCCCTCACCTACGCGGCCCCGCCGCCCTCACGTCGCGGCCCCGCCGCCCCCACCTACGCGGCCCCGTCGCCCCACTTCGCGGCCCCGCCGCCTACGGTCGCGGCCCCGCCGATACCTTCGCGGTCCCGCCGCCCTACCTTACCGGCCCCGCCGCCTACCTTCGCGGCCCCGACGCCTACCTCACCGGCCCCGCCGCCTACGACCGCCGCGCCGCCCTGAACCAGCGCCACCGCGCCGCCCTGCACCGGAGCCGCCTAGCACCATAACCGCTGGGAGCCGAGCCGCCCTTCCGCCGAGCCGCCCAGCAGCCGAGCCGCCCGGGAGCCGAGCTGCCCTGCCGCCGAGCCGCCCTGCCGCCGAGCCGCCCGGGAGCCGAGCCGCCCTGCCGCCGAGCCGCCCGGGAGCCGAGCCGCCCTACCGCTGAGCCGCCCAGCAGCCGAGCCGCCGAGCCGCCGAGCCGCCGAGCCGCCGGGCCGCACTACTGCCGAGCCGCCCGACCTGCCCAGCCCGGTGAGCACAGCACCACTGTTACTGCGTGCCCTTCCCCTACTGCTTGCACTGCTACACTGTCGTCGTCATGGCTACCCCTAGTGTCCTCGCTTTTGACGCTAAGGGTCGAGCCATCGACTTTGAGGTCTGGTTAGACGACCTCCAGCTGTTCTTACAGTGCGCTAGGGCGGACGGTCTTTCCCTCTTTCACCTCACCTCTGGCGCCTCTCCTGCCCCTACTGCTGATGCTGACCCCACTGTTCGCTCTCAGTGGGCCACCCGCGATGCTGCTGCACGTCTTGCTGTGCGTCGCCACTTGCCTACCACTGAGCGCGCACACTTTAGTCAGTACAAGAGTGCTCTGACCTTGTACGACGCTGTAGTTGCGCGCTACTCTTCCCCTGCCACTGCTGCACTGAGCCGCCTCATGCTACCGTACCTCTTTCCTGCACTGCTACTCTTCCCACTCTCGCTGACCTAGTTACGAACCTCCACACTAGTGACACTCGCTACCGCGCCGCGCTTCCTGCTGAGTTCTGCGCCAAGAACCCCCCCCCCCTGTACATCGCTCTCTATTACATAGTCACTCGCCTCCCTGACTCCCTTCGCGTAGTCAGGGACCACTTCCTCTCAGTCTGTACCACCACCCTCACTGTCGAACTCCTCGAGAAGGCCCTCCTGGCGGCGGAGAAGAGCATAGTCGTTGTAGGAGCCTCTCGTGGTGACCCGCGCACCCCCATCTTTGAGGGGTGTTCTCCTTCCCCCCTGCTGCCCTCTGTTGCCTCTGCTGCTGCTGCCGACCTGCTTGGTCTTGAGTCGGTTGGCGCGGCGTCTGCCCCTAGCGGGAGACGCCGCCCTGGCAAGGGCAAGGGGGGCAAGGGCGCGGGTGGAGCTGCGGGGGCGGTGGGGGTGGCGGTGGAGGCGGCGGAGGGAGTGGGGGTGGCGGTGGGAGTGGTGGCGGGGGCGGTGGTGGTGGTGGCAGCAGCGGAGGAGGAGGCGGTGGCGGCGGCAGCGGTGGGAGCGGAGGCGGCGGTGGTGGCGGAGGTGGAGGCAGCGGTGGCGGAGGGGGTGGAGCTGGTCGGGGTGGTACCCCGCAGCGGAGCGGCTTTGGTGGTGGTCAGCGTCAGCAGCAGCAGCGCTCGCGGGACATCCCCCCGCCCCAGCAGCTCCGTGAGTGGTACACGCAGCGTCAGCAGGGTGGGGGTTTTGGTCCGTGCACCTACGTCCTTTGTTCCGGCGACCGCGCGGGTGAGCAGTGTGGGGGTGCCCACCCCACCCAGCGCTGCTTTGGCCGCCTGACGGACGCTTGGCGTCACCAGTTCCCCTAGGCTAGTGAGATTCCCCATTGGGGAGAGCTGTCTAGGGCTGGCGTAGCGATCTTTGATCTTGACTTTGATGCTATCCTTGCTGCCATGTATGCTGTGACTATTAGTTATGAGGGTGACTGTTACCGGTGTTTCCCGCCCGACCCGGGCATTGGTACTACTGCGCTAGGTGCTTGTGAGGCTGCTGGTCTAGGTGCCAGCGCGTCTGCGCTCTCAGGTACTGGTGAGGCTGCGCTCTCAGGTACTGCGTCGGCTTCGGCCTCCCTCACCTTCACACTTGACTCAGGGGCTTCTCGCTCCTTCTTTCGGGACCGCACCACACTCACGCCGCTTGGTCGGCCGGTTGCAGTCTCCCTGGCTGACCCCTCTGGGGGTCCAGTCCTCTCTCACTTCTCCACTGTCCTCCCGTGTCCGGCTGCCCCCTCGGGCACCCTGTCTGGTCTGTACCTCCCCTCGTTCTCGACGAACTTGGTGAGTGGTGCTGACCTGCAGGATGCGGGGGTTCACCAGTTTACTCCTGCGAGTCAGCGGGTGACCCACTGCTCGGACGCCCGCACAGGCCGACACTTGGCCACGTTTTCGCGTCGGCCGGGGTCGAGTCTCTACACCCTGACCACTGAGTCTCCTCCTGTCCTTGCGTCTGGCCAGGTAGCTGCGTCGGGTCAGGTGTTTGCTGCTGCGTCCAGGTCTGGTCCTGAGTCTGCCCCCTACTCGTGTCGCCTCCTGTCTCACGAGACTCTCCTGTGGCACCACCGTCTTGGCCACCCCTCCTTGCCTCGTCTTAGGAACATGGCTTCCCGTGTCCTTGTCTCTGGTCTCCCCCGGTCTCTCCCTCCCCTTCCTTCGGGGCCTGGACCTTCCTGTGTCCCTTGTATCGAGAGGCGGCTCCGTGCTGCCCCCCACTCCTCCCAGTTTTCCTGACAGAGGCTCCTCTGCAGACGCTTCACGTGGACGTGTGGGGCCCGGCCCGCGTGTGTGGACAGGGTCACGAGCGCTACTTCCTGCTGGTGGTTGATGACTACTCGCGTTACACCACATTCTCCCCCTTGCGCAGCAAGGGTGATGTCACTGAGGTGTTGATCGACTGGATCCGCGCAGCTCGTCTCCAGCTCAGGAGGAGCTTCGGCTCGGACTTTCCTGTTCTGCGTCTGCACTCTGACAGAGGCGAAGAGTTCTCCTCTGGCCTTCTGCAAGCCTACTGTCGTGCACGAGGCATCCGCCAGACCTTTACGCTTCCGGACTCTTCGCAGCAAAATGGGATTGCTGAGCGCCGCATTGGCATGGTCATGGACGTCGCTCGTACGTCCATGATGCATGCGGCTGCCCCCCATTTTCTGTGGCCGTTTGCAAATCGGTACGCGACGCATCAGATCAACCTTCACCCCGGGGTTTCCCGGCCGGGGAAGGTCCGTACCTCCCCAGCTCTGCTGTGGACTGGGAAGGTCGGCGACGCGTCTGCGTTCCGTGTCTGGGGATCTCGGGCGTTTGTCCGCGACTTGTCTGCGGACAAGCTGTCCCCTCGTGCTGCTCCCTGTGTCTTCCTTGGCTTCCCCCCTGATGCTCCAGGGTGGCAGTTCTACCACCCCTCCTCTCGTCGTCTTCTGTCCTCCCAGGACGTCACGTTCGACGAATCAGTCCCCTTCTACCGTCTCTTCCCCTTCCGCACTCCTTTGTGAGAATAAGCGAACAGGAATGAATGAACTAGCAGTGAAATGAGTACAAGTAGGAAACCCTAGAATTGTGTACCCCCTATAGGCTAACCCACTGTAGCCTACACAAGCATAACATATATAATGTTTGACACACCCCCATAGGCAAAGTGGGGGAGAACAAGGGGTCACAAGACCAGTCAAGCAAAGCAAAGCAAGCTCAGGGTGGATCACAAAGTCACCACACAGTCCGAGCACAAGAGCAGGGCCAGAGGCCAGTTCACATGCAGGAGTACAGACATATATATAAAACTAGACAAGCAAGAGCAGGTATATATATATGTCACAGTACAAGTGAAGTCAAGAGGAGAGCAAGTGAGGCAAGACAGGCACAAGACCCAGCTGGGTGCAAAAGCGCTGATGGTCACAAGGCGCGAGTGCCTTGGTGAACACATCAGCAGTGTTGGCCTCAGAGGCCACGTACGCAAGTCGCAACTGACCACGCTGCTGCAGCTCACGAGCAAGGAAGTAGCGGAGAGCAATGTGCTTCGTTCTGTGCTCCAAGCGCTGCTCTCGACACAAGGCCAGCATGGCCTTGTTGTCTACGTACAGCACTGGAGGAGAACGAGGCGGCTCTCCAAGGTCAGTCAGCAGGTAGGTGAGCCAGCGAAGCTCCTGTGCAGCCATGGCCCCGGCGTAGATCTCAGCCTCACAACTGGAGCCGAGAACCGAAGACGAGCGAGTAGACCGCCACGAGACAGAGCCGGAACCAAGGCTGAAGGTGTAACCCTGTGACGACCGCTGCGTAGCCTGGTCGTCAGCCCAAGAAGCGTCCGCGTGGCCGGTAAGGACCACTGGACTCCGCCCTCCAAGCACAAGCCCCTTGCCCGACGTACTGCACAGGTAGCGCAATACCCTCTTCGCTGCAGCCATGTGCTCTGGTCTGTGTCTCCCAGGAGCAACATAGCGTGCAAGAATGCTCAGAGGATATGCAAGATCAGGTCGTGTGCAGGTCATCAGGTTCATGAGGCAGCCAACAAGCTCTGCATACGGACCACTCGACTCTACGGACTCATCCGAAGGCAGAGCTGAGAGTGAGTGGCGAGTAGGCAGAGGAGTGGCCTGAGGCGAGGAGTACGTGAAGCCGAAGCGCTGAAGGACCTGCTGCACCATGTGTGACTGAGTCAAGGTAATGGTGCGGCGTGCTCTGTCCCGAGTGATCTGCAAGCCAAGGTAGCTGCGCAGTTCACCCAGGTCTGTGCACGTGTGTCTCTTCAGCAGTTCGGACTTCACGTAGGCGAGTCCAGCAGTGTCCGCTGTGGCAAAGACCAAGTCGTCGACGTACACGAGGATGTAGAACGGCGGCAGTGAAGTGTCGGTGCGCAGAAACAGCGACGGGTCAGCAGTAGAAGGAGCAAACCCAAGAGCCGCAAGCGTAGTCCTCAGTGTGTCGTGCCACTCACGCGGTGCCTGGCGGAGACCGTAGACTGGCCGTCGGAGGCTCCACTGGGTGCCAGGAGGGAAAGTCCCAGTGAAGCCAGGTGGACGGCGCAGCCAGATCTCCTCGTGCAGGCTACCCTGCAGGAACGCAGTGCTGAAGTCGAGAGAGTGAAGCTCGTAGTCGCGCTGAGCGGCTATGTGCAGCAGCACCCGAAGAGTGGTCATCTTCGGGGTGGGAGAGAAGGTCTGAAAGTAGTCAACTCCCTGCCGCTGACTGAAGCCACGACCGACGTACCACGCCTTGAAGACAGGTGGAGAGCCAGGCGGCCGCTTCACCCGGAAGATCCACATGCCACTGACGATGTTCGCCCCAGGAGGGGGAACTGCGTCAACGTAGGTGCCTGTGGACTTCCAGGAAGCCATCTCTGCATCCATAGCTGCCTGCCACTGAGAGGAGTAGGGACCCTCTACGGCCTCCGCGTAAGAACGCGGAGTCGGGATGTCTAGTGCATCCGGGTCTCCCTCAGGGGCAAGCAGTACAGACGCGAGATGAGGTGAAGCAGCCGCTAGACACTGTAACTCCTCCTGTCTGTCCTCTAGGACGTCCGTGCCAAGAGCACACTCACCCCCGACGGACGGAGGACAGACAGACGCAGACTCAGCAACAAGACCAGCAGCGTAGTCGAGACGACAGCGAGCAGCAAAGTCAACGAGCTCAGCGACTAGAGCAGACGCAGCAGTGGACTCAAAAGAGGGGTCAGTGACGACAGTAGCAAGCAGACGCGTGACAGTAGGACTGGCAGCGCGAAGAGAGTCCGACTCAGGGTCGGCAAGCGCAGGAAGAGAGGACTCAGGAGGCGAAGGCAAAGGGGCACGCAGAGGAGCAGTGGACGGACGCAGAGACATCCGGTGCGTGCCAGGGACAGGAGGAGGACGCTGACGCGAACCGCGACCACTAGCGCGAGCAGCACGAACAGGCGACGCGGGACGAGACGCAGGCTCACGACGCTCAGCAAGACCTCCAGTAGGACCAGTGTAAGGAGAGGGAGCAGGCAGAGGAGAGGAAGGCTCCAACAGTGACTGCGACTGGACAGGCTGTGGACACTCTACCGAAGGAGAAAGACCAAGAACCTGCTGTAGGAGCGGAACGAAGTACGGCCGAGGCCGCGCGGCAGCTCCAGACTCAGCAGGGACAGCACCAGCACCCTCAGCGACAGCACCAGCGCCACCCACACCTCCAGCGGCAGGACCAACAGCAGTAGGCTCAGCACCAACGCCCTCAGTACCTCCAGCTCCAGGAGGACCCGCAGGTCCAGCAGCTCCGGGACCGGCAGCACCCGCACCCTCGACGGTCGAAGAAGCTCCAGCTCCAGCTCCAGCAGCACCTCCAGACTCAGCAGCACGCCTCCAGCGGCGAGCGTACCACTCGCGCAGCTCCTGTGGAGAGAGGGGCTCCCGGCGAGACGCAGCAGCAGGAGAAACCCCAGGCTCAGCAGCTCCAGACGCAGCAGGGACAGCACCAGCGCCCTCAGAGACAGCACCAGCGCCACCCACACCTCCAGCGGCAGGACCAACAGCAGCAGGCTCAGCACCAACGCCCTCAGCAGCTCCAGCTCCAGGAGGACCCGCAGGTCCAGTAGCTCCGGGACCGGCAGCACCCGCACCCTCGACGGTCGAAGAAGCTCCAGCTCCTGCTCCAGCAGCACCTCCAGACTCAGCAGCACGCCTCCAGCGGCGAGCGAACCACTCGCGCAGCTCCTGTGGAGAGAGGGGCTCCCGGCGAGACGCAGCAGCAGGAGAAACCCCAGGCTCAGCAGCTCCAGACGCAGCACCCCCAGGCTCAGCAGCTCCCGACCCAGCATCCCCTGACCCATCACCTCCAGGCACAGCACCCCCCTGCTCAGCACCCCCAGGCTCCGCACTCTCCGCAGTAGCACCCGCAGGCCCAGTACCCCCAGCAGTAGCACCCCCAGGCTCAGCACCCCCGCGCACAGCACCCCCAGAGTCAGCACCCCCAGGCTCAGCACCCGCAGCAGCACCAGAGTCACCTGTAACCTCGACCGGGTCAACGGCGTCTACCTGGGACACACCTGAGGGGGCAGGAACCTGAGGGGGGAGGGGGTCTACCGGGGGGGGAACCGGTACAAGGAAGTCCGGGGGAGGGGGGAGGGAAGGAGTGCGGTAGGGGAAGAGACGGTAGAAGGGGACTGACTCGTCGAACGTGACGTCCTGGGAGGACAGAACACGACGAGAGGAGGGGTGGTAAAACTGCCACCCTGGGGCGTCAGTGGGGAAGCCAAGGAAGACACAGGGAGCAGCACGAGGGGACAGCTTGTCCGCAGACAAGTCGCGGACAAACGCCCGAGATCCCCAGACACGGAACACAGACGCATCGCCAACCTTCCCTGTCCACAGCAAGGCTGGGGACATCGCAGGCCGAGAGACCCGGGGGTGAAGGTTGAGCTGATGCGCCGCGTACCTCACCGCAAACGGCCACAGAAAATGGGGGGCAGCCGCATGCATCATGGACGTACGAGCGACATCCATGACCATGCCAATGCGGCGCTCAGCAATCCCATTTTGCTGTGGTGAGTCCGGAAGCGTGAAGGACTGGCGGATGCCTCGCGCACGACAGTAGGCACGCAGAAGGCCAGAGGAGAACTCTCCGCCTCTGTCCGAGTGCAGACGCAGAACAGGAAAGTCCGAGCCGAAGCTCTTCCTGAGCCGGAGACGAGCCTCGCGGATCCAGTCGATCAGCACCTCAGTGACCTCACCCTTGCTGCGCAAGGGGAGGACTGTGGTGTAACGCGAGTAGTCGTCAACCACCAACAGGAAGTAGCGCTCGTAATCCTGCCCACGGACGGGGGCTGGGCCCCACACATCCATGTGAAGCGTCTGCAGGGGAGCCTCTGTCGGGGGGAAGTGGGAGGAGTGAGGAGTAGCCCGGAGGCGACCCTCGACACAGGGGACACAGGAAGGTCCTGGCCCGGAGGGGAGAGGAGGGAGAGACTGGGGAAGACCAGAGACAAGGACACGGGAAGCCATGCTCCGAAGACGGGGCAAGGAGGGGTGGCCAAGACGGTGGTGCCACAGGAGAGTCTCGTGAGACAGGAGGCGACAAGTACAGGGGGCAGACTCAGGACCAGACCTGGACGCAGCAGCAAACACCTGACCCGACGCTGCTACCTGACCGGACGCGGGGACAGGAGGAGACTCAGTGGTCAGGGTGTAGAGGCTCGACCCCGGCCGACGCGAGAACGTGGCCAGGTGCCGGCCTGTGCGTGCGTCCGTGCAGTGGGTCACCCGCTGACTCGCAGGAGTGAACTGGTGAACCCCCGCATCCTGTAGGTCTGCACCACTCACCAAGTTCGTCGAGAACGAGGGGAGGTACAGGCCAGACAGGGTGCCCGAGGGGGCAGCCGGACACGGGAGGACAGTGGAGAAGTGAGCGAGGACAGGACCCCCAGAGGGGTCAGCCAGGGAGACTGCAACCGGCCGACCAAGCGGCGTGAGTGTGGTGCGGTCCCGAAAGAAGGAGCGAGAAGCCCCAGAGTCAAGTGTAAAGGTGAGGGAGGCCGAAGCCAACGCGGTACCTGAGAGCGCAGCCTCACCCGCACCTGAGGAAGCAGACTCACTAGCACCTAGAGCAGCAGCCGCACCTGTACCTGGAGCAGGAGACTCACTAGCACCCAGAGCAGCAGCCTCACCAGTAGCTAGAGCAGCAGGTCCTATACCTGGGTCAGGCGGGACGCACAGGTGACCTGCACGGTCAGCACTAGTAGGCAATGCATACATGGCAGTGAGAATAGCATCATAGTCAAGAGCATATATATCTACCCTCTGCCTAAGCAACTCCACCCAGTCGGGAAGCTCAGCCTCGTCGCCAAACACGGTACGCCAGGCGTCGCTCAGACGGGCGAAGCAGCGGGACGGTGTATGACTACGTGTCCCACAAGGCTGACCAGTCCGAGTACCAGTGCGAATCACGTAAGAGCAGCGAACAGCACTAAGAGACCCTCCACTCTGAGCGTACCACTCACGAAGCTGGCGAGGCGTGAGAGACACGCGAGAGGGTCGCGGGAGCTGCATCTGGCCGCCACCACGAGTAGAAGCAGCAGGAGTGGTAGTAGGAGTAGCGTCGCCACCCCTACAGCCCCAACCAGCGTACCACTCACGCAGCTGTTGCGGCGTGAGGGACTCACGCCGGCGTCGCTGGGGCTGCATTTGGCTCCGCAAGTAGAAGCAGGAGCAGGACTAACAGCAGGGAGGCAGGCAGCCAGGCAAGCCAAAAGGCAGGCAGGCAGGCAAGCAGGCGACGCGCAGCGTGCTAGCAGGGCAAGAGCTCACCAGTGGTGGGAAGAGTAGGTTCGGCGACTCAGCGGCTCGGCAGCTCGGCGGCTCGGCGGCTCGGGCGACTCGGGCGGCTCGGCGGCAAGGCGGCTCAGCAGCAACTGCAGCTCAGTAGCTCGGTGACTCGGCGGCTCGGCGGCAGGGCGGCTCGGCAGCAACTGCAGCTTAGCAGCTCAGCGACCCGGCGGCTCGGCGGCAGGGCGGCTCGGCTGTGGGGCGGCTCGGCTGCTGCAGGGGAGATGAAGGAGGAGGAGAAGCAGGGGAGGCCACACACCTGCCACCCCTCTGCTGGCCTCTCAGGTCGCCTCGACAGGCGACGGGAAAAGGGGGGGGTGGGTGGTGGGGGGCCGGTAGGTGCAGCGGGGGGGCCAGCAGGTGCAGTTGCGGGGCCAGTAGAAGGGGACGGCAGGAGCCGTCAGGAGGGGACGGCGGGGCCGTCAGGAAGGGACGGCGGGGCCGTCAGGAGGTGACCGGGCCGCGACGGGGGCAGGCGGCGGGGCCGCGTAAGGGCCTGGGCGGGGCCGCGACAGAGCCGTCGGCGGGGCCGCGTGAAAGCCGGGGCGGGGCCGCGTAGAAGCCGGGGCGGGGCCGCGCGAGAGCAGGCGGCGGGGCCGCGAAGGAGCCGGGGCGGGGCCGCGTGAGAGCAGGCGGCGGAGCCGCGTAAGGGCCTGGGCGGGGCCGCGACAAAGCCGTCAGCGGGGCCGCGTGAAAGCCGGGGCGGGGCCGCGTAGAAGCCGGGGCGGGGCCGCGCGAGAGCAGGCGGCGGGGCCACAAAGGAGCCGGGGCGGGGCCGCGTGAGAGCAGGCGGCGGAGCCGCGTAAGGGCCTGGGCGGGGCCGCGACAAAGCCGTCGGCGGGGCCGCGTGAAAGCCGGGGCGGGGCCGCGTAGAAGCCGGGGCGGGGCTGCGCGAGAGCAGGCGGCGGGGCCGCGAAGGAGCCGGGGCGGGGCCGCGTGAGAGCAGGCGGCGGGGCCGCGACAGAGAGGGCGGCGGGGCCGCGTCAGTGAAGGCGGCGGGGCCGCAGGGGAAATGGCGACCCGAGGGGTCGCTAAAAAAAAAGATCGCGCCTCGGGGGGCGCTTCGGTGGGCCCAAAAAAAAACGGTCCGTAGAAGGACCCGCTCTGATACCATGTGAGAATAAGCGAACAGGAATGAATGAACTAGCAGTGAAATGAGTACAAGTAGGAAACCCTAGAATTGTGTACCCCCTATAGGCTAACCCACTGTAGCCTACACAAGCATAACATATATAATGTTTGACATCCTTCCCTCTCCCCGCCGCCGCACTTCCTTGTGCCAGGTCCCCCCCCGGTAGACCCCCTTCCCCCTCAGGGTCCTGCCCCTTCAGGTGTGTCCCAGGTTGAAGCAGTCGAGCCAGTCGAGGTTGCTGGTGACTCTGGTACTGCTGCGGGTGCTGAGCCTGGGGGTGCTGACTCTGGGGGTGCCGTGCGCGTGGGTGCTGAGCCTGGGGGTGCTAAGTCTGGGGGTGCTGCGAGTGGGGGTGCTGAGCCTGGGGGTGCTGAGCCTGGGGGTACTGTCACTTGGGGTGCTGAGCCTGGGGGTGCTGAGTCTGGGGGTGCTACATCAGAAGCTGCTGAGCCTGGGGGTGCTGCGTCTCGAGCTGCTGAGCCTGGAGGTGCGGAGCCTGCCGCCGCTGGACCTCCCCTTGTGGCGTCTAGCGGTGTTGGGCCTGGAGGTTCTCCGGGTGCTCCGTCTCGGAGGGAGCCACTCTCTCCACAGGAGTGGTTTGCTAGCCGCTGGAGGCGCACTGCTGGAGCTGAGAGTGCTGGTGGTTTGCTTGCCACCTCCTCCACTCGCGCGAGTGGTTTGCTAGCCGCTGGAGGCGCACTGCTGGAGCTGGAGCTTCTTCGGCCGCTGAGAGTGCTGGTGCCGCTGGTCCCGGAGCTGCTGAGCCTGCGGGTCCTACTGGAGCTAGTGCTGCTAAGGGTGTTGGTGCTGAGACTACTACTGTCTGTCCTGGCGGTGGTCCTGCTGCGGGTGCTGCTGGAGGTCCTGCCGCTAGAGGTGCTGTTGACGCTGGTGCTGCAGCTAAGGGTGTTGGTGCGGTCCCTCCTGTGTCTGGTGTCCCCGCACGGCCTCGGCTGTACTTCGTTCCGCTCCTGCAGCAGGTTTTTGGTCTCTCTCCTCCTGTAGAGTGTCCACCGCCTGTCCAGTCACGGTCATTGTTAGAGCCCGCCTCCCCGCTGCCTGCTCCCTCTCCTTACACTGGTCCTACTGGAGGTCTAGCTGAGCGTCGTGAGCCTGCGTCTCGTCCAGCGTCGCCTGTTCGTGCTGCTCGTGCTAGTGGTCGCGGTTCGCGTCAGCGCCCTCCTCCTGTCCCTGGCACACACCGGATATCTCTGCGTCCGTCCAGTGCTCCTCTACGTGCCCCTTTGCCTTCTCCTCCTGAGTCCTCTCTTCCTGCGCTTGCCGACCCGGAGTCGGACTCTCTTCGTGCTGCCAGTCCTACTCTCACGCGTCTTCTTGCTACTGTTGTCACTGACCCCTCTTTTGAGTCCACTGCTGCGTCTGCTCTGGTTGCTGAGCTAGTCGGCTTTGCTGCTTGCTGTCGCCTGGACTACGCTGCTAGTCTCGTTGCTGAGTCTGCGTCTGTCTGTCCTCCGTCCGTCAGGGGTGGATGTGCTCTTGGCACGGACGTCCTTGAGGACAGGCAAGAGGATTTCCAGTGTCTGGCTGCTGCTTCACCTCATCTCGCGTCTGTACTACTTGCCCCTGAGGGAGACCCGGATGCACTAGACATCCCGACTCCGCGTTCTTACGTGGAGGCCGTAGAGGGTCCCTACTCCTCTCAGTGGCAGGCAGAGATGGCTTCCTAAAAGTCCACAGGCACCTACGTTGACGCGGTTCCCCCTCCTGGGGCGAACATCGTCAGTGGCATGTGGATCTTCAGGGTGAAGCGGCCGCCTGGCTCTCCACCTATCTTCAAGGCGCGGTACGTCGCTCGTGGCTTCAATCAGCGGCAGGGAGTTGACTACTTTCAGACCTTCTCTCCCACCCTGAAGATGACCACTCTTCGGGTGCTGCTGCACATAGCCACTCAGCGCGACTACGAGCTTCACTCTCTTGACTTCAGCACTGCTTTCTTGCAGGGCAGCCTGCACGAGGAGATCTGACTGCACCGTCCACCTGGCTTCACTGGGACTTTCCCTCCTGGCACCCAGTGTAGCCTCCGACGGCCAGTCTACGGTCTCCGCTAGGCACCGCGTGAGTGGCACGACACACTGAGGACTACGCTTGCGGCTCTTGGGTTTGCTCCCTCTACTGCTGACCCGTCGTTGTTTCTGCGCACCGACACCTCTCGATCGCCGTTCTACATCTTCGTGTACGTCGACGACTTGGTCTTTGCCACAGCTGACACTACTGGAATCACCTACGTGAAGTCCGAGCTGCTGAAGAGACACACGTGCACAGACCTGGGTGAACTGCGCAGCTACCTTGGCTTGCAGATCACCCGGGACAGAGAACGCCGCACCATTACCCTGACTCAGTCACACATGGTGCAGCAGGTCCTCCAGCGCTTCGGCTTCACGTACTCCTCGCCTCAGGCCACTCCTCTGTCTACTCGCCAGTCGCTCTCAGCTCTGCCTTCGGATGAGTCCGTAGTGTCGAGTGGCCCGTACCCAGAGATTGTTGGCTGCCTCATGTACCTGATGACCTACACACGACCTGACCTTACATACCCTCTTAGCATTCTTGCACGCTATGTTGCTCCTGGGAGACACCGACCAGAGCATATGGCTGCAGCGAAGAGGGTGTTGCGCTACTTGTGCAATACGTCGAGCATGGGGCTAGTGCTTGGAGGGCGGAGTCCAGTGGTCCTCACTGGGCACGCGGACGCTTCTTGGGCTGACAACCAGGCTACGCAGCGGTCGTCACAGGGCTACACCTTCAGTCTTGGTTCCGGCTCTGTCTCGTGGCGGGCTACTCGCTCGTCTTCTGTTCTCAGCTCCAGTTGTGAGGCTGAGATCTACGCCGGGGCCATGGCTGCACAGGAGCTTCGTTGGCTCACCTACCTACTGACTGACCTTGGAGAGCCGCCTCGTTCTCCTCCAGTGCTGTACGTAGACAACAAGGCCATGCTGGCCTTGTGTCGAGAGCAGCGCTTGGAGCACAAAACGAAGCATATTGCTCTCCGTTACTTTCTTGCTCGTGAGCTGCAGCAGCGTGGTCAGTTGCGACTTGCGTACGTGGCCTCTGAGGCCAACACTGCTGATGTGTTCACCAAGGCACTTGCGCCTTGTGACCATCAGCGCTTCTGCACTCAGCTGGGTCTTGTACCTGTTTTGCCTCACTTGCTCTCCTCTTGACCTTGCTTGTACTTTCACATATATATACCTGCTCTTGCTTGTCTAGCTCTATATATATATGTGTAATCTTGCATGTGAACTGGCCTTGTGGCCTGGTCGTTGTGCTCGGACTGTGTGGTGACTTTGTGATCCACCCTGAGCTTGCTCTGCTTTGCTTGACTAGTCTTGTGACCCCTTGTTCTCCCCCACTTTGCCTATGGGGGTGTGTCAGAACATTATATAGCTTATGCTGTTGTGTAGGCTATAGTGGGGTATCCCATAGGGGGTACAACCCAATCAGGGTTCCTATATGTACTCACTTCATTCATAGTTCATTCATTCACGTTCTTCTTTTCACAGCGGCCGCCGCCGCCGTCTCTCCAGCAGCGGCCGCCGCCGCCGTCCCTGAAGCAGCGGCCGCCGTTGCCGCCTCCTACAGCGGCCCGCCGTCGCCGCCTCCTGCAGCGGCAAACACCGCCGTCACTGCAGCAGCAACCGCCACTGTACCTGCAGTAGCCGTGCCGCCCGAGCTGCCGAGCCGCCGTTCGAGCCAAGCCGCCCGAGCCACCGAGCTGCCCGAGCCGCTGAGTCGCCGAGCCGTCGAGCTGCTGTTGGTGCCGAGCCGCCGAGCCGTCCGAGCCGCCCTGTCTGCTACACCCGGTCACTACCGTCGCGGCCTTGTTCCTGCCGACGAGCCTCAGTCCTTCTCGCCTGCCCGGTAAGAGCGGCACCTCTACCACTGCGCTGCCCTTAGCCTACTGCTTGCGCTGCTAGTCTACTACTGTCATGGCTACCCCCAGTGTCCTCGCTTTTGACGCTGAGGGTAGGGCCATTGACATTGACGCGAGGGTAGATGACCTGCAGCTTTTCCTACAGTGCGATAGGGCAGACGGTCTCTCCCTCTTTGACCTCACTTCTGGTGCCTCTCCTGCCCTTGCTGCTGATGGTGACGCCACTGTTCGCTCACAGTGGGCCACGCGCGATGCTCCTGCACGTCTTGCTGTGCGTCGCCACTTGCCTACCTCTAAGCGTGCGCACTTTAGCCAGTACAAGGGTGCTAAGACCTTGTACGACGCTATAGTTGCACGCTACTCTTCCCTTGCCACTGCTGCACTTAGCCGCCTCATCCTGCCGTACCTCTTCCCTGACCTCGCAGCATTTCCCGCGGTCGCTAACCTCATTACACACCTTTGCACTAGTGACATTCGCTACCGCGCTGCCCTTCCCGCTGAGTTCTGCGCCAAGAAACCCCCC
The DNA here is from genome assembly GCA_948144175.1 of Closterium sp. NIES-65. Lineage (NCBI taxonomy): Eukaryota > Viridiplantae > Streptophyta > Zygnematophyceae > Desmidiales > Closteriaceae > Closterium > Closterium sp. NIES-65. The sequence goes on from CANXME010002639.1 coordinate 66,269, forward strand.
CCCCCCTATGTACATCACCCTCTACTACATAGTCACCCGCCTCCCTGACACCCTTCGCCCGGTCAGGGACCACTTTCTCTCCGTTTGCCCCACCACCCTCACCGTTGACCTCCTCGAGGAGCGCCTCCTAGCAGCGGAGAAGAGCATGGTCGTTGTAGGAGTCTCTCGTGGTGACCCTCGTGCCCCTGTCTTTGAGGGGTGCTCCCCCTCTCCTCTCTTGCCCTCTGTTGCCTTTGCTACTGCGGCGGACCTTGTTGGTCTTGAGTCGGTCGGTGCAGCGTCTGCCCCTAGCGAGAGACGCCGCACTGGCAAGGGCAAGGGGGGCAGGGGCGCTAGAGGAGCTAGCGGGGGCGGTGGAGGCGGTGGTGGAGGCGGCGGAGGGGGTGGGGGTGGCGGTGGGAGTGGTGCCGAGGGTGGGGGCGTTGGTGGCGGCAGTGGAGGCGGAGGCGGCGGCGGCGGTGGCGGAGGTGGCGGCAGTGGAGGAGGCGGCGGCGGAGGAGGTGGAGCTGGTCGGGGTGGCGCTGCGCAAAGGGTAAGCTCCGGTGGTGGTCAGCGCCAGCAGCATCAGCAGCAGCGCACTCGTGAGAATCCCCCCCCCCCCTCAGCAGCTTCGTGAGTGGTACGCTGCACGCCAGCGGGGTGGGGGTACTGGTCCGTGCACCTACGTCCTACGCACCGGCGACCGTGCGGGTGAGCCGTGCGGGGGTGCGCACTCCACCCAGCGCTGCGTTGGCTGCCTGACGGACGCCTGGCGTCACCAGTTCCCTGAGGCCACTGAGATCCCTCGATGGGGCGAGCTGTCTAGGGCGGGAGTAGCTATCTTTGACCTTGACTTTGATGCTATTCTTGCTGCCATGTATGGTGTGACTATTACTGATGAGGGTGACTGTTACCGGTGTTTTCCGCCCGACACGGGCATTGGGACTGGTGCTCCAGGTACTGGTGAGGCCGCTCCTCTAGGTGCTAGCGAGGCTGCTGCTCTAGGTGCCAGTGCGTCTACTTCTTCAGGTGCTGGTGAGTCTGCTCTATCAGGTACTGCGTCGGCTTTGGCCTCCCACACCTTCACCCTTGACTCGGGGGCTTCTCGCTCCTTCTTTCGAGACCGCACCACACTCACGCCGCTTGGTCGGCCAGTTGCATTCTCTCTGGCAGACCCCTCCGGGGGTCCTGTCCTTGCTCACTTCTCCACTGTCCTCCCGTGTCCGGCGGCCCCCTCTGGCAACCTGTCTGGTCTTTACTTCCCCTCATTCTCTACGAACTTGGTAAGTGGTGCTGACCTGCAGGATGCGGGGGTTCACCAGTTCACTCCTGCGAGCCAGCGAGTGACCCACTGCACGGAATTCGTGCCCCACACCCATCGCCAATGTTGCCTCCAACCAATTCCCCCTCCCATCACCTATCTTCACCGCATTGCATCTATCTCATCCAACCAATTTGATATTTGAAATTTGTACACTCGTCACGTCACTTCCAGTCCAGATCTAAAAGACGTTGATATAGGGAGAGTCTTTCCCCCCATCCCTTCTGCGGGACTCTGATAACGTTGTGGCGGAGTTCCGAGTGCGTTTGCCCCATGATCCGAGGCCTTGGATCCGTGTGCTCCGGATTCCGAAGGGCTTGGGCGCAAGGCTCCGCCGCATACGACAAGGCCAGCCGCTCACAATTCCGCGCCCACCTGACCGTGAAAGATGTGTTCCAACCAACCTGCCCGTGACCCTTTGTGCCAGTGATTTCATGGGTATGATATTTTTCGCCATCGTAACTCTTTGGCCGACAAGTGACGACCGCCGGTTGCATGGCCGGTTGCGACCAACTGGTCTTTTCTGCGTGGTTATATGCTTTAACCCGGTTTTTTTTTCATGGCTCCAGCCTTAATGCTGCAGAAGGTGTGTTCCTTTATACCATTGATTTTATGTGTTTTATGAATAACATGAGTATAAGTGTAGCATCCTACATTTGCTCATTGTGTTTTATAGTCATTGTTTACCAAGTGTAGGTGTTCTGCACACGTGGCCATGGCAACAGTTGTTCTCAGAGTCCCAAGGCTGCAAGAGCCAATAAGCGTCGTGTAGGGAACTTTTTTTTTTGGCGGGAGAATCATCCAGCCCAGGGTTGGATGACCAGATCTGGACACGGGCTTCTGTGTGTGTGGTGGATGGGTATGAATGGATGTTTTTGTGCTCATTTGCTCCTTTTCATTTGCATTTCATGCTCCGCAAGCTCTATGACATCTTTTCATCCAGCACCTGTTAGTCCACCAGCGTAGTCTTTTAAGCTTGCTTGGCCCACTAGCAGAACATTGGCGTCCTCGACGTAGTGACGTAGGTCGTATAGAGTGGGTTTTTTTATTTTGGGTCAGCCCGGTTAGGATAACTGCAGTCACACTTGTTAGGTCGCTTATTTAGGCGCAGATCTGTGTGGTAGAATATTTTGTCGGTAGAACTGTTTGTATTTGCCCGGAACAATTGTCGTAGGTCGCCCGCTCTTGTAGCCGGACATCTTCGACGTTAGGCTTTTTTATTGGTAGAAGTATTCGCTCCCAATCCATAATATCGTCGAACCCACGAAAGTTATGTACAAGCATAAGGGTTCCGTAGATGATTATATCCGTATAATGGTAGGAACTTATTTTCGTTGTTTCGTTGTAGAGAATTAAAGCGGTAGAACAAAAGGTGACAGAGCGGTCATCGAGAGACAGGCCATGGCGGAGCAGGCGGCTCACAAGCAGGAGCGCATCATCGACTGTCCAATGGCTGGAGACATCCAGCGTTAGAGTCATCACTCTGCTAGAGACCCTGCTGTTCATCTGCAAATGTGACGCACCGATTGAGATGTGGGTTCAATTGGTTCGTCACTTTGCAGAGCGACAGACACCAGGCTTCCCCAAGAACGGCTACGGTGCTTATTATACCAGGTGAGCCGTTGATCAACAACAGCTGCTATACTCGAGAACCTTAGCACGGAGGTTGCTCACAACAAGCACAGTGTTTTTTATACTCGGTACCTTTTTCCCATTTATGCAGATACGGGTTTGCCGAGCTCATCGCAAGCACTGCTGCATATCTCCGTGCTCGTCAGCAAGTCTGGTTGCAGTCCAGTCCATTCATCGGAATAACCTGTGACGAGAGTACATATCGTGTGCATGTCAAACACCAGATCGTGTTTGCCACGTTTCTCCGTGAATCTCGTGCAGTCACGGAGTACATCGGTCTACTGACGGTGGAGAAATGCGATGGCGCTTCTCTGCTTTTCGTGTTGGTGACCCTCCTTGACTCTCTTGGAATCGACAAGAGCAGGGTCGCCGGGATTAGCACGGATGGCGCTGGTGCGATGATGGGTAGCACAACGGACTGGTGGCTCGGGTGCGTGTAATGGCCCAGCACCTTTTCTCCAGCCATTGCGTAGCACATCGGTGAGTATTACTCATTGCCAGTGTGTGTTGCATCTAAATGCCCATCTCATTGCGCAGAAAGTGTAAGGCAGTGTAAGGCAGGCATGCGCTCACATGATGTACAGCTAATGCCATTTCCCGCTCTTTATATTTCCTCCTCCCCTTACAGCAACGGCCCGCAAAAACAGTCTATGCAAATCCTCCCTCCTTCAACCAAATCTGCCCTTCTATCCCCGTTACCCTCCCTTCTCTCGTGCCCACCTCATGTTGTGCAGAGAGGCGCTGGCAGCCAAGGATGCCACCACTGTAGTACCTGTCAGAACATTATAGCTTATGCTGTTATGTAGGCTATAGTGGGGTATCCCATAGGGGGTACAACCCAATTAGGGTTTCCTATATGTACTCACTTTGTTCATAGTTCACTCATTCGCGTTCTTCTTTTCACATGGAATCAGAGCATGTCCCCTCCTAGGGACTGCTTCTAGGGCCCACCGAAGCGCGCCGCGAGGCGCGTTTTCCTTTTTTTTAGCGACCCTCCGTGTCGCCCCTAGCGGCCCGTTGCGCCGCCCTTACCTACGCGGCCCCGCCGCCCTTAAGTCACCCATTTCTCTCAATGCTTCTGTCACCACTGCCTTCAGCAACCTGTTGTGAATTACAGCAAGCAAAACACAGTGAGAGAAGCAATAAACACTTCCATTCCTTCCAACTGGACGGGATTTGACTGGGATCCAGGCAATTAAAGACTTCCATTTCATCTCACCCTCTTCATGTAGTGTGCTGCACTGTGTCACCGAAGACCACACAGTTTTTGAACCAGCCAAGTTGAAGGGCACGAGTGAAGGGCAGGCATACTATAAACAATGTGAAGCGTTTGAAGAGTAGATGGATGTGGTATGGAAATGAGGCGGGGGATGAAGTGCACGGCACAGCTGCCCCCATACTACCTTATCCCATAAGAACACACGATTTGGGCCTATTCAGTATGAATAAGAATCAAACTCACACACATGGCTGGTCATGTGGTTCACATACAGCATAAGCTGAACCCACTTCAGCCACGCTTGTTCGGCGATGGTATGAAGGGCAGGTCATGGTGCGATCTTATGATCAAACTGCTGACAGCAGGAAGAGAGGATAGGGTGGATGAGATATAAGGTATGAGATGAGGTACGAGACGAGGCATGGGATGAGGCATGGGATGAGGCATGGAATGAGTGATGGGATGAGGTATGGGATGAGGTATGGGATGAGGCATGTGGGATGAGGTATGGGATGCAGTATGGGATGAAGTATGGGAGAGGTTTGAGATATGGGATGAGGTATGGGATGAGGAATGAGGTGCACTTCCAAAGCTGTCCCAACACTGGGCTGACATGATGGCTAGTGGAGGAGGAGGACGTGAGAGGCAATGGGAAGGCAATGGTGGGTAAAGGAGGATGATGGGGGGCCGAAAGGGACTCTTGGTTCGTGCATATGGGGTGATGTAACGAGGAGCATGACATGATAGGGTGAAGGGCATAACAAAACGAGATCAACCGGGTGGCAGGGGATGCTGGGGTTTGATGATGAATGTATGAACCAACTAAGGGAGAGATTGTGGCTACAGTGATGCTGCTTGGCAGGAGTTGTGGGGATGCAGATGGGAGGGTGATGGTGTGAGGAGGACCTGAGATGGGGATGGACAATTGGTTTATGTTCAGGTTGAATGGCAAGAAACGGTTGACAGATGAACGAGGGTGCCATGAAGTGAAGTGACGTACAGAGCACAATGTAGTTGTACGAATGAGCAACACGGCATGCGGGGAGGGTGGAGGAGCTGAATGGGGTGAGCGGAGGACTTGGAGATGAGAAGGGAGACATGAGGGAGAATGACAGGGAGGGGGTGGTAAGAAGGATACGAGATGGGTGCACAAGAGAGAAGATGGGAGGGGAGGAAGGAGGGGGAGCAGTGGGGAAGGAAAGGGAAGTTGAGGGAAAGGAGAGGGGGGGAAGAAAAAGGACGAAGGTGGGGGATCAAATGGCATGATCATCCAGGAGGGAAAGCTCCTTCCGCCAATTCAGCCTCTTTGTGCCCTGCTAAGTTGCAAAATACGCTTATAGCGTATATACGCGTATCGTATATACGCTATACGCGTAAGGGAGCGATTTGGACATACGCTTTTTGGGGCAGGAAAAAAACTTTCCCGGGCAGGGAAAAAAATCCGCCCGGGCTATTATAGGGGGGGGGGGGGGGGGGATCTAAGGGGTTATGCTTCAGAGGTAAGTTTTTCTCCATTCCAAGATAACCACCCTTGTCTCGGCCCAAAATCGGGTTAAGATGCAGAGTTCGTAGGCTATAGACTTCAATAGCGTTGCGCGAATCTGCTCTGCTTCGGGCTCGCTATCCCAAGGCATGATTGCTAGAGTGTATGAGGAGGCGTAGGAGAGATCCTGGACAGGGAAACCATTGCCAATGCTGGAATTCGTGCCCCACACCCATCGCCAATGTTGCCTCCAACCAATTCCCCCTCCCATCACCTATCTTCACCGCATTGCATCTATCTCATCCAACCAATTTGATATTTGAAATTTGTACAGTCGTCACGTCACTTCCAGTCCAGATCTACAAGACGTTGATATAGGGAGAGTCTTTCCCCCCATCCCTTCTGCGGGAAGAACCTTCAATCTGCGCGGATCTGCAGGGAAGGGAAATTGCCGATCAGCGCGGAGATTGCCGTTCACTCTTGCACAAATCGCGGACGTGAATTTGACGGTGGCAAAATGCTCGTCGTGCAATCCCGCATCTTTCCGTATATTCATATTTTTTTCGGTCGGGCTGCCCCAAAAACAATTGGCAAGCGTATAGCGTATTAGCTTGCGTTTAGCGTTTAGCGTGTAAACGCTAGCGTATATCCGCTAAACGCAGTGTCCTGAGCGTATTTTGCAACTTAGGTGCCCTGAGTGAACCCATATCGAAACGGCCCAGGTTCGACTCGGATGTAACAAAATTTTCCGAGTTGCAATGGAGGAGGGGTGGGTACATGGAGAAGGGGGATGGGGTGCGGTTTGCGAAAAAATCAGATTTTGGATTACGTCATCATGCAAAAGTCAATCTCTGCTGCAGAGAGACCCCATTCCCCCCAACCCTCTCCCCTTCCACCTCGCCCTGGCAACCCTAAATCCTGTACAGACGTAAAGTCACCATGCCCTCTTCCACCCTATCCCACTCCACGTCGCCCCCTTGCTCACCCCACACCTTCCCAATGCCTTCCGCCGCCACAGCAACCCCCCCAACCATGCCAAATGTGGCCGTGAGCGCATCTACTTGAAATCGCGAGTTTTGCTTAACTCGACTTGGTCGAGTTGTGTCCCGAAAGAAAATCAATCTCGTAACTCGGTTTGTATGCCCATGTACAATGCTGTCGGTGTGCGAAGGGGAAGGCAGTGGGAGAAATGAGGGAGAGGAGAGCTAGGGACATCGGGTAGCTGATGGCATCACACCGGGAAAAGAGGTGATTAATTTCGTTCGATGGGGATTTTTTGGTGCTGCTTAACGCGCGTAAGTCTCCTGAAAAAGTCCCCATTCCACCCTGCCGCAGCTGCCCAGTCGTTCTCTGCAGCATCACGCCGCTGCCGCTGCTGTCAAGGCTGTGCCGCCCCATCACCACGCTGATGCTGTGACTGCACTCCACACTGCTGCCCACCATGCCACCGCCGCCACCATTGTGGGCACTGCGGCACTGCCATGCTGCCGGTGCTGCGGGAAGCCCAGGGAGGAGGAGGCGTCTGTGAGTGAGAATGGCATCGACTGCCAGCAACGGCGTGACACATCCATGCTCGCGCTCCTCCTGCCTATGCTGCCCGTGCTGCGTGTGCTACCTATGCTGCCTGTTCCTGCTTGTGGCCGCCGCACTCCCTCCATGCCTGGGTGACCTTGTCTCCCTGCCCCTGCTATCCCACCTCCTCCGCTCATGTTCGTATCAATGAAACTGCCGCTCATGCTCCCCCCCATGTTCTGACCCAAGGTCCCCCAAACCCCCTTTCCCCTCCCCACCCCTTCGCATGCTCCCACCTCTGCTCCGCCTGTGTTTCCACAACTGCTCTCGCCCATGCTGCCCCCAAGTCGTCCCTTTGGGGTCGCTCAGCAGAGGAGTTGGTGCTGAGGAGGAGTAGGGGAGGCAAGGCGAGGCGTGCGGAGGAGGGGCTGGGGTGAGGGGCCTGGCATGGGCAGCGGGGGGAGAAAGAGGAGAGGCGAGGAGCTGGTGGGACGAATGTGAGAAGCAGAGACGTGGTGTCGGATGGCATGTCGTGGGGGACAGTCATAGCGGGCACGCATGTGCAAAGCATACCCAAAGAGCGAGGGAGGGCGGTCATTGAAGCAACGTGCTGGACACAGCCTGCCACCATCCGCACCACCACGGCCGCCACCCGCCAGTATGCGCGTTCCCCTCGCCCAAACTCCCTGCTAACCCCACGCTACCTGCCTCTCGCTCCTCACTCTGCCTGCCCTCAATTCACCCTGCCGCTCCACTGCGCCGGCTGCCTGTCTGCCCACCGCGCGCAGACGAAGCTGCCGCAAGCTGGGCTGGGGGGGCGAGGCACCGATGCTCACACAAGCAGCAGCTTCAGCTGCAGAAGCAGCATGGACGCGCCTCTCCAGCCCACTCACTCGTGCACACCGGCCCCACGCACCCTTCTCCATTGCGCTCTCCCCTTCCCCCTCCCCATCATTCTCACAGAACGGACCTCACCCACCCCACTTCCCGCCTCCCCCACTTCTCTTCCCTGCTGTCCACGCCCAGCGCCCCCAGCTCGTCCATCAGCCACCGCCGTGCCCTCTCGCCCCCACTTCTCTTCGCCGTGGTCGCCACCTCCCGTGCCCTCTCGCCCTCCCCTTGCTCGGAGAAGTTGTTGCGGGACGCGGGGCGGGGGAGGAGGCTACAGCGACGGCGCTGGGAACGCCACAGCCCTCGGTGAAGGGAAGGGGAAAGAGAAGGAAGGGTGGTGGCAGAAGAGTGGTTATCTGCCATGCAAGGAGAACCTTTTGCGACTGGTGTATAATTGACAGGCATATCTCTTCACCACACCTGCCACTGTTGCTGCCACTGCCCAGCCCTGTAACGCGTTGTTTGAGGAGAGGCGGAGGGCGCAGTGACCACATAGGGAGCGGGCATGGGGCCACCCGACTGCGAGAGCAGGGATGGAGGGGGAGATGGCGTGGTCCAGGGGCGAGGAGGGCCCTACAGGCATGGTGTGGCTGGCGGGTACGAAGGTGGGGTAGGCGGGGTTGGGGGGGAGGAGAGGGGCGCCGGAATACCGTGGCTTGTGCTGATGGATTGAGACGGGCACGGGGAACAGACTGGAACAGGGACAGGGGCGCAGGCACCCCTTCCCCAACAGCCACTTTGTCAGCCGCGAATCCACTTCCGCCGTTTCCGCCCATGCCTATCTGCGGCCCACACACCCTGCAACCGCTCACGCTCACCCTCACCCTTGATGCAGCGGCAGCTGCTGCTCCCCCTCAGGCTGTGACCACCCTTGTGTGGCGGCACCCTGCAGCTGCGTTGGCCCCAACGGCACGCACCCTGTCGACTGCCCAGCAAGCGCTGCCTGCCTGTCTTACTACTCCACCCTCGCCACCCTGCTCTCCACCCAAGTCCCACTCCTCCCGCATCACCGCAAGCACTCTGCTGTAGACGCGGGCGCCAGTGGTGCGCGCCTCGAGTTTCCTGCGAACGACCGAACGACTGCTTCTATCCGCTAACACGCGTCCATGTATACACTGCTGCTGATGTGAGAATCGTGAACTGCCAGCTCCACCCTGTGACGCTGCCCTTTCCAAGTGGAAGGCGGCAATCACCTGCGGGATAGCGCGGGTTGGGCGGAGGAGGGGGGGGGGGGGGGGGACGGGGGGGGGGGGGTGGGGGCGGGGGAAAGTGGGGAGGTCAGGGCGACGGAGAAGAAGGCATCAAAATGTGACAGCTGGCACATGGGGTAGCCAAATGACAAGGATGTGAGCAAAGGGGGGGTTGTCGTGGCAAAACTCGCCTCGACGCACCTTGGCTCGCATCAGTCGCTGCACCAGCGGTCGCAGCACACGCGGCACCACCCACGCCTCCACGCCTTCCTCCCCCTCGCCCTGCCCATCCTGCTTCCCCTCGTCCCCCATCTCCCTCCTGCCAGGAGTTCCCGCGGCCAACGAGAACACGACCGCCACCAGCACCACCCGCAATGTGGCCTCCACCACGCGCCGCGAGGTCTCGCGGGTTCTCGTGCCAGATGCATGCATGCTGCCACGGAAAATGTGGCGATGAGAGCCAGCGCTGGAAATGGCTCGCATGGGAAAGCTATGCTCAGATTCACTCTGCCGCATCCGCGGAGTAGCGCCAGAAACCCGGGCACGGATAGGCGATGACGCGCATTCCGAGTTCTGCTACGGCGCAGCGGTGCGTCCAAACACGTCGAGCGCGACGAGTTCTGCGAATTTTAGTGATGCGATGCAGCGATGAAGTTGCAGGCGCACGCGGAAACATTGGCACGAAGAGATGGCTTCGCCATCCCGCCCCTCGCCTTCGTCGTACGCAACAAGGCTGACGGCGTAGGGGTCTCGCGAAGAGAGGATCATGGTCCCAACGCGCGCAGTGACGTTGTTGAATATCGCACGCTCGCAATGCAATTAATTGGCGAACATCGCCTTCACGGCGCGCTATGGGGAGACTGGCGAGAGCGACAACGTGTCGATTGGATCCAGTCGCAGCGTTCGACGCAGTGACATACATGACTTTTCACGGCACGTGACGGCAGTACCTGCTCTCGAATGCGGAGTAGCGCAGGTCTCAGCTGTTTGCGCGGTAGGTGCTAACACGTACTAAACTAGGTTCTGTCAGTTTTAGAAACCAGCAGTAAAATTTGGAAGACGAACTTGGCGCGAAGCATTCTCGAAACTCAACGGTCAGCCGTGCATACAGCAAGGCAATCTCTAAACAGCTTTGCCGAAGCAACTGTACCTTCGTTTAGGGTTACACTGCTTGGCGAGAGAGTTTCGCGCATCCTCTTTAAAATTTCTCCCTAGCCCCTGGAGCCTTCTCAACACCTCTAGGATTCAGACCAAATCACACCAAACCAGCCGAGCCGAACCAACTCCCGTCTGTAGGCGTCTCTCCACTTTTTCAACAACAGTTTTATATTTCCACACCCAGCACTCTGCGAAATTCTGTAGCAGTTTCTCCACCCCGACTGGGACCAGTCGGAGTGAGGGCCTCCCGAACAGCGCCTAGGTCTTACAAACCGTAAATCATCAGAACCACCCTAATTATGTCGCAAGTTCTGTTGGAGAAGCGAGTTTCTGCCGCCCCAGCCCTTAGCACACAAGGAGCAGCAAGGGGGGAATGTTGGCGACGGAGTCAAGGCTTCGCGAAATATTCAGAAACTTCCGCAACCAATCAGTTTTCAGCCGAAGTCTCTTTACAGTTCGGAATCACTTTTAGCCGAAGTGTTAACGCTTTCTACAGATTTCTACAATCCAAAATCAGCTAAATCAGAGAATTCCAGAGCCTTCTTATTCATGCACCTCATGTGGCTCTCAAAGTCACTCAAGGTCCATGGAAGCAGAATTGTGCCCAAGTTCCCAAGAAAGTTGCCTTGTCTAGCAGCCTAGTTTGAGCTATCAATCTGCATGATTGTAATGCTTAAGAAGTTGTGCCTTAGTGGGCTTGTACAATCTTGAGCATAGTGTAAGTTTTCTCTCATCAAGCCAAGTCCAGCAGCTCTGTTGAGCTTTTCCAGCCAAGTTTCCAGCCTTCCAGTCATCAGAGCTACTCTGTTTTACAAGTTGGTATCAGAGCTCGTCGTTTCGATCAACCTAGCCCAAACGTTCCTATCCTAGCACCATACGAACATGGCGGGAGAGAATCCATCTTGTCCTGCACTCCAGCCAGCCGGAGGAGCTTCAGAGTCAACATCAGCAGCTACTGGATTAGTGGAAGCAGTTGCACCAGGCAGTTATTCAACAACATACTCACCACTCACCTCCTTCATGCCTAAGCTTCACCACTCACCATATGCCTAAGTTCAACGGCAAAGATTTTCCAACATGGGCAACTCAGTTTGAGCTCACTGCATCCCTTCTGGATCTGTGGCCTTACTACACTGGAGAAGCAGCCAAACCAGCAGCAGATGCTTCAGAAGCTGAAAAACGACTTTACGAACGACGCAACAAGGAGGCCTTCCTCTACCTACTCAATAGCATTCACGAGCAGCAGTTGAAGTCGCTCCTGCCCTGTTCTACCAAGGTAAACAGTGCAGAGGAAACATGGAGCCGACTGAAGACTATGCACCAGCCAAAATCCGAGAGCAGCCAAGCCGAGATGTGGAGCCGCTTCATGAATCTGAAGATGGAAGAAGATGAATTAGCACAAGCCTACCTACAACGAGCTGAAGCAATGTTGGAGGAAGCAGCAGCGATCGGCTTGGAGATTCCAGAGTCTCTTTTCAAGACCGTCATCCTCACCGGCCTTACACTGGAGTGGGACACTTTCCGTGCAACACTACAAGCGCTCCCGTAGTCAATGAAGAGTCGTGCGTTCATCTTTGAGGCCCTTGTCAACGAGCAGCAGAGTCGAGACCTTGCACATAACAAGCGGTGTGACGAAGGTGCGTGGAGTGCTGCAGCAGCTACAAGATATGGCAACCAATCCTAGAGGCAAGGAAATTTCAGCCCAAACCTCCCTCAACCATACTATGGTACGAATTTCCAGTCACCTTCCAACCCATACAAACCCTCTCGTTTTGCTCAGTCAAGTCCTCCCTATAAGTCAAGTCGCTATGTCCAGCCAAGGCCTTCTATTCCCAATCAATATCAGCCTAAGAATGCAAGAGTTAATCCGCCAAGAGTCAATAATTTCAGCCAAGCCTCAAATGCTAAAAAGTTTAATTTTGAGTTTTTTTGTTGTCATGAGTGGGGTCATCCGTGATATGCTTGTCCTAAGAAGCCTCCTAATTGGGTCCCCCCTCCTCAGCTACTATCTGAAAAGGGTAAGGCAGCCATAGCAAATATAGCAAGTCATTCTACTAGTCAAAATGAGTCCAAAGATTCTGATGGTCCTGTCCTTTTCAACGCTGCTACTTGCATGCACGTTTTTTCTACTAGTAGTGAGGAGTTTATTCTTGATAGTGGTTGTTCTGAAACCATGACTCCCTATCATTCCATTGTCAAAGATTTTCAGCCCTCGTGTGACTCAAAAGCTGGGACACTTGCTGATCTTGGCAAAGTACCTATCAAAGGAGTCGGCAAGCTTGAGTTTGAAAAGGATGGTAAGTCATTTTATGTCAATAAAGCTTTGTTTGTTCCTGATTTGGGAGCAAACTTGCTCTCAGCCGGACAACTCGAAGAGAATGGTGCCTTCGTTCTCTTGCAAGGGGGGAAAGCCAAAGTGTGGGATAGTGCAGGAAATTTGGTGGCTGAAGGCGAGCGTACTGGGCGTCTCTACAAGATGAAGTTGGAGATTAAGCGCGGTTCTAGCAACGCCAAGAACGACGTTGTTTCGCTTCCCGCTGTTTCAGCCGATCAATTCAACAACAAAGGGAGTATCTCCCAAGCTGAGGTATGGCATGCATGCTTGGGGCACTTGGGGATGCAAGCATTCAAAGAGTTAGTAAGTCACAAGAGCGTGGAAGGACTTAATTTGAGTGTAAGTGTAGTCAAGTCTCTTTTTACCGTCCCATGCTCATCTTGTGTCGAAGATAAGTTAGCAAGAAAGCCATTTTTTCCTTCTAAGTCTCAGTCAAGGGACCTCCTAGAGTTGGTCCACACTGATTTATTCGGCCCCATGCGAGACCCTACTCGAAACGGTAAGAAATATTTGGTGTCTTTCATTGATGACAAGAGTCGTTTCTCGTGGTCCTTTTTCATCAACACCAAGGATGAAGTGCACAAGTGTTCAAGCAATGGCTAGCACTTGTTGAGAGAGATTCAGGGAAGAAGTTACGCACCTTGAGGTCTGATCAAGGAGGTGAGTACATGGGGAAAGCATTTCAAGGGGAGTTGTTGGCATTGGGCATCAAACAACAGTTCACTTGTCCCTATAGTCCTCAGCAAAACGGAGTGGCAGAGAGGTTTCATCGCACTATTCAAGCTATAGCTACCACTTTTCTTCAGTTTAAGGGCCTTGACAAGCTCTGGTGGGGTGAGGCAATCACTATGGCAATTTATGTTCGCAACAGGAGACCCACAAGGCCCCTACCGGATGGTGTAACGCCATATGAGGCTTGGTTTGGAGTTAAACCAGATCTGTCTATGCTTCGTGTTTTTTGTTCCATGGCCCAATACCGTGTTCCAGATGCAAAGAGACTCAAGGTGGACAGCAAAGCTCATTGGGGCCTCTTCATCGACATGAGCAATGAGAGCAAGGGATGGGTCCTTTCGGATCCTGTCACCAAGCGAGAAGTGGTTTCAAGGGATGTTGTCTTCTATGAAGACATGTCCCTTGCAGGTTGGCATAAGTTTTCCTCTTCCTCCTCTCTATCCTCTATCCAACAGGAACCAGCAAGCGCACCTGAGGAAACAACACAAGAGGAGGAAGAAGATGACACCGATTCTGACCATTGCGGACCGATCATCGATCTCCCTCAAGCCATCGTCAACGAGTCCAGCCGTGCCACGCCAGTGCCACCAGCAGCTACTCAACCAAGTGGAGATGAAATTCAGCCATCAAACGAAGACCATCCACTGCAGCAAGTCACCGTTCCATCACCACCAAAGGAGCAGCAGCCAACAGTCACAAACCAGCCAGCTGTATCAACGCCAACCTCACAATTTCAACGCCGACCGGATCAGCCCACCACTACGCCATCAAACCCATCACCAGCCATCACTCCAGAGGCAACTACAGAAGCTCATCATCATCCCACGCAGCAGCAGTCAACAGCTACAAGACCCCAAGTACCTACATCAACACCATCTACGACTCTTCCAAGCAACAAGTCAACCGTCACTGCAACACCTCGTTCTCATACCACACTTTCATCACTTGTTCCAACGTCAAGCCAGCTCATAGCACGAGGATCACTTCAGAGAGTCACCACCAACACCAGCTCCAACAGTCCACTTCTTCACCCAAGACCTTTCTCAACTTCATCCCCACGTCCCGGATTCGGTCGTCATCAATTACCACCATCTTCAACACCGAGCAACAACACCAACCAGCCCCAACCATCACCACCTCTCGACAAAGCAGCATCATCATCAATTCCCAAGCTTCTAGTCTTAGCATCCCCACTAAGAGCATCTTCACAACCAACTATGCCGACAAACGTTTCAGCTTCACCGCCACGAGTCACCATACATAATCTTCAAGTCAACACCGATAATCAAGATATTTCCACGCCAGGAGAAGAATAAGCAGCCGTGCCGCCGTCGCACCCGATGTCGCAGCCGTTGTCTCAGCCGCAAATGACCGCATCAACGCAATCAGACAGTGTGAGACCGAACCCTACGACTAATGTGTCTCAGCCAAGTGAGGAGTTTGGTAAAGGTTAACGAGTCCGCAAGGTAAAAAAGCCCTTCACTTACATGGTTGACATGTCATCAAGGTGCACATGTGAGGAGAGTGAGAATTGCATTCACAAAAAGGTAGAGGCAATATGCATGGCAGCATCACACCTTCTGCGAGAGCCCTTGAGTCGTCGTGAGGCAATGGCAAGTCCCGAGAGAGAGCATTGGTTGAAAGCCGAGGAAGAAGAGATTGAGAGTCTCATGAAGCGAGGTACATGGCGTCTCCTTGCCATAGCCGCATATCTTGGTCTCCATATCCATCAAATGGATGTCAAGAACGCATTTCTCTACGGTTTGTTGGAAGAAGAGGTATACATGGCACAACCCGAAGATTATGATGACGGTACGGGTCGAGTGTGTCGCTTGGTAAAGTCCCTTTATGGTCTCAAATAGTCCCCACGGGTTTGGTATCATGCTCTTGAGCAAGTACTTTTCAAGCATGGTTTCACAAGGTCCATGAGAGACAACGCTCTGTACTTCATGCACACGAGTGAGGGGGAGTACATTTGGCTCTTGGTATATGTCAATGACCTCCTCCTAGTCTCAGGTTCGCTTGATCTTCTCAACAAGGTGAAAGGTATTCTCACAAGTGCATTCACGATGACCGATCTTAGTGAGCCAAGTCATTATCTTGGTATGAACATTGTGAGAGATCGTAAGTCATGGTCCATCTTCCTATTCCAGCAAAGGTACATCTAAAAGGTCCTTGAGAGGTTTGGTCTTGATGATAGCAAGCCATCACCTACCCCGCTTCCTTCCAACTTTGTCCCTCTGTCATCACATCAGCCCTATGAAGAGAGGGAGTCAAGCCTTGACATCACGGGCATTGAGGAGTTGTGTCTTGAGGAGAGTGAGCATCATGGTGAAACTTCACCAAGGTACCCCCACAAGACCTAGCTCTCTACCGAAGTCAGGTTGGGTGTCTCATGTATGCAGCCCTATGCACAAGGCCTGACCTAGCATTCACGGTATCTAAGCTAGCTCAACACATGAGTGCCCCTTCACCTATTCATATGCATGCAGCCAAGCGAGCTCTTCGGTATCTCAAAGGTACTTCTAATCATGGTCTTCTCTTCCAAGCCAGCCCACATGCAAGCTCCCTCCAAGGCTTTACCGATGCAGATTGGGCGGGAGAATTGAGCACACGCAAGTCTATCGGCGGCTACATCTTCCTCATGTGTGGTGCCGCTGTTTCTTGGCAATCACGCAAGCAAAGTTGTGTGGCACTTTCAACAACTGAAGCTGAGTACATGGCAATGACCGAAGGAGCAAGGGAGGCAATCTGGTTACGTGGACTCTTGGAGGACTTGAGGCAGCCGCAAACTCAACCAACTCCGCTCTACGTGGACAACACTTCAGCCATAGCTCTTTCCAAGAACCCGGTTCATCATGGGCGTACAAAACACATCAAGGTGCAGTACCACTTCATTCGTGAGCAACTAGAGAAGGGAGTTCTCGCCATCAACTTTTGCCGTTCATTTGATCAAGCAGCAGATTTCATGACCAAGGTTCTTCAAGATGATGCATTCAACATGTGCAAGGCAAGAGCAGGCCTCATGACACTTCATGAAGCAGTGGAGCAGTTTGAGGAGAATGAGGAGTGTGAGGGGAAGAGACGTGGGCAGCAGCATGAAGTGTATGCTAAGGAGATGTGAAAGGAGCATCAGCATGGGTGTATGTGTGCTTCGGGTCTGGTGCGAGGGGGAGTGTTGGAGAATCGAGTTTCTGCCGCCCCAGCCCTTTGCACACAAGCAGCAGCAAGGGGGAATGTCGGCGATGAATCAGAGGCTTCAGGAAGTACTTCGAAAGTTCCACCACCAATCAGATTTCAGCCGAAGACTCGATACAGTTCAAAGCTGCCTTCAAACCTAAGTGTTGGCAGTTTCTACAGGTTTCTACACATCAGAATCAGCTATAACAGAAATATTCAGAGTTTTCTTATTCATGCACCTCTTGTGGCACCCAAAGTCACTCAAGGTCCATCCAATCTAGATTATGCCCAAGTTACCAGGGAAGTTACATTGTCTATCAGCCTAGTTTGAGCTTTCAATCTGACTTGTTTGTGATGCCTATAGAGTTGTGCTTTAGTGGGCTTGTTAATCTTAAACATAGTGAAGTTTTACCTCATCCAGTCAATTCCAGCAGCCCTGCTAAGACTTTCCAGCCAAGTTTCCAGACCTCCAGTAGTCAGAGCTAGTCTGTTTCACAAGTGTGTGTGACGTAGGTTCTGAAAAGCCTACGTTTGCACCTCATTGCTATGGCGCAGGTTTAGGGTAAGTGAAGTGTAGGTGCGCGGTACGTTGCGGCAAGTTGAGCGCAGGTTGAGGGCAGGTTTTGAAGCTGGCGTGCAACCAGCCCAAGGTTCGAGCTTGAAGTTGCGGAACGCAGCTTTCCAGCTAGCGAACCCGAACCTCCCGAGCCTTTCTAGGCCGAGCTTCAAACCAGCCTCGTGAATCATTTGTAGAATGCTGTACAATCTATTAAGTAAATATTTGCCATTTGTATAACGTGTTGTTCACTGAACTCTCTTGATACCTTTTGTCAATCAATGATTTGCCAGATTCATTTCAATGAATTGTGGTCCAGTCACACAATGGTTGTTAGGAATAGTAAATATAGCTGTGCATTCCCATTGTATAAGCCTATCTATGTGTTTGTTATGATATTCTCAGTCATTTTATACTCACTCTGACATTAGATTAATAATTCCGCTGCAATTTACTCTGCGCGAACCTTCCTGTGGTGATCCTAGGCAAGATGTGTTATGAATGATGAATTGACGAAGAGTCGCGTCAGGTTACGTAGCATCTGGACCGTCGGAACAGAAGCATCGGGCAGTTGCAATGGCTACGATTGTGGCGGGAACAGGTTCGTAACTGTTCGGATCGATTGGGATTTGCTGCAATAAGAGAATGTACCCCTTACAGTACATCGCTAGTCTAGGTCGTTTCATATTCCCTTGTACTCTAATATAAACGATTATATTTGCGTGTTTTAATAATCTCAGTCATTTTAATTCACTCCGACCTAAGGTCAAAAGGGCCCACCACGTGCTGTGTAGTTGTGCGAACGAGGTCAAACTAGTTCCTATGGCTAGAAAATAGGATGTACTAGGGAACTATGTAAAGAAATATAGGTAAAAAGATTGAGAAAGCTTCGCAGCCAGGGGAGAGAAAGGTGGTGAGGAAGATCAACGCCGCAAGAGGGAACGGAGAGGACGTATGCTCACGAGCTTTCTGAGCGAAAATAGGTGGAAATATGCAGAAGCTGAATCTATTTCTGAGGGCAAGCGAAGGAGGAATAGGGAGAAGGCAGCAGATGAGGAGGGAGGGAGGACAGAAGGGAGGACAGGGGAGGCATGTTTTGATTGGCGGTGCCGTGAGTCATTCATGCAAGAGGCGACGTGCCACCTATCACCCATCAATCAATCGCAGTGCACGCTTTCTCACCCCACCTGTCATCCGTTTGCCTTGCACACCCATGCATGTCGAGCCTTCCCCCTGAATGGAATGGTGGTGGTGCTAGTGTCGAATCTCGACCACATTGCATCGGCATGCGGTGCGGGCGGGGCTCCTATCGTTGGAAAGCACGAGAGAAGGTGGAGGCGATATAATTCCTCCCGCAGCTCCGCATGGAGTGTCATTGCTAGGTATTGTTCATCACCCTTGACATGACCAGTGTAACCAACGCAAGAGATAACTCGACCGGTCGCCATTTTCGAGACTCTACGGCCTTCCTACGTCCTCACAATAAAAAAAACTAGGCTGTCATACCGCTGTCGACGTTCATCACTCTTGACATGATCGTTGTATCCGATAAACCAACCCCGTAATGTTTCTCAGACTCTCTTGTAGCCTAAGCATCCAAATGAATAACATGGAAAATGTCATTTCGATATACTAAAGTCCATGAGCAGCACGGTTGAGGATCACTATGCTCATGTTTAGTCGTGACGTCACTGGCGCTTATAGACATCTCCCATGTGTTGCAAATGTTGCAACTTACGGAGCCGTTTTTTTCAAATCGGTTTGCATCTTGCCTAAGTAAGTAACAGGGAGTTACTGCACAAAAATGCATTGTACTCCTAAGTTCTGGTTTTCCGCACTTTGGCACTGTGCCCTGTAAAGGGTCCAGGCTCGCCCATTTACGAGTGTCGAGATTTCACTGCCTCTGTCAAACTTATATGCTATAGTCTGTGTAGGCTGTAGTGGGGTAGACAATATGGGGTACAACATTTCTAGGTTTTACTACTTGTACCCACCTCTTTCGTAGTTGATTCATTCCTCATTCTTCACATGGTAAAGAGCAGGTTCCCTCGTGGGAACGCTTCTCAAGGCCCACCTCTGAACTCGACTATTTTTTCCTGCCCAAGGCGCGCCCCGTAGGCCGCCCTCACGTCGCGCCCTCCTAGAGGCCTCTTGCGCCACCCTTAGTGGCCCCATCACCACCCCTAACGGCCCTATCGCCGTCCTTTGCGGCCCTGACGCCGCCCCTCTAGGCCCCTCGCGGCCCCTTCGCGGCCCCGTCGCCGCCCCTCTAGGCCCCGTCGCCGCCTCTCTAGGCCCCTCGCAGCTCCTTCGCGGCCCCGTCGCCGCCCCTCTAGGCCCCGTCGCCACCCCTCTAGGCCCCTTGCGGCCCCTTCACGGCCCCGTCGCCGACCCTCGCGGCCACGTCGCCGCCCTTAGGCCTGCACTCCACCTAGCGCTGCTTAGGCCGCCTGACGGACGCGTGCGTCACCAATTCCCTAACGCCACTGAGATCCCTCGCTGGGGAGAGCTGTCTAGGGCGGGGGTTGCTATCTTTAATCTTGATTATGATGCTATTCTTGCTGCCATGTATGCTGTGTCTACTAGTGATGAGGGTGACTGTTACCTGTGTGTTCCGCCTGACCCGGGCATTGAGGCTGTTGCTCTAGGTGCTGGTGAGGCTGCTGCTCTAGGTGCTAGTGCGTCTGCTGCCCCAAGTGCTGGTGAGTCTGGTCTCTTAGGTACCACGTCGGCTCAGACCGTACACACATTCACCCTTGACTCAGGTGCTTCCCGCTCCTTCTTTCGAGACTGCACCACGCTTACGCCGCTTAGTCGGCCGGTTGCGGTCTCCCTCGTGGACCCCTCTGGGGGTCTTGTCCTTGCTAGCTTCTCCATTGTCTTACCGTGTCCGATAGCCACCTCTAGCACCCTGTCAGGTCTCTACCTCCCCTCGTTCTCTACGAACTTGGTGAGTGGAGCTGATCTACAGGATAGGGGGGTTGACCAGTTCACTCCTGCGAGTCAGCGGGTGACCCACTGTACGTGTGCTCGGACGGGCCGACACTTGGCCACGTTTACCCGTGGGCCGGGGTCGAGCCTGTACATACTGACTACTGAGTCCCCTGCGGTTGCTGAGTCTGGTCAGGTAGCTGCGTCGAGTCAGGTGTTTGCTGCAGTGTCCAGGTCTGGTCCTGAGTCTGCTCCCTGCTCGTGTCGTCTCCTGTCCCACCAGACTCTCCTTTGGCACCACTGTCTTGGTCACCCCTCCCTGCCTCGTCTCCAAGGCATGGCCTCCCGTGTCCTTGTCTATGGTCTCCCCCGGTCTCTCCCTCCCCTACCTCCGGGGCCTTGCCCTACCTGCGTTCCTTGCATCGAGGGGCAGCAGCGTGCCGCCCCTCACTCCTCTGAGTTTCCTACGACAGAGGCTCCGCTCGAGACTCTTCACATGGACGTGTGGGGCACTGCCCGCGTCCGTGGCCAGGGTCACAAGCATTACCTCCTGTTGGTGGTTGACGACTACTCGCGTTACATGACGATGTTCCACTTGCGCAGCAAGGGTGACGTCACTAAGGTGTTGATCGACTGGATCCGCGCAGCTCGTCTCCAGCTCAGAGCAAGTTTCGGCTCGGACTTTCGTGTTCTGCGTCTGCACTCTGACAGGGACGGGGAGTTTTCCTCTGCCCGTCTGGGAGCCTTCTGTCGTGCACAGGGCATCCGCCAGACCTTCACGCTTCCGGCTTCTCGACAGCAAAATGGGACTGCTGAGCGCCGCATTGGCATGGCCATGGACGTCGCTCGTACGTCCGTGATCCATGCGGTTGCCCCCCATTTTCTGTGGCCGTTTGCGTTTCAGTGTGCAGCGCATCAGCTCAACCTTCAGCCCCGGGTCTCCTTGCCAGAGACCCCCCCCACCTTGCGGTGGACGGGGAAGGTTGGCGATGCGTCTGCGTTTCGGGTCTGGGGATCTCGGGCGTTTGTCCGCGACTTGTCTGCAGACAAGCTGTCCCCCCGTGCTGTTCCCTACGTCTTCCTTGGCTTCCCCCGCGATACGCCTGGGTGGTAGTTTTACCACCCCACCTCGCGCAGTGTTCTGTCCTCCGAGGACGTCACCTTTGACGAGTCGGTGCCTTACTACCGTCTCTTCCCCTACCGCACTGCACCCCTCCCCCCGCCGCCGCTCTTCCTTGCGCCAGGTCCTCCCCCGGTAGACCCCCTCCCCCCTCAGGGTCCTGCCCCGTCAGGTGTGTCCTAGGTAGACACAGTCGAGCCTGACGAGGTAGCTGTTGACTCTGGTGCTGCTAGAGGTGCTGAGCCTGCGGGTGCCGGGCCTGGAGGTGCTGAGCCTGGGGGTGCGGGGCCTGGGGGTACTGAGTCTAGGGGTGCGGAGCCTAGGGGTGCTGAGTCTAGGGGTGCTGAGCCTGGGGGTGCTGAGTCTGGGGGTGCTGAGCCTTGGGATGCCAAGTCTGGGGGTGCTGAGCCTAGGGGTGCAGAGCCTGGGGGTGCTAGGTCTGCTTGTGTGGCCTCTCGCAGTGCTTCGTCGAGGCGGAAGCTACTCTCTCCTTAGGAGCTGCGCGAGTGCTTTGCCCGACGCTTGAGGCGTGCTGCTGGAGCTAGAGGTGCTACTATTGCTGCTTGTCCTTGAGGTGCTCTTACTGATGGTACTGGAGCTGCTGGGACTTGGGGTGCTGTTGGGGCTGCTAGAGTTGGTCCTGGTGGACGTACTCCTGAAGCTGCTGGCGGTAGTGGAGCTGACTGTCTTGCTGGAGCTGGAGGTGCTGGAGCTACTGGAGCCGGAGCTGCTGCGGGTGTTGGCACGGGTGGTAGTGCTGGCGCTGCTACTTCTGAGGGTGCTGGGGTTGGCGCTGTTGGAGCTGGAGGTACTGTTGGCGCTGGTGCTGCCGCTGGGGGTACTAGTGCTCTCCCTATTGGTTGTGGAGGCGCAGCGCGGCCGCGACCGTACTTTGTTCCGCTCCTTGAGGAGGTTCTTGTTCTCGCGCCCTCCACTGGTCCTGCTCCTCCCTTAGAGTGTCCACATCCTGTCTAGTCACGGTCACTGTTACAGCCCACCTCCCCCGTGCCTGCTCCTTCTCCCTACACTGGTCCTACTTGAGGTCTTGCTGAGCGTCGTGAGCCTGCGTCTCGTCCTGCGTCGCCTGTTCGTGCTGCTCGCGAAAGTAGTTGTGCTCCGCGTCCGCGTCCTCCTCCGGTCCCGAGCACTTCGTCCTTCCACTGCTCCTCTGCGTGGCCCGTTGCCGTCTCCTCCAGAGTCCTCTCCTCCTACTCTTGCTGACCCGTAGTCTGACTCTCTTCATGCTGCCAGTCCTACTGTCACGCGTTTCTTAGCTACTGTTGTCACTTACCCTTCCTTTGAGTCCACTATTGCATCTGCCCTTCTTGCTGAGCTTGTCGACTTTGCTGCTCGCTGTCGTCTAGACTACGCTGCTAGTCTTGTTGCTGAGTCTGAGTCTGTCTGTTCTCCGTCCGTCGGGGGTAAGTGTGCTCTTAGCACGGACGTCCTTGAGGACAGGCAGGCGGAGTTCCAGTGTTTTTCTGTTGCTTTGCCTCATCTCGTGTCTATGCTGATTGCCTCTGAAAAAGACCTGGATGCATTAGACATCCTGACTCCTCGATCGTACGCTGAGGCGATCGAGTGTCCCTACTCGTCTCAGTGGCCATCACCCATGGACGCAGAGATGGCTTCCTGGAAGTCCACAGGCACCTACGTCAACAAGGTTCATTCACCTGGGGCGAACATTGTCAGTGGCATGTGGATTTTCAGGGTAAAGCGGCCGCCGAGTTCTCCGCCTGTCTTCAAGGCGCGTTACGTGGCTCGAGGCTTCAGTCAGTGGTAGGGAGTTGACAACATTCAGACCTTATCTCCCACCCTGAAGATGACCACTCTTCGGGTGCTGCTGCACATAGCCGCTTAGCGCGACTACGAGCTTCACTCTCCTGACTTGAGCACAGCTTTCCTGCAGAGCAGCCTGCACGAGGAGATCTGGCTACGCCGCCCACCTGGCTTCACTGGGTCGTTTCCTCCTGGTACCCAGTAGAGCCTCCGGCGGCCAGTCTACAGTCTCCGCCACGCGCCCTGTGAGTGGCACGACACACTGAGAACTACACTTGCGGCTCTTGGGTTTGCTCCTTCTACAGCCAACACGTCGCTGTTTCTGCCCACTAACACCTCTTTGACGCCGCTCTACATCCTCGTGTACGTCCATGACTTGGTCATTGCCATTGCTGACACTGCTGGACTCGCCCACGTGAAGTCAGAGCCGCAGAAGAGACACACGTGCACAGACCTGGGTGAACTGCGCAGCTACCATGGCTTGCAGATCAGCCGGGACAGAGCACAGGGCACCGTTACCCTAACTCGGTCACACATGGTGCAGCAGGTCCTTCAGCGCTTCGGCTTCACGTACTCCTCGCCTCAGGCCACTCCTCTGTCTACTCACCACTCGCTCTCAGCTCTGCCTTTGGATGAGTCCGTAGAGCCGAGTGGCCCGTACCCAGAGCTTGTTGGCTGCCTCATGTACCTGATGACCTGCACACGACCTGACCTAGCATACCCTCTATGCATCTTGGCACGCTATGTTGCTCGTGGGAGACACCGACCAGAGCACATGGCTGCAGCGAAGAGGGTGTTGTGCTACTTGTGCAGTACGTCGGGCATGGGGCTAGTGCTTGGAGGGCGACGTTGAGTGGTCCTCTACATCCTGGTGTACGTCCACGACTTGGTCTTTGCCATTGCTGACACTGCTGGACTCGCCCACGTGAAGTCCGAGCTGCAGAAGAGACACACGTGCACAGACCTGGGTGAACTGCGCAGCTACCATGGCTTGCAGATCAGTCGGGACAGAGCACAGCGCACCATTACCTTGACTCAGTCACAGATGGTGCAGCAGGTCCTTCAGCGCTTCGGCTTCACGTACTCCTCGCCTCAAGCCACTCCTCTGTCTACTCGCCACTCGCTCTCAGCTCTGCCTTCGGATGAGTCCGTAGAGTCGAGTGGCTCGTACCCAGAGCTTGTTGGCTGCCCCATGTACCTGATGACCTGCACACGACCTGACCTTGCATACCCCCTTAGCATTCTTGCACGCTATGTTGCTCCTGGGAGACACCGACCAGAGCACATGGCTGCAGCGAAGAGGGTGTTGCGCTACTTGTGCAGTACGTCGAGCATGGGGCTAGTGCTTGGAGGGCAGAGTCTAGTGGTCCTCACTGGGCACGCAGACGCTTCTTGGGCTGATGACCAGGCTACGCAGCGGTCATCACAGGGTTATACCTTCAGCCTTGGCTATGGATGTGTTTCGTGGCAGTCTACCCGCTCGTCTTCTGTTCTCGGCTCCAGCTGTGAGGCTGAGATCTACGCGGGGGCCATGGCTGCACAGGAGCTACGCTGGCTCACCTACCTGCTGAGTGACCTAGGAGAGCCGCCTCGTTCTCCTCCAGTTTTGTAGGTAGACAACAAGGCCATGCTGGCCTTGTGTTGGGAGCACAGACTGGAGCACCGAACGAAGCACATTGCTCTTCGCTACTTCCTTGCTTGTGAGCTGTAGCAGCGTGGTCAGCTGCGCCTTGCTTACGTGGCCTCTCAGACCAACACTACTGATATCTTTATCAAGGCACTTCCGCCTGGTGATCATCAACGCTTCTGTACGATGCTAGGTCTTGTGCCTTTTTGGCCTCATTTGCTCACTTGTAGACCTTGCTTGTACTGTGATCTTTCTATACCTGCACTTGCCTGTTTACCTTTGTATATGATCTTGCATGTGAACTGGCCTTGTGGCCTTACTCTTGTGCGCGGACTGTGTGGTGTCTTTGTGATCCACCCTGAGCTTGTTTTTCTTTGCTTGACTGGTCTTGTGACCTCTTGTTCTCCCCCACTTTGCCTATGGGGGTGTGTCAAACTTATATGCTATAGTTTGTGTAGGCTATAGTGGGGTAGACAATATGGGGTTCAACATTTCTTGGTTTTCCTACTTGTACCCACCTCTTTCGTTGTTTATTTATTCCTCATTCTTCACAGCCTTGACGGACCTGTGCGTCCTGACCGAGAAATTTCGAACTCAAACTCGATGTTGAATAAGCTCTCGGCAGTTCAAGATTTCACTTCGCGGACTTAACTACCATTGTTATGAGTTGTAAACGAGATTAGGCAGAAAAACGAGTAATGAAGATGTGACTCAATGAACTGACAATGCACCGAAGGCAATGCGAGGATCCTCGCCATTATGTATGTCGGCCGAACGTGCAAGTCTGAAAATTGGGGTTGTACGCATAGCAGTCAAGCCCGAAAATCAGGAGAATTCCTTACACTATCCCCTCCCCCTCTTTAAGAATGGTGGTCAATAACCACAGCTCGCTTGCAGGCGAGATAATCACCAATGAGCGGGGATTGTCAAGCGAGGCAGATGGCACGCGAGTGTCGTCTTCACTTGTGCGGTCAGTCCAACAGATTAAATTATCCATGTGGTGTCCAAATGCATCAAGCCAAACATGATGTGCCAAAATCATGACGAGTTCAGTGTCGGTTGTTCGACAGGTTGTGCTGTCAGGGCGGCATTCTGGCATGCTATGTCGGTCGTGGCAGGCACGAACTTTCGAAGGAGGCTGACATGGAAGGCGTCGTGTATACGCCAATCGTCCGGTAGCAGCAGCTTCGTGGTGACAGGTGACACCATTTGGATGATCTTGAAAGGCCCACAAAACCGTGGCCGTTATTTTGACGAGCCGGATAGGTGAAGGTTCTTCGTGTCGAGCAGCACTGGTTGCCCACAGGGCACTCGTTATTAAACTAATTTAGTCTATTGGTTTAGATCTCAAACTCATTTTTGTTGTTCATATGTTTTCGCAGACAGAAAAATGTAGCTCATATGAGAGCTCAGACAAGGCGTTTATACTCATATGTTTTTTTTCAGAACACTGGTTATATTTCGTATGAGTTTCCAGACAGCGAGGAAACATTCATGGGATAACTGAAGTGGAAACAAAGGAAACCTTGCAAGAATCGATCCCACTCCCGCCAGATTTCGTGTTCAAATCAAAACATTAAGCTATACCTACGAATTATTGGGCTCGTTAATTTTTTTGAATATGTTTTCATAGACGGCCTTCAATACTTCATATGTGTAAGGAAAATTCTTTTCCTTACTTCGCGTCCTTGCTCAGCGCGTACACCACTGTTCCCGCCAACAACACCAAATAGTAAGCTCTTACCACTCGCGTTGACACTGTTCTCGCCACTCTTTACGCCGCGACCCAACCTCACGGTTTGGTTGGTAATCCGCGCTCCGGACCTCCGCCTCGACATTTTCCCAACCTCGGCGCTAGGCCCGTCGCGCACCCCATTTCCACGCATTACCGTTATCACTATAGTTTCGCTATATATTATTCGCTCATTGTATTATTTGCCTCGATAGTGCAATTCTCGCTCGCTCGCTCAATTGGTATTTAGAGCCTACAATCTCTTGTCGGATCGCACCCACACATTCGCTACAATCTCAAATTTTGGAGGGGGTGGACGTCTCTCAGCGAACAAGCACAGCCGCTCGTAGTGCTCCATCGTAAGCACGCACGGCCACGATAGAGGCTCTCGCTGAGCTTGCCCGACACCCCCGCCTGTGAAACAAGTGAACAGGAATGAAATGACTAAGTCAGGGTTGGGTACAAATACAACCCTAGAAAGCTGTACCCCATATGTGCTACCCCACTATAGCCTACAAACATGCATCAGCTATGATAATCAAACACACCCCCATAGGCAAAGTGGGGGAGAACAAGGGGTCACAAGACCAGTCAAGCAAAGCAAAGCAAAGCAAGCTCAGGGTGGATCACAAAGTCACCACACAGTCCGAGCACAAGAGCAGGGCCAGAGGCCAGTTCACATGCAGGAGTACAGACATATATATAAAACTAGACAAACAAGAGCAGGTATATATATATGTCACAGTACAAGTGAAGTCAAGAGGAGAGCAAGTGAGGCAAGACAGGTACAAGACCCAGCTGGGTGCAAAAACGCTGATGGTCACAAGGCGCGAGTGCCTTGGTGAACACATCAGCAGTGTTGGCCTCAGAGGCCACGTACGCAAGTTGCAACTGACCACGCTGCTGCAGCTCACGAGCAAGGAAGTAGCGGAGAGCAATGTGCTTCGTTCTGTGCTCCAAGCGCTGCTCTCGACACAAGGCCAGCATGGCCTTGTTGTCTACGTACAGCACTGGAGGAGAACGAGGCGGCTCTCCAAGGTCAGTCAGCAGGTAGGTGAGCCAGCGAAGCTCCTGTGCAGCCATGGCCCCGGCGTAGATCTCAGCCTCACAACTGGAGCCGAGAACCGAAGACGAGCGAGTAGACCGCCACGAGACAGAGCCGGAACCAAGGCTGAAGGTGTAACCCTGTGACGACCGCTGCGTAGCCTGGTCGTCAGCCCAAGAAGCGTCCGCGTGGCCGGTAAGGACCACTGGACTCCGCCCTCCAAGCACTAGCCCCATGCCCGACGTACTGCACAGGTAGCGCAATACCCTCTTCGCTGCAGCCATGTGCTCCGGTCTGTGTCTCCCAGGAGCAACATAGCGTGCAAGAATGCTCAGAGGGTATGCAAGGTCAGGTCGTGTGCAGGTCATCAGGTACATGAGGCAGCCAACAAGCTCTGCATACGGACCACTCGACTCTACGGACTCATCCGAAGGCAGAGCTGAGAGTGAGTGGCGAGTAGGCAGAGGAGTGGCCTGAGGCGAGGAGTACGTAAAGCCGAAGCGCTGAAGGACCTGCTGCACCATGTGTGACTGAGTCAAGGTAATGGTGCGGCGTGCTCTGTCCCGAGTGATCTGCAAGCCAAGGTAGCTGCGCAGTTCACCCAGGTCTGTACACGTGTGTCTCTTCAGCAGCTCGGACTTCACGTAGGCGAGTCCAGCAGTGTCCGCTGTGGCAAAGACCAAGTCGTCGACGTACACGAGGATGTAGAACAGCGGCAGGGAAGTGTCGGTGCGAAGAAACAGCGACGGGTCAGCAGTAGAAGGAGCAAACCCAAGAGCCGCAAGCGTAGTCCTCAGTGTGTCGTGCCACTCACGCGGTGCCTGGCGGAGACCGTAGACTGGCCGTCGGAGGCTCCACTGGGTGCCAGGAGGGAAAGTCCCAGTGAAGCCAGGTGGACGGCGAAGCCAGATCTCCTCGTGCAGGCTACCCTGCAAGAACGCAGTGCTGAAGTCGAGAGAGTGAAGCTCGTAGTCGCGCTGAGCGGCTATGTGCAGCAGCACCCGAAGAGTAGTCATCTTCGGGGTGGGAGAGAAGGTCTGAAAGTAGTCAACTCCCTGCCGCTGACTGAAGCCACGAGCAACGTACCGTGCCTTGAAGACAGGTGGAGAGCCCGGCGGCCGCTTCACCCTGAAGATCCACATGCCACTGACGATATTCGCCCCAGGAGGGGGAACCGCGTCAACGTAGGTGCCTGTGGACTTCCAGGAAGCCATCTCTGCATCCATAGCTGCCTGCCACTGAGAAGAGTAGGGACCCTCTACGGCCTCCGCGTAAGAACGCGGAGTCGGGATGTCTAGTGCATTCGGGTCTCCCTCAGGGGCAAGCAGTACAGACGCGAGATGAGGTGAAGCAGCCGCTAGACACTATAACTCCTCCTGCCTGTCCTCTAGGACGTCCGTGCCAAGAGCACACTCACCCCCGACGGACGGAGGACAGACAGACGCAGACTCAGCAACAAGACTAGCAGCGTAGTCGAGACGACAGCGAGCAGCAAAGTCGACGAGCTCAGCGACAAGGGCAGACGCAGCAGTGGACTCAAACCAGGGGTCAGTGACGACAGTAGCAAGGAGACGCGTGACAGTAGGACTGGCAGCACGAAGAGAGTCCGACCCAGGGTCGGCAAGTGCAGGAAGAGAGGACTCAGGAGGAGAAGGCAAAGGGGCACGCAGAGGAGCAGTGGACGGACGCAAAGACATCCAGTGCGTGCCAGGGACAGGAGGAGGACGCTGACGCGAACTGCGACCACTAGCGCAAGCAGCACGAACAGGCGACGCGGGACGAGACGCAGGCTCACGACGCTCAGCAAGACCTCCAGTAGGACCAGTGTAAGGAGAGGGAGCAGGCAGCGGAGAGGAAGGCTCCAGCAGGGACTGCGACTGGACAGGCGGTGGACCCTCTACCAGAGGAGAAAGACCAAGAACCTGCTGCAGGAGCGGAACGAAGTACGGCCGAGGCCGTGCGGCCGCTCCAGACTCAGCAGGGACAGCACCAGCGCCACCCACACCTCCAGCGGCAGGACCAACAGCAGTAGGCTCAGCACCAACGCCCTCAGCAGCTCCAGCTCCAGGAGGACCCGCAGGTCCAGCAGCTCCGGGACCGGCAGCACCCGCACCCTCGACGGTCGAAGAAGCTCCAGCTCCAGCTCCAGTAGCACCTCCAGACGCAGCAGCACGCCTCCAGCGGCGAGCGAACCACTCGCGCAGCTCCTGTGGAGAGAGGGGCTCCCGGCGAGACGCAGCAGCAGGAGAAACCCCAGGCTCAGCAGCTCCAGACGCAGCACCCCCAGGCTCAGCAGCTCCCAGCACAGCACCCCCAGACCCAGCACCTCCAGGCACAGCACCCTCCGCAGTAGCACCCTCAGGCCCAGCACCCCCAGCAGTAGCACCCTCAGGCTCAGCACCCCCGCGCACAGCACCCCCAGAGTCAGCACCCCCAGGCTCAGCACCCGCAGCAGCACCAGAGTCACCAGTAACCTCGACCGGGTCAACGGCGTCTACCTGGGACACACCTGAGGGGCCAGGAACCTGAGGGGGGAGGGGGTCTACCGGGGGGGGAACCGGCACAAGGAAGTCCGGGGGAGGGGGGAGGGAAGGAGTGCGGTAGGGGAAGAGACGGTAGAAGGGGACTGACTCGTCGAACGTGACGTCCTGGGAGGACAGAACACGACGAGAGGAGGGGTGGTAAAACTGCCACCCTGGGGCGTCAGTGGGGAAGCCAAGGAAGACACAGGGAGCAGCACGAGGGGACAGCTTGTCCGCAGACAAGTCGCGGACAAACGCCCGAGATCCCCAGACACGGAACACAGACGCATCGCCAACCTTCCCCGTCCACAGCAAGGCTGGGGACATCGCAGGCCGAGAGACCCGGGGGTGAAGGCTGAGCTGATGCGCCGCGTACCTCACCGCAAACGGCCACAGAAAATGGGGGGCAGCCGCATGCATCATGGACGTACGAGCGACATCCATGACCATGCCAATGCGGCGCTCAGCAATCCCATTTTGCTGTGGTGAGTCCGGAAGCGTGAAGGTCTGGCGGATCCCCCGTGCACGACAGTAGTCCCGCAGAAGGCGAGAAGAGAACTATCGCCTCTGTCCGAGTGCAGACGCAGAACAGGAAAGTCCGAGCCGAAGCTCTTCCTGAGCTGGAGACGAGCCTCGCGGATCCAGTCGATCAGCACCTCAGTGACCGCACCCTTGCTGCGCAAGGGGAGGACTGTGGTGTAACGCGAGTAGTCGTCAACCACCAACAGGAAGTAGCGCTCGTAACCCTGCCCACGGACGGGGGCTGGGCCCCACACATCCATGTGAAGCGTCTGCAGGGGAGCCTCTGTCGGGGGGAAGTGGGAGGAGTGAGGAGTAGCCCGGAGGCGACCCTCGACACAGGGGACACAGGAAGGTCCTGGCCCGGAGGGGAGAGGAGGGAGAGACTGGGGAAGACCAGAGACAAGGACACGGGAAGCCATGCTCCGAAGACGGGGCAAGGAGGGGTGGCCAAGACGGTGGTGCCACAGGAGAGTCTCGTGAGACAGGAGGCGACAAGAACAGGGGGCAGACTCAGGACCTGACCGGGACGCAGCAGCAAGTACCTGACCCGACGCAGCCACCTGACCAGACGCAGGGACAGGAGGAGACTCAACGGTCAGGGTGTAGAGACTCGACCCCGGCCGACGCGAGAACGTGGCCAGGTGTCGGCCTGTGCGTGCCTCCGTGCAGTGGGTCACCCGCTGACTCGCAGGAGTGAACTGGTGAACCCCCACATCTTGCAGGTCCGCTCCACTCACCAAGTTCGTAGAGAACGAGGGAAGGTACAGACCCGACAGGGTGCCCGAAGGGGCAGCCGGACACGGGAGGACAGTGGAGAAGTGAGACAGGACAGGACCCCCAGAGGGGTCAGCAAGGGAGACCGCAACCGGCCGGCTGAGCGGCGTAAGGGTAGTGCGGTCTCGAAAGAAGGAGCGAGAAGCTCCGGAGTCAAGTGTGAAAGTGAGGGAGGACGAGGACGACGCAGTACCTGAGAGCGCAGTCTCACCAGTACCTGAGAGCACAGACGCACTGGCACCTAGAGCAGCAGCCTCACAAGCACCTAGCGCAGCAGTACCAATGCCCGGGTCGGGCTGGAAACAACGGTAACCCTCATTCTCCTCACTATAATCCACAACATACATAGCAGCAAGGATAGCATCAAAATCAAGATCAAAGATCGCTACACCAGCCCTTAGAAGCTCATCCCAGCGAGGGATCTCACTAGCCCCAGGGAACTGCTGACGCCAAGCGTCCGTCAGGCGGCCAAAGCAGCGCTGGGTGGCGTGGGCACCCCCACACTGCTCACCCGCGCGGTCGCCGGAACGAAGAACGTAGGTGCAGGGACCAGTACCCCCACCCCTCTGACGCCCAGCGTACCACTCACGAAGCTGCTGAGGCGGAGGGATGTCCCGCGAGCGCTGCTGCTGCTGCCGCTGCGAGCGCTGGCCACCACCACCGCCGCTACGCTGCTGGGTACCACCTCGACCAGCTCCACCTCCTCCACCACCACCGCCTCCTCCGCTGCCGCCTCCACCGCCTCCACCTCCGCCGCCTCCACCTCCGCCGCTGCCTCCACCACCACCGCTGGCACCACCACCACCACCACCCCCGCCACTAGTCCCGCCGCCACCCCCACTCCCTCCGCCTCCACCGCCGCCACCGCCACCGCCCCCTCCAGCTCCACCCGCGCCCTTGCCCCCCTTGCCCTTGCTGGAGCGACGTCTCCCACTAGGGGCAGACGCCGCGCCGACCGACTCAAGACCAAGCAGGTCGGCAGCAGCAGCAGAGGCAACAGAGGGCAGCAAGGGGGAAGGAGAGCACCCCTCAAAGATGGGGGTGCGAGGGTCACCACGAGAAGCACCTACAGCGACTATGCTCTTCTCCGCTGCGAGGAGGGCCTTCTCGAGGAGGTCGACGGTGAGGGTGGTGGGACAGACTGCGAGAAAGTGGTCCCTGACGACGCGAAGGGAGTCAGGGAGGCGCGCGACTACGTAGTAGAGAGCGATGTACATGGGGGGGGGGTTCTTAGCGCAGAACTCAGCAGGAAGGGCGGCGCGGTAGCGAGTGTCACTAGTGCGGAGGTGCGTAATGAGGTCAGCGACAGTGGGAAAGGCAGAGAGGTCAGGAAAGAGGTAGGGAAGCATGAGACGGCTCAGTGCAGCAGTGGCAGGGGAGGAGTAGCGCGCAACTACAGCGTCGTACAAGGTCTGAGCACTCTTGTACTGACTAAAGTGCGCACGCTCAGAGGTAGGGAGGTGGCGACGCACAGCAAGACGTGCAGCAGCATCGCGGGTGGCCCACTTAGAGCGGACAGTGGGATCAGCATCAGCAGCAGGAGCAGGAGAGGCGCCAGAGGTGAGGTCTAAGAGAGAAAGGTCGTCAGCCCTGTCGCACTGTAAGAACAGCTGCAGGTCGTCTAACCAGACCTCAAAATCAATGGCGCGACCCTCAGCGTCAAAAGCTAGGACACTAGGGGTAGCCATGGCGACGACAGCGACGCAGTGCAAGCAGTAGGGAAAGAGCTCGCAGTGTTAGTGGGAGTGTGCTCACCAGGCAGGGCAGGTCGTGCAGCTATGCAGAAAGGCGGCTCAGCGACCGGGCGGCTCGGGTGCACACCGGCTCGGCTCCCGGGCGGCTCGGCGGCTGGGCGGCTCGGGGGCAGGGCGGCTCGGCTCCCGGGCGGCTCGGCGGCAGGGCGGCTCGGGTGCAAGGCGGCTCGGCTCCCGGGCGGCTCGGCAGCAGGGCGGCTCGGGTCCCGGGCGGCTCGGCGTTGGGCGGCTCGGCTCCCGGAGGGTTCGGCTGCTGGGGCGGCTCTGCTGCTGGGGCGGCTCGGCCGGGAGATGCAGGGGCGGGGCCGTCAGGTGCAGCGGCGGGTCGACCGGTGCAGCGGCGGGCCGGCAGGTGCAGTGGCGGGGCCGTAGGGTGTAGCGGCGGGCCGACCAGGTGGGGCGGCGGGCCGTAGGGTGCAGCGGCGGGCCGTGGGGTGCAGCGGCGGGCCGGCAGGTGCAGCGGCGGGGCCGTGAGGTGAAGCGGCGGGCCGCTGGGTGCAGCGGCGGGCCGGCAGGTGCAGCGGCGGGCCGGCAGGTGCAGCGGCGGGCCGGCAGGTGCAGCGGCGGGCCGGCAGGTGCAGCGGCGGGGCCGTCAGGTGAGGCGGCGGGCCGTAGGGTTCAGCGGCGGGCCGTAGGGTGCAGCGGCGGAGCCGGCGGTGGGGCCGCGTCAGGGGAGGCGGCGGGGCCGCGTCAAGCAGGCGGCGGGGCCGCGACGAAGCGGGCGGCAGGGCCGCGTCAGAGCCAGCGGCGGGGCCGCGTCAGTGGAGGCGGCGGGGCCGCGTCAAGCAGGCGGCGGGGCCGCGGCGAAGCGGGCCGCAGGGCCGCGTCAGAGCCGGCGGCGGGGCCGCGATCAGGAGGGGTGGCGGGGCCGCGTCTGAGGGACAGCGGGGCCGCGAGGGAAATGGCGACCCGAGGGGTCGCTAAAAAAAAAGGCGCGCCTCGGGGCGCGCTTCGGTGGGCCCTAAAAAAAACGGTCCTAAGGAAGGACCCGCTCTATACCATGTGAAACAAGTGAACAGGAATGAAATGACTAAGTCAGGGTTGGGTACAAATACAACCCTAGAAAGCTGTACCCCATATGTGCTACCCCACTATAGCCTACAAACATGCATCAGCTATGATAATCTGACACCGCCATGACCGACATCAACATCGAGACACTGAAGCAGGAGCAACTTGACCGTCTCGTGCGCCAACTCGAAGATTCGGCACTCAAAATTGCGACACTCACGGCGGAATGGGACTTTGCTCGCCAGCAATCAACGGTGAATGCACCAGCACCAACACACGCACCTGCAAATGTACTCGCGCAACTGGAGGAGCCGATTGTCATCTCATTAGGCACACCATCACAACATGATTGCGTGGGACAGTGCTCAGGCGCAGCCAGTGAGGAAAACGGCCGCACCAAGCACACAAGAGCCTCGTGAAGCCCGTCGGCACATGGAGTTTGCGGCAACAAGTGGCAACTACAACTTCATAAGATCAATGCCACTCAAGGCGCAGCACCCACCCTGCTTCGATTCCAGCCAACGTGGAGGTCCGACGGTTCAATCGCGGGTCTTCACGATGAACGTTTTTTTCGACGCGAACTACGTCAAGTCGGACGCACCGAAGATTCCCTATGCTGTTTCGCTGCTGAGGGGCCCTACCATGGACTGGTGGCGAGTCATCGTGACGTCGCCACGCGCCTACAAGCTGCCGTCGTAAGAGGGAGAGCCCAGAAGCCCAGCCGTTACCTGGATTTGTTCTGCGAGACCGCCCAGTACAGCACGTGGGATGCGTGGTGCGCAGGGCCTCGAGCGCGCTTCCAGCCGATCGGGACTTCTATTTCGGCGCGTCAGAGATTGCGTACTTGGCGACAATTTGGGTCGGTCCAAGACTATATAAGCGGTTTTCTCGCATTGTGCGAGCAAATCGGCTACATGCACGAAGCGGAGCGGGTGGACCGTTATGTTGGAGGCTTGAAGCCGGACATCTCGCACGATATCATCCTACGCAACCTCTCGAATTTTAACTTGATCCCCGCGCTTGCCAAGAAGATCAATATTCTGCACTGAGCTGCCTCATGCTACCGTACCTCTTTCCTGCACTGCTACTCTTCCCACTGTCACTGACCTAGTTACGCACCTCCGCACTAGTGACACTCGCTACCGCGCCGCGCTTCCTGCTGAGTTCTGCGCCAAGAAACCCCCCCCCCCCCCCCTGTACATCGCTCTCTATTACATAGTCACTCGCCTCCCTGAATCCCTTCGCGTAGTCAGGGACCACTTCCTCTCAGTCTGTACCACCACCCTCAATGTCGACCTCCTCAAGAAGGCCCTCTTGGCGGCGGAGAAGAGCATAGTCGCTGTAGGAGCCTCTGGTGGTGACCCGCGCACCCCCATCTTTGAGGGGTGTTCTCCCTGACTTTGATGCTATCCTTGCTGCCATGTATGCTGTGACTATTAGTTATGAGGGTGATTGTTACCGGTGTTTCCCGCCCGACCCGGGCATTGGTACTACTGCGCTAGGTGCTTGTGAGGCTGTTGGTCTAGGTGCCAGCGCGTCTACGCTCTCAGGTACTGGTGAGGCTGCGCTCTCAGGTACTGCGTCGGCTTCGGCCTCCCTCACCTTCACACTTGACTCAGGGGCTTCTCGCTCCTTCTTTCGGGACCGCACCACACTCACGCCGCTTGGTCGGCCGGTTGCAGTCTCCCTGGCTGACCCCTCTGGGGATCTAGTCCTCTCTCACTTCTCCACTGTCCTCCCGTGTCCGGCTGCCCCCTCGGGCACCCTGTCTGGTCTGTACCTCCCCTCGTTCTCGACGAACTTGGTGAGTGGTGCTGACCTGCAGGATGCGGGGGTTTACCAGTTTACTCCTGCGAGTCAGCGGGTGACCCACTGCTCGGACGCCCGCACAGGCCGACACTTGGCCACGTTTTCGCGTCGGCCGGGGTCGAGTCTCTACACCCTGACCATTGAGTCTCCTCCTGTCCTTGCGTCTGGCCAGGTAGCTGCGTCGGGTCAGGTGTTTGCTGCTGCGTCCAGGTCTGGTCCTGAGTCTGCCCCCTACTCGTGTCGCCTCCTGTCTCACGAGACTCTCCTGTGGCACCACCGTCTTGGCCACCCCTCCTTGCCTCGTCTTAGGGACATGGCTTCCCGTGTCCTTGTCTCTGGTCTCCCCCGGTCTCTCCCTCCCCTTCGTTCGGGGCCTGGACCTTCCTGTGTCCCTTGTGTCGAGGGGCGGCTCCGTGCTGCCCCCCACTCCTCCCAGTTTCCTCCGACAGAGGCTCCTCTGCAGACGCTTCACATGGACGTGTGGGGCCCGGCCCGCGTGTGTGGATAGGGTCACGAGCGCTACTTCCTGCTGGTGGTTGACGACTACTCGCGCTACACCACATTCTCCCCCTTGCGCAGCAAGGGTGATGTCACTGAGGTGTTGATCGACTGGATCCGCGCAGCTCGTCTCCAGCTCAGGAGGAGCTTCGGCTCGGACTTTCCTGTTCTGCGTCTGCACTCTGACAGAGGCGGAGAGTTCTCCTCTGGCCTTCTGCGAGCCTACTGTCGTGCACGAGGCATCCGCCAGGCCTTTACGCTTCCGGACTCTTCGCAGCAAAATGGGATTGCTGAGCGCCGCATTGGCATGGTCATGGATGTCGCTCGTACGTCCATGATGCATGCGGCTGCCCCCCATTTTCTGTGGCCGTTTGCAGTTCGGTACGCGACGCATCAGATCAACCTTAACCCCGGGGTTTCTCGGCCGGGTAAGGTCCGTACATCCCCAGCTCTGCTGTGGACTGGGAAGGTCGGCGATGCGTCTGCGTTCCGTGTCTGGGGATCTCGGGCGTTTGTCCGCGACTTGTCTGCGGACAAGCTGTCCCCTCGTGCTGCTCCCTGTGTCTTCCTTGGCTTCCCCCCTGATGCTCCAGGGTGGCAGTTCTACCACCCCTCCTCTCGTCGTGTTCTGTCCTCCCAGGACGTCACGTTCGACGAATCAGTCCCCTTCTACCGTCTCTTCCCCTGCCGCACTCCTTCCCTCCCCCCGCCGCCGCACTTCCTTGTGCCAGGTCCCCCCCCGTAGACCCCCTTCCCCCTCAGGGTCCTGCCCCTTCAGGTGTGTCCCAGGTTGACGCAGTCGAGCCGGTCGAGGTTGCTGGTGACTCTGGTACTGCTGCGGGTGCTGAGCCTGGGGGTGCTGACTCTGGGGGTGCCGTGCGCGTGGGTGCTGAGCCTGGGGGTGCTAAGTCTGGGGGTGCTGCGACTGGGGGTGCTGAGCCTGGGGGTGCTGAGCCTGGGGGTACTGTCACTTGGGGTGCTGAGCCTGGGGGTGCTGAGTCTGGGGGTGCTACATCAGGAGCTGCTGAACCTGGGGGTGCTGCGTCTCGAGCTGCTGAGCCTGGAGGTGCGGAGCCTGCCGCCGCTGGACCTCCCCTTGTGGCGTCTGGCGGTGTTGGGCCTGGAGGTTCTCCGGGTGCTCCGTCTCGGAGGGAGCCACTCTCTCCACAGGAGCTGCGAGAGTGGTTTGCTAGCCGCTAGAGGCGCACTGCTGGAGCTGGAGCTTCTTCGGCCGCTGAGGGTGCTGGTGCCGCCGGTCCCGGAGCTGCTGAGGCTGCGGGTCCTATTGGAGCTGGTGCTGCTAAGGGTGTTGGTGCTGAGACTACTACTGTCTGTCCTGGTGGTGGTCCTGCTGCGGGTGCTGCTGGAGGTCCTGCCGCTGGAGGTGCTGTTGACGCTGGTGCTGCCGCTAAAGGTGCTGGTGCGGTCCCTCCTGTGTCTGGCGTCCCCGCGCGGCCTCGGCTGTACTTCGTTCTGCTCCTGCAGCACGTTCTTGGTCTCTCTCCTCCTGTAGAGTGTCCACCGCCTGTCCAGTCACGGTCACTGTTAGAGCCCGCCTCCCTGCTGCCTGCTCCCTCTCCTTACACTGGTCCTACTGGAGGTCTAGCTGAGCGTCGTGAGCCTGCGTCTCGTCCAGCGTCGCCTGTTCGTGCTGCTCGTGCTAGTGGTCGCGGTTCGCGTCAGCGCCCTCCTCCTGTCCCTGGCACACACCGGATGTCTCTGCCTCCGTCCACTGCTCCTCTGCGTGCCCCTTTGCCTTCTCCTCCTGCGTCCTCTCTTCCTGCGCTTGCCGACCCGGAGTCGGACTCTCTTCGTGCTGCCAGTCCTACTGTCACGCGTCTTCTTGCTACTGTTGTCACCGACCCCTCTTTTGAGTCCACTGCTGCGTCTGCTCTGGTTGCTGAGCTAGTCGACTTTGCTGCTCGCTGTCGCCTGGACTACTCTGCTAGTCTCGTTGCTGAGTCTGCGTCTGTCTGTCCTCCGTCCGTTGGGGGTGAATGTGCTCTTGGCACGGACGTCCTTGAGGACAGGCAAGAGGAGTTCCAGTGTCTGGCTGCTGCTTCACCTCATCTCGCGTCCGTACTGCTTGACCCTGAGGGAGACCCGGATGCACTAGACATCCCGACTCCGCGTTCTTACGCGGAGGCCGTAGAGGGTCGATACTCCTCTCAGTGGCAGGCAGCTATGGATGCAGAGACGGCTTCCTGGAAGTCCACAGGCACCTACGTTGACGCGGTTCCCCCTCCTGGGGCGAACATCGTCAGTGGCATGTGGATCTTCAGGGTGAAGCGGCCGCCTGGCTCTCCACCTGTCTTCAAGGCGTGGTACGTCGGTCGTGGCTTCAGTCAGCGGCCGGGAGTTGACTACTTTCAGACCTTCTCTCCCACCCCGAAGATGACCACTCTTCGGGTGCTGCTGCACATAGCCACTCAGCGCGACTACGAGCTTCACTCTCTTGACTTCAGCACTGCTTTCTTGCAGGGCAGCCTGCACGAGGAGATCTCACTGCACCGTCCACCTGGCTTCACTTGGACTTTCCCTCCTAGCACCCAGTGGAGCCTCCGACGGCCAGTCTACGGTCTCCGCCAGGCACCGCGTGAGTGGCACGACACACTGAGGACTACGCTTGCGGCCCTTGGGTTTGCTCCCTCTACTGCTGACCCGTCGTTGTTTCTGCGCACCGACACCTCTCGATCGCCGTTCTACATCTTCGTGTACGTCGACGACTTGGTCTTTGCCACAGCTGACACTGCTGGACTCGCCTACGTGAAGTCCGAGCTGCTGAAGAGACACACGTGCACAGACCTGGGTGAACTGCGCAGCTACCTTGGCTTGGAGATCACCCGGGACAGAGCACGCCGCACCATTACCCTGACTCAGTCACACATGGCTCTCAGCTCTGCCTTCGGATGAGTCCGTAGAGTCGAGTGGCCCGTACCCAGAGCTTGTTGGCTGCCTCATGTACCTGATGACCTGCACACGACCTGACCTTGCATACCCTCTTAGCATTCTTGCACGCTATGTTGCTCCTGGTAGACACCGACCAGAGCATATGGCTGCAACGAAGAGGGTGTTGCGCTACTTGTGCAATACGTCGAGCATGGGGCTAGTGCTTGGAGGGCGGAGTCCAGTGGTCCTCACTGGGCACGCGGACGCTTCTTGGGCTGACGACCAGGCTACGCAGCGGTCGTCACAAGGTTACACCTTCAGTCTTGGTTCCGGCTCTGTCTCGTGGCGGGCTACTCGCTCGTCTTCTGTTCTCAGCTCGAGTTGTGAGGCTGAGATCTACGCCGGGGCCATGGCTGCACAGGAGCTTCGCTGGCTCACCTACCTGCTGACTGACCTTGGAGAGCAGCCTCGTTCTCCTCCAGTGCTGTACGTAGACAACAAGGCCATGCTGGCCTTGTGTCGAGAGCAGCGCTTGGAGCACAAAACGAAGCATATTGCTCTCCGTTACTTTCTTGCTCGTGAGCTGCAGCAGCGTGGTCAGTTGCGACTTGCGTACGTGGCCTCTGAGGCCAACACTGCTGATGTGTTCACCAAGGCACTTGCGCCTTGTGACCATCAGCGCTTCTGCACTCAGCTGGGTCTTGTACCTGTTTTGCCTCACTTGCTCTCCTCTTGACCTTGCTTGTTATGTCACATATATATACCTGCTCTTGCTTGTCTAGCTCTATATATATATGTGTAATCTTGCATGTGAACTGGCCTTGTGGCCTGGTCGTTGTGCTCGGACTGTGTGGTTACTTTGTGATCCACCCTGAGCTTGCTCTGCTTTGCTTGACTGGTCTTGTGACCCCTTGTTCTCCCCCACTTTGCCTATGGGGGTGTGTCAGAACATTATATAGCTTATGCTGTTGTGTAGGCTATAGTGGGGTATCCCACAGGGGGTACAACCCAATCAGGGTTCCTATATGTACTCACTTCATTCATAGTTCATTCATTCACGTTCTCCTTTTCACAGCGGCCGCCGCCGCCGTCTCTCCAGCAGCGGCCGCCGTCGCCGTCCCTGAAGCAGCGGCCGCCGTTGCCACCTCCTACAGCGGCCCGCCGTCGCTGCCTCCTGCAGTGGCAACCACCGCCGTCACTGCAACAGCAACCGCCACTGTACCTGCAGTAGCCGTGCCGCCCGAGCTGCCGAGCCGCCGTTCCAGCCAAGCCGCCCGAGCCACCGAGCTGCCCGAGCCGCTGAGTCGCCGAGCCGCCGAGCTGCTGTTGGTGCCGAGCCGCCGAGCCGTCCGAGCCGCCCTGTCTGCTACACCTGGTCACTACCGTCGCGGCCTTGTTCCTGCCGGTGAGCCTCGGTCCTTCTCGCCTGCCTGGTAAGAGCGGCACCTCTACCACTGCGCTGCCCTTAGCCTACTGCTCGCGCTGCTAGTCTACTACTGTCATGGCTACCCCCAGTGTCCTCGCTTTTGACGCTGAGGGTCGGGCCATTGACATTGACGCGAGGGTAGATGAGCTGCAGCTTTTCCTACAGTGCGATAGGGCAGACGGTCTCTCCCTCTTTGACCTCACTTCTGGTGCCTCTCCTGCCCTTGCTGCTGATGGTGACGCCACTGTTCGCTCACAGTGGGCCACGGGCGATGCTCCTGCATGTCTTGCTGTGCGTTGCCATTTGCCTACCTCTAAGCGTGCGCACTTTAGCCAGTACAAGGGTGCTAAGATCTTGTACGACGCTATAGTTGAACGCTACTCTTCCCTTGCCACTGCTGCACTTAGCCGCCTCATCATGCCGTACCTCTTCCCTGACCTCGCAGCATTTCCCGCGGTCGCTAACCTCATTACACACCTTTGCACTATTGACATTCGCTACCGCGTTGCCCTTCCCGCTGAGTTCTGCGCCAAGAAACCCCCCCCCCCTATGTACATCACCCTCTACTACATAGTCACCCGCCTCCCTCACACCCTTCGCCCGGTCAGGGACCACTTTCTCTCCGTTTGCCCCACCACCCTCACCGTTGACCTCCTCGAGGAGCGCCTCCTAGCAGCGGAGAAGAGCATGGTCGTTGTAGGAGTCTCTCGTGGTGACCCTCGTGCCCCTGTCTTTGAGGGGTGCTCCCCCTCTCCTCTCTTGCCCTCTGTTGCCTTTGCTACTGCGGCGGACCTTGTTGGTCTTGAGTCGGTCGGTGCAGCGTCTGCCCCTAGCGAGAGACGCCGCACTGGCAAGGGCAAGGGGGGCAGGGGCGCTAGAGGAGCTAGCGGGGGCG
This sequence comes from Closterium sp. NIES-65, assembly GCA_948144175.1. NCBI lineage: Eukaryota > Viridiplantae > Streptophyta > Zygnematophyceae > Desmidiales > Closteriaceae > Closterium > Closterium sp. NIES-65. Next base: position 107,791 of record CANXME010002639.1, read on the forward strand.
GTGGAGGCGGTGGTGGAGGCGGCGGAGGGGGTGGGGGTGGCGGTGGGAGTGGTGCCGAGGGTGGGGGCGTTGGTGGCGGCAGTGGAGGCGGAGGCGGCGGCGGCGGTGGCGGAGGTGGCGGCGGTGGAGGAGGCGGCGGCGGAGGAGGTGGAGCTGGTCGGGGTGGCGCTGCGCAAAGGGTAAGCTCCGGTGGTGGTCAGCGCCAGCAGCATCAGCAGCAGCGCACTCGTGAGAATCCCCCCCCCCCCCTCAGCAGCTTCGTGAGTGGTACGCTGCACGCCAGCGGGGTGGGGGTACTGGTCCGTGCACCTACGTCCTACGCACCGGCGACCGTGCGGGTGAGCCGTGCGGGGGTGCGCACTCCACCCAGCGCTGCGTTGGCTGCCTGACGGACGCCTGGCGTCACCAGTTCCCTGAGGTCACTGAGATCCCTCGATGGGGCGAGCTGTCTAGGGCGGGAGTAGCTATCTTTGACCTTGACTTTGATGCTATTCTTGCTGCCATGTATGGTGTGACTATTACTGATGAGGGTGACTGTTACCGGTGTTTTCCGCCCGACATGGGCATTGGGACTGGTGCTCCAGGTACTGGTGAGGCCGCTCCTCTAGGTGCTAGCGAGGCTGCTGCTCTAGGTGCCAGTGCGTCTACTTCTTCAGGTGCTGGTGAGTCTGCTCTATCAGGTACTGCGTCGGCTTTGGCCTCCCACACCTTCACCCTTGACTCGGGGGCTTCTCGCTCCTTCTTTCGAGACCGCACCACACTCACGCCGCTTGGTCGGCCAGTTGCATTCTCTCTGGCAGACCCCTCCGGGGGTCCTGTCCTTACTCACTTCTCCACTGTCCTCCCGTGTCCGGCGGCCCCCTCTGGCAACCTGTCTGGTCTTTACTTCCCCTCATTCTCTACGAACTTGGTAAGTGGTGCTGACCTGCAGGATGCGGGGGTTCACCAGTTCACTCCTGCGAGCCAGCGAGTGACCCACTGCACGGAATTCGTGCCCCACACCCATCGCCAATGTTGCCTCCAACCAATTCCCCCTCCCATCACCTATCTTCACCGCATTGCATCTATCTCATCCAACCAATTTGATATTTGAAATTTGTACAGTCGTCACGTCACTTCCAGTCCAGATCTACAAGACGTTGATATAGGGAGAGTCTTTCCCCCCATCCCTTCTGCGGGACTCTGATAACGTTGTGGCGGAGTTCCGAGTGCGTTTGCCCCATGATCCAAGGCCTTGGATCCGTGTGCTCCGGATTCCGAAGGGCTTGGGCGCAAGGCTCCGCCGCATACGACAAGGCCAGCCGCTCACAATTCCGCGCCCACCTGACCGTGAAAGATGTGTTCCAACCAACCTGCCCGTGACCCTTTGTGCCAGTGATTTCATGGGTATGATATTTTTCGCCATCGTAACTCTTTGGCCGACAAGTGACGACCGCCGGTTGCATGGCCAGTTGCGACCAACTGGTCTTTTTTGCGTGGTTATATGCTTTAACCCGGTTTTTTTTTCATGGCTCCAGCCTTAATGCTGCAGAAGGTGTGTTCCTTTATACCATTGATTTTATGTGTTTTATGAATAACATGAGTATAAGTGTAGCATCCTACGTTTGCTCATTGTGTTTTATAGTCATTGTTTACCAAGTGTAGGTGTTCTGCACACGTGGCCATGGCAACAGTTGTTCTCAGAGTCCCAAGGCTGCAAGAGCCAATAAGCGTCGTGTAGGGAACTTTTTTTTTTGGCGGGAGAATCATCCAGCCCAGGGTTGGATGACCAGATCTGGACACGGGCTTCTGTGTGTGTGGTGGATGGGTATGAATGGATGTTTTTGTGCTCATTTGCTCCTTTTCATTTGCATTTCATGCTCCGCAAGCTCTATGACATCTTTTCATCCAGCACCTGTTAGTCCACCAGCGTAGTCTTTTAAGCTTGCTTGGCCCACTAGCAGAACATTGGTGTCCTCGACGTAGTGACGTAGGTCGTATAGAGTGGGTTTTTTTATTTTGGGTCAGCCCGGTTAGGATAACTGCAGTCACACTTGTTAGGTTGCTTATTTAGGCGCAGATCTGTGTGGTAGAATATTTTGTCGGTAGAACTGTTTGTATTTGCCCGGAACAATTGTCGTAGGTCGCCCGCTCTTGTAGCCGGACATCTTCGACGTTAGGCTTTTTTATTGGTAGAAGTATTCGCTCCCAATCCATAATATCGTCGAACCCACGAAAGTTATGTACAAGCATAAGGGTTCCGTAGATGATTATATCCGTATAATGGTAGGAACTTATTTTCGTTGTTTCGTTGTAGAGAATTAAAGCGGTAGAACAAAAGGTGACAGAGCGGTCATCGAGAGACAGGCCATGGCGGAGCAGGCGGCTCACAAGCAGGAGCGCATCATCGACTGTCCAATGGCTGGAGACATCCAGCGTTAGAGTCATCACTCTGCTAGAGACCCTGCTGTTCATCTGCAAATGTGACGCACCGATTGAGATGTGGGTTCAATTGGTTCGTCACTTTGCAGAGCGACAGACACCAGGCTTCCCCAAGAACGGCTACGGTGCTTATTATACCAGGTGAGCCGTTGATCAACAACAGCTGCTATACTCGAGAACCTTAGTACGGAGGTTGCTCACAACAAGCACAGTGTTTTTTATACTCGGTACCTTTTTCCTATTTATGCAGATACGGGTTTGCCGAGCTCATCGCAAGCACTGCTGCATATCTCCGTGCTCGTCAGCAAGTCTGGTTGCAGTCTAGTCCATTCATCGGAATAACCTGTGACGAGAGTACAGATCGTGTGCATGTCAAACACCAGATCGTGTTTGCCACGTTTCTCCGTGAATCTCGTGCAGTCACGGAGTACATCGGTCAACTGACGGTGGAGAAATGCGATGGCGCTTCTCTGCTTTCCGTGTTGGTGACCCTCCTTGACTCTCTTGGAATCGACAAGAGCAGGGTCGCCGGGATTAGCACGGATGGCGCTGGTGCGATGATGGGTAGCACAACGGACTGGTGGCTCGGGTGCGTGTAATGGCCCAGCACCTTTTCTCCAGCCATTGCGTAGCACATCGGTGAGTATTACTCATTGCCAGTGTGTGTTGCATCTAAATGCCCATCTCATTGCGCAGAAAGTGTAAGGCAGTGTAAGGCAGGCATGCGCTCACATGATGTACAGCTAATGCCATTTCCCGCTCTTTATATTTCCTCCTCCCCTTACAGCAACGGCCCGCAAAAACAGTCTATGCAACTCCTCCCTCCTTAAACCAAATCTGCCCTTCTATCCCCGTTACCCTCCCTTCTCTCGTGCCCACCTCATGTTGTGCAGAGAGGCGCTGGCAGCCAAGGATGCCACCACTGTAGTACCTGTCAGAACATTATAGCTTATGCTGTTATGTAGGCTATAGTGGGGTATCCCATAGGGGGTACAACCCAATTAGGGTTTCCTATATGTACTCACTTTGTTCATAGTTCACTCATTCGCGTTCTTCTTTTCACATGGAATCAGAGCATGTCCCCTCCTAGGGACTGCTTCTAGGGCCCACCGAAGCGCGCCGCGAGGCGCGTTTTCCTTTTTTTTAGCGACCCTCCGTGTCGCCCCTAGCGGCCCGTTGCGCCGCCCTTACCTACGCGGCCCCGCCGCCCTTAAGTCACCCATTTCTCTCAATGCTTCTGTCACCACTGCCTTCAGCAACCTGTTGTGAATTACAGCAAGCAAAACACAGTGAGAGAAGCAATAAACACTTCCATTCCTTCCAACTGGACGGGATTTGACTGGGATCCAGGCAATTAAAGACTTCCATTTCATCTCACCCTCTTCATGTAGTGTGCTGCACTGTGTCACCGAAGACCACACAGTTTTTGAACTAGCCAAGTTGAAGGGCACGAGTGAAGGGCAGGCATACTATAAACAATGTGAAGCGTTTGAAGAGTAGATGGATGTGGTATGGAAATGAGGCGGGGGATGAAGTGCACGGCACAGCTGCCCCCATACTACCTTATCCCATAAGAACACACGATTTGGGCCTATTCAGTATGAATAAGAATCAAACTCACACACATGGCTGGTCATGTGGTTCACATACAGCATAAGCTGAACCCACTTCAGCCACGCTTGTTCGGCGATGGTATGAAGGGCAGGTCATGGTGCGATCTTATGATCAAACTGCTGACAGCAGGAAGAGAGGATAGGGTGGATGAGATATAAGGTATGAGATGAGGTACGAGACGAGGCATGGGATGAGGCATGGGATGAGGCATGGAATGAGTGATGGGATGAGGTATGGGATGAGGTATGGGATGAGGCATGTGGGATGAGGTATGGGATGCAGTATGGGATGAAGTATGGGAGAGGTTTGAGATATGGGATGAGGTATGGGATGAGGAATGAGGTGCACTTCCAAAGCTGTCCCAACACTGGGCTGACATGATGGCTAGTGGAGGAGGAGGACGTGAGAGGCAATGGGAAGGCAATGGTGGGTAAAGGAGGATGATGGGGGGCCGAAAGGGACTCTTGGTTCGTGCATATGGGGTGATGTAACGAGGAGCATGACATGATAGGGTGAAGGGCATAACAAAACGAGATCAACCGGGTGGCAGGGGATGCTGGGGTTTGATGATGAATGTATGAACCAACTAAGGGAGAGATTGTGGCTACAGTGATGCTGCTTGGCAGGAGTTGTGGGGATGCAGATGGGAGGGTGATGGTGTGAGGAGGACCTGAGATGGGGATGGACAATTGGTTTATGTTCAGGTTGAATGGCAAGAAACGGTTGACAGATGAACGAGGGTGCCATGAAGTGAAGTGACGTACAGAGCACAATGTAGTTGTACGAATGAGCAACACGGCATGCGGGGAGGGTGGAGGAGCTGAATGGGGTGAGCGGAGGACTTGGAGATGAGAAGGGAGACATGAGGGAGAATGACAGGGAGGGGGTGGTAAGAAGGATACGAGATGGGTGCACAAGAGAGAAGATGGGAGGGGAGGAAGGAGGGGGAGCAGTGGGGAAGGAAAGGGAAGTTGAGGGAAAGGAGAGGGGGGGAAGAAAAAGGACGAAGGTGGGGGATCAAATGGCATGATCATCCAGGAGGGAAAGCTCCTTCCGCCAATTCAGCCTCTTTGTGCCCTGCTAAGTTGCAAAATACGCTTATAGCGTATATACGCGTATCGTATATACGCTATACGCGTAAGGGAGCGATTTGGACATACGCTTTTTGGGGCAGGAAAAAAACTTTCCCGGGCAGGGAAAAAAATCCGCCCGGGCTATTATAGGGGGGGGGGGGGGGGGGGATCTAAGGGGTTATGTTTCAGAGGTAAGTTTTTCTCCATTCCAAGATAACCACCCTTGTCTCGGCCCAAAATCGGGTTAAGATGCAGAGTTCGTAGGCTATAGACTTCAATAGCGTTGCGCGAATCTGCTCTGCTTCGGGCTCGCTATCCCAAGGCATGATTGCTAGAGTGTATGAGGAGGCGTAGGAGAGATCCTGGACAGGGAAACCATTGCCAATGCTGGAATTCGTGCCCCACACCCATCGCCAATGTTGCCTCCAACCAATTCCCCCTCCCATCACCTATCTTCACCGCATTGCATCTATCTCATCCAACCAATTTGATATTTGAAATTTGTACAGTCGTCACGTCACTTCCAGTCCAGATCTACAAGACGTTGATATAGGGAGAGTCTTTCCCCCCATCCCTTCTGCGGGAAGAACCTTCAATCTGCGCGGATCTGCAGGGAAGGGAAATTGCCGATCAGCGCGGAGATTGCCGTTCACTCTTGCACAAATCGCGGACGTGAATTTGACGGTGGCAAAATGCTCGTCGTGCAATCCCGCATCTTTCCGTATATTCATATTTTTTTCGGTCGGGCTGCCCCAAAAACAATTGGCAAGCGTATAGCGTATTAGCTTGCGTTTAGCGTTTAGCGTGTAAACGCTAGCGTATATCCGCTAAACGCAGTGTCCTGAGCGTATTTTGCAACTTAGGTGCCCTGAGTGAACCCATATCGAAACGGCCCAGGTTCGACTCGAACGTAACAAAATTTTCCGAGTTGCAATGGAGGAGGGGTGGGTACATGGAGAAGGGGGATGGGGTGCGGTTTGCGAAAAAATCAGATTTTGGATTACGTCATCATGCAAAAGTCAATCTCTGCTGCAGAGAGACCCCATTCCCCCCAACCCTCTCCCCTTCCACCTCGCCCTGGCAACCCTAAATCCTGTACAGACGTAAAGTCACCATGCCCTCTTCCACCCTATCCCACTCCACGTCGCCCCCTTGCTCACCCCACACCTTCCCAATGCCTTCCGCCGCCACAGCAACCCCCCCAACCATGCCAAATGTGGCCGTGAGCGCATCTACTTGAAATCGCGAGTTTTGCTTAACTCGACTTGGTCGAGTTTTGTCCTGAAAGAAAATCAATCTCGTAACTCGGTTTGTATGCCCATGTACAATGCTGTCGGTGTGCGAAGGGGAAGGCAGTGGGAGAAATGAGGGAGAGGAGAGCTAGGGACATCGGGTAGCTGATGGCATCACACCGGGAAAAGAGGTGATTAATTTTGTTCGATGGGGATTTTTTGGTGCTGCTTAACGCGCGTAAGTCTCCTGAAAAAGTCCCCATTCCACCCTGCCGCAGCTGCCCAGTCGTTCTCTGCAGCATCACGCCGCTGCCGCTGATGTCAAGGCTGTGCCGCCCCATCACCACGCTGATGCTGTGACTGCACTCCACACTGCTGCCCACCATGCCACCGCCGCCACCATTGTGGGCACTGCGGCACTGCCATGCTGCCGGTGCTGCGGGAAGCCCAGGGAGGAGGAGGCGTCTGTGAGTGAGAATGGCATCGACTACCAGCAACGGCGTGACACATCCATGCTCGCGCTCCTCCTGCCTATGCTGCCCGTGCTGTGTGTGCTACCTATGCTGCCTGTTCCTGCTTATGGCCGCCGCACTCCCTCCATGCTTGGGTGACCTTGTCTCCCTGCCCCTGCTATCCCACCTCCTCCGCTCATGTTCGTATCAATGAAACTGCCGCTCATGCTCCCCCCCATGTTCTGACCCAAGGTCCCCCAAACCCCCCTTCCCCTCCCCACCCCTTCGCATGCTCCCACCTCTGCTCCGCCTGTGTTTCCACAACTGCTCTCGCCCATGCTGCCCCCAAGTCGTCCCTTTGGGGTCACTCAGAAGAGGAGTTGGTGCTGAGGAGGAGTAGGGGAGGCAAGGCGAGGCGTGCGGAGGAGGGGCTGGGGTGAGGGGCCTGGCATGGGCAGCGGGGGGAGAAAGAGGAGAGGCGAGGAGCTGGTGGGACGAATGTGAGAAGCAGAGACGTGGTGTCGGATGGCATGTCGTGGGGGACAGTCACAGCGGGCACGCATGTGCAAAGCATACCCAAAGAGCGAGGGAGGGCGGTCATTGAAGCAACGTGCTGGACACAGCCTGCCACCATCCGCACCACCACGGCCGCCGCCCGCCAGTATGCGCGTTCCCCTCGCCCAAACTCCCTGCTAACCCCACGCTACCTGCCTCTTGCTCCTCACTCTGCCTGCCCTCAATTCACTCTGCCGCTCCACTGCGCCGGCTGCCTGTCTGCCCACCGCGCGCAGACAAAGCTGCCGCAAGCTGGGCTGGGGGGGCGAGGCACCGATGCTCACACAAGCAGCAGCTTCAGCTGCAGCAGCAGCATGGACGTGCCTCTCCAGCCCACTCACTCGTGCACACCGGCCCCACGCACCCTTCTCCATTGCGCTCTCCCCTTCCCCCTCCCCATCATTCTCACAGAACGGACCTCACCCACCCCCACTCCCCGCCTCCCCCACTTCTCTTCCCCGCTGTCCACGCCCAGCGCCCCCAGCTCGTCCATCAGCCACCGCCGTGCCCTCTCGCCCCCACTTCTCTTCGCCGTGGTCGCCACCTCCCGTGCCCGTGCCCTCTCGCCCTCCCCTTGCTCGGAGAAGTTGTTGCGGGACGCGGGGCGGGGGAGGAGGCTACAGCGACGGCGCTGGGAACGCCACAGCCCTCGGTGAAGGGAAGGGGAAAGAGAAGGAAGGGTGGTGGCAGAAGAGTGGTTATCTGCCATGCAAGGAGAACCTTTTGCGACTGGTGCATAATTGACAGGCATATCTCTTCACCACACCTGCCACTATTGCTGCCACTGCCCAGCCCTGTAACGCGTTGTTTGAGGAGAGGCGGAGGGCGCAGTGACCACATAGGGAGCGGGCATGGGGCCACCCGACTGCGAGAGCAGGGATGGAGGGGGAGATGGCGTGGTCCACATCACAAAAATCCTGCATCCGGAAAACCGATGAAAAAAGTTGCTTTGGAGTTTTGTCGAATGATTCTTGAACGACGTTTTTCGAACGCTTTTTTGAGAAAGTATAGGTTGCTTTCCAAATGCTTTCTCGAACGCTTTTTAAATGCTTCTCCAATGCTTTTCTGTTCAAACCTGCCAGGTGAACACCTTCGGAAGAAGTTTGGTACAAGTTTCCGCAGAGCAAATTCGAAGATCGGATCTCATTGCAATGTACTCTTTATGGGATTTCGGGTTCATTAAAATAAGCTTATATAGGAGACTTGCACGACCTTATATGTAATTCAAAACTATGTTAAGTTGCCTCAATCTTGCATTCAAAATGAACAGTTCAGAAGCTTTGGTAAAAGCTGATAATTCCACCCTAAAAACGCACATATAACAGCATCCTAAACCCTCTGTGCCTAGTCAGTTAGGTTGAGCTGCATCATCCTACGACCTGCTTAGCATGCTCCAGTACACTATGTCCTCCACCGAACCCCATCTATGGTGCTCTAGGTCGAGCGTGCCCCTGCGTCCACTGCTTCATTGCATGCTCTGCCCTCTCATGCGTCTGCTGCTCCGCCCCTGGCGCTCCCCAGTCATGCCTTTACTGTTGCTTGCTCCAGTCATGCCTAACCTGCTGCCCCCCTTGTGCACTCCCCTCTATCTGCTCGTGCCTTTTCTGCTGCCCCCCCAACTCTCTCAACTCATGCCTTTTCTACTGCACCCTCTTGCACTATCTGGTTGCCTTGCTGGTTGCCCACCCTTGGACACTGCTCACATTGTCTCTACTGCTGCCCCCCTTGCTGACTCCATGCTTTTGCCGCCCGGGCTACCCCCCATGCTGACTCTACTTTCTTGCCTGGCGTGCTGCCCCCCTTGCTGTCTCCACCAATGCCTCTACCTCCGTTTTGATGTCTTCTCGCAAATGTGTGATGCCTATCCTGCTGCCCCCCCTTGTAAACTCCACTCATGCCTCATCTGCTGCCCCCCTTCTTTAGTCGCCCCATCGCTTGACCCTCTTGCCTCCCCGGCGTTTGCCACTCTTGTGTCTTTTGCCCCTCCTTCGCTCCTGGCCCCCCCCCTTCTCATCCTCATCCTCATCCTCTTCCTCCTCTTCCACTTCTTCCTCCTCTTCCTCTTCCCTCCTGCTTCCCTTGCCTCTGCCTCTTTTATGCTTTCTGCCCTTCCTCCTCTCCTGCCCCCTATGATTTTCATCCTCCTGCTCCCCCTCCTCCTCCTCCTCATCCTCTTCCTCTTCCCCCCTGCTTCCTCTGATTTTCCCTCTCTTCTGCCTTCTGCCCTTCCTAAGCTCCCGCCCCCCCCGTTCCACATCCTCCTCCTCCTCTTCCTCATCCTCATCCTCTTCCTCCTCTTCCACTTCTTCCTCCTCTTCCTCTTCCCTCCTGCTTCCCTTGCCTCTGCCTCTTTTGTGCTTTCTGCCCTTCCTCCTCTCCTGCCCCCTATGATTTTCATCCTCCTGCTCCCCCTCCTCCTCCCCACCCTCTTCCTCTTCCCCCTTGCCTCCCCTGAGTTTCCCTCTCTTCTGCCTTCTGCCCTTCCTAATCTGCCGCCCCCCCCCGTTTCACATCCTCCTCCTCTTCCTCCTCCTCATCCTCTTGCTCATCCCTCTTGCCTCCCCTGCTTTTGCATCTCTTGTGCCTTTTGCTCTTCCTCCGCTCCTGCCCCCACTGTTCCTCCTCCTCCTCATCCTCCTCCTCCTCCTCCTCCTCCTCCTCCTCCTCCTCCTCCTCCTCCTCCTCCTCCTCCTCCTCCTCCTCCTCCTCCTCCTGATCCTCGTCATCCTCCTCGTCATCCGTCTTCAAGTCCTCCGCGTCGTAAACCTCCTGCTCTTCCTCCTTCAAGTCCTTCTTCTCCTCGTCAGGCGCGGCCGTCCCCTTGAACGCCTCAAATCCTGACTCGTGAACATACAGGCCACGGTCGCCCCACTTGAAGCCCTGCACGACTGTGTTGTACACGGGGGTGTGGCGTGTGAAGTGGTCCTTGATAATCCACCGCACATTTCGGTGCAAACCCGTCATCCACTCGGTGTTCTTGCGGTGGGAGTTCGAGACGTTCCAGTCGGTCTTCTTAACCTTTGCCAAGCCCTGGTCAATCTGAAAAAGCGTAGCAAAGTATGGGAAAGAGGGGAAATAGAGACATATGTGGACACTCGCGTGTAGAGTTCACGGGCTGCGCAAATAGCCCCACATTCCAGTCTGGCGGGCAAGAATTGCAAGCAAAGCTAGAGCGAACGGACGGGAGAGCAATAATGCCTTACCACCATGATTGACCAGGCAATGTGGTAGGCTTTGACGCACACCCGGCGCCCGACACAGAGATTCCGAAATGCTTCCCGGACCGCATCTACAAACCGACCGTTGGCAAACGGGAGCCCGTCTCTGCTGTTTCCCCACGAGCTGACCCGCTGATTCCCTCTTGCGCGCACGCAGGACAAGGCGGGGACGAAGATCATGCACGACATGGTTAGGGGTTGTCCAAAGGGTATGGACGAAGTGGAGGGCGGTATAGAATGAATGGAGGGTTGGCTGGAGGGCAGTAGAGCAGGGAAGGGCGGGAGAGAAGGGGAGGGCAGGAGAGAAGGGGAGGGCAGGGGAGAGGGGGAGGGCAGGAGAGAGGGGGAGGGCAGGAGAGACATGGAGGGCGGGATAGAAGGGGAGGGCTGAAGAGAAATGGAGGGAGGGAGAGAACGGGATGGCGGGAGGGAAGGGGAGAGCTGTAGATTTAAGGGGGGGCGGGAGAAGGGGAGAGTGGCAGAAGAACCAACGTTAAGCTGTCATGCGGATGTGACTGCACATGCGCTACAAGGCTGGGCAAGGAGAGCAGGTATGTAGTTGCGTGCCACAGTGGGGATGCATTAGGGTAAGTTGTTCATCATCGTCACAAGGGGTGCACGAGCAGATGAAATGAATGGTGAAGTAAAACAGAAACGCGCGTACTCACTCGGTTGGTATTTTCTCCACATCTTCTTCTTCTTCTTGGTGCCCATCCAGAGATCGGCTGCACGCAGGCCTTGCACCTTCTTGCCGAAAGTTACAAGCACTCTGCGCTTGAGGTGGAAGCCACGATCGTTCTTCCATGACGTCCAAGCGCGTTTGAAGCCGTCGACGATGATTTTGTCTTCCATAGCCTCTCGAAGCTGCATCAGCTTAATTATGTGCGTCTCGCTGATAACCTGATACAAAACCTGAAGGCGCTGTTCGAGCGTTGGGTAGAAGTCTATGGCATCGTCTGGCCATTCTAGGCACATCCGGTCCCGCCCCACGGCGAAATGCACCTATGACGGACGGGTGGATTGGAAACGTAAAATTGAGTGATGCCTCCGAATGAAGGGCGGAATTCAGAGGTTGAGAGAGAGGGCTGTTGCCATCACTGTGCCGCATGGCTCCCATACCAACAACAGCACCATGAACATGGGCTTTGGAAGAGGTGGGGGAGGGATGGGAGAGAGGATGCAGGGAGAGGAAGGATAGCTGCTATGGTGAGCTATCACTCCGCCGCATGACACCCACCCCACCACCAGCACCATGAACAGGAGCTCTGGTTGAGGTAGGGGAGCGATGGTAGAGTGAGAGGGGAGAGAGAGGGGATAAAATAGTCAGAGCGAAAGACGGGAGAGTAGGCAGAGTGAGAGGGCACCGTATGCCCAGCGCGAGGGTTCATGTTCTCCTCGTACGAGGAGTCTCAACTTCCACTGCAGCCACCCCCCTGCACGCTACGCCGCATGCCACACGCGTGACCAGCAGCACCTTTTACAGTGGCTCTGGACGAGGAGGGAGAGGGACGGGATAGAGAGGGGAGGGAGGAGCGGCGGACAGAAAGGGGGCCGCGTGGGGTTGACGGATACGGCTTCCTCTATTCCTTGCGCCGCATGACACCCACACCACCCCCAGCACCATGAACAGGGGCTCTCGCAGAGGGAGGGGAGGGATGGGAGAGAGAGGGGAGTGAGATGAAGGATGACTGCTATGCTTAGCTATCCCTCCGCCGCATGACACCCACACCACCCCCAGCACCATGAACATGGGCTCTCGCAGAGGGAGGGGAGGGATGGGAGAGAGAGGGGAGTGAGATGAAGGATGACTGCTATGCTTAGCTATCCCTCCGCCGCATGACACCCACACCACCCCCAGCACCATGAACATGGGCTCTCGCAGAGGGAGGGGAGGGATGGGAGAGAGGGGGGAGGGATGGGAAGGATAACTGCTGCGATTTACGATCACTCCGCCGCATGACACCCACCCCACCACCAGCACCATGAACATGAGCTCTGGTTGAGGTAGGGGAGCGATGGTAGAGTGAGAGGGGAGAGAGAGGGGATTAAATAGTCAGAGCGAAAGTCGGGAGAGTAGGTAGAGTGAGAGGGCACCGTACGCCCAGCGCGAGGGTTCATGTTCTCCTCGTACGAGGAGTCTCAACTTCCACTGCAGCCACCCCCCTGCACGCTACGCCGCATGCCACACGCGTGACCAGCAGCACCTTTTACAGTGGCTCTGGACGAGGAGGGAGAGGGACGGGATAGAGAGGGGAGGGAGGAGCGGCGGACAGAAAGGGGGCCGCGTGGGGTTGACGGATACGGCTTCCTCTATTCCCTCCGCCGCATGACACCCACACCACCACCAGCACCATGAACAGGGGCTCTCGCAGAGGGAGGGGAGGGATGGGAGAGAGAGGGGAGTGAGATGAAGGATAACTGCTATGCTTAGCTATCCCTCCGCCGCATGACACCCACACCACCCCCAGCACCATCAACAGGGGCTCTCGCAGAGGGAGGGGAGGGATGGGAGAGAGAGGGAAGTGAGATGAAGGATAACTGCTATTCTTAGCTATCCCTCCGCCGCATGACACCCACACCACCACCAGCACCAGGAACAGGGGCTCTGGAAGAGCTAGGCGAGGGATGGGAGAGAGGGGGGAGGGATAAGAAGGATAACTGCTACAATGAGCTATCCTTGCGCCGCGTGCCACCCACACCAGCACCAGCACCATGAACAGGGGCTCTGGTTTAGGGTGGGAAGGGATGGAAGAGAGGGGCCAATGGAGGATGGATAACTGCTATGGTGAGCTAGGGGTCGGGGGCAGAATGTGAGAGCATCGTACGCCCAGCGCCACGTCCCTGAAGCAAGGCGTACTGGGAATGCCTATCCCACTGCAGACATGCTGCTATCACTGCGCATAATGCCACAAACACGCTTACCAGCAGCAAGAGGGGTTGAGAGAGAGAGCTGCAGCTATCACTAAGCCCCATGCCACACATTGTTTAACACTAAAACAATCTCACCTTCAGCAGCTTGGGTGTGGGCATCCCACGCGTTCGACGGACCGGTACGTCTACCGTCGCTGGGCTTTCTGGCGCCACGCCTGGATCGAGGCCCCCTACAGATGGGCCGCTTGACAGAGATGCTAGAGGAGGAGGCCTAGATGGAGGGGTGCAGGGCTTGACAGGTCCTTCTGATCCTGGCCTTGCCTTGAGTGCAGCGATTTCGCGATCCCGCTGGGCAAGCTCTCGCATGAGCTGCTCCACAGTCCTGCCGCCAGCCACATCCGGCCGACTGGATGCGCCAGGTGTGCCCATGCTCTCTCCCCTCCCCTCCTTAGTCGCCGGATCCATTTTCTCGTCCCCCCCTTCTCCCTTGCTCTCCCGTACATCCCACATGGAGCCTTCCACACCGCCGCCACATTCACCCAAGGCATTCGCCCACACACCTCCTCCCACACCGTCATTCGCTGCTGCAGCTGCCGAGGGTTCGTGCCGCTTCGTTGCCCCCTCGTTTTTCACATGAACCGCGCGACCCCCCATATGGTTGGGGGGCGGGTCCGTCGCTTCCGTGCCGAACCGCGCTGACCCCCAAGCCATCGGATCTCCCTTCCCAGCCGAACCCATCGGATCGCGTAACGCAGCGTACGGGTCCGCGGCTTGCCGATCATGAGAGCTTGATGTACATCGTATCCCCATGGACTCGTAAAAATTCAACTCCCGCTTCGCCTTGCTACGAACACCCACAATTTTAGCTTCGAATCGAGGTCTCTGGCGCTTGCCATGTGGTTTGGCACGACGCACACTCTGTTTACAGCTCTTCACCCGTCCCCTCTCCGATTTTTGCTTAGCGTTGCCCTTCTTGAGCTTCCGCACACTCCTCCTCTTCAAAGGCCGAGCCTCCTCCCCATCCTCGCTCTCCGGCTCCAACTCCTCATCATCCTCGTCCTCCTCCTCCTCATCCTCGTCCTCGTATACCTCCTCACTCCCGGATGAGCTGCTCGACTCACTGTCGCTCGAATCTTCCTCGGAACCAGACGAGCTCGAAACGTGCACATTGGGGCCGTGCCGAGCTTGTCTCGCCTTATGGTCGCAACTGCCCGGATCCACAGCCTTGCGCCGTTGGTACGGAATCACAGCTTCACGTCCACCTTTCCCATCAGTCACTGCTGCTGGCTCGTCCTCATCATGATCGTTAACGCCACGGCATGCAGGCACGGCATGATCCTTCTCGTCGCCACCATCCGCATCCTGCGAGTGCCTGCCCGAGGGACCGCCCTTAGCCGCGGCAGCCCTGCCGCCGTTGCGCATGCCGCCACCACGAGCTTCCGGCTCGGCATGATCCTTCTCGTCGCCACCATCCGCATCCTGCGAGCCCGAGGGACCGCCCTTGGCCGCGGCAGCCCTACCGCCGTTGCGCATGCCGCCACCACGAGCTTCTGGCTCGGCATGATCCCCCTCGTCGCCTCCATCCGCATCCTGCGACGGCCTGCCCGAGGGATCGGCCTTAGCCGCGGCAGCCCTGCCGCCGTTGCGCATGCCGCCACCACGAGCTTCCGGCTCGGCATGATCCTTCTCGTCGCCACCATCCGCATCCTGCGTCTGCCTGCCCGAGGGACCGCCCTTAGCCGCGGCAGCCCTGCCGCCGTTGCGCATGCCGCCACCACGAGCTTCCGGCTCGGGATGATCCTTCTCGTCGCCACCATCCGCATCCTGCGAGCCCGAGGGACCGCCCTTGGTCGCGGCAGCCCTGCCGCCGATGCGCTTTCCGCCACCACGAGCTTCCGGCCCGGCATGATCCCCCTCGTCGCCTCCATCCGCATCCTGCGCCGGCCTGCCCGAGGGATCGGCCTTAGCCGCGGCAGCCCTGCCGCCGTTGCGCTTTCCGCCACCACGGGTAGTGACCGGCTCGGCATGATCCCCCTCGTCGCCCCCATCCGCATCCTGCGACTGCCTGCCCGAGGGACTGCCCTTGGCCGCGGCAGCCCTGCCGCCGTTGCGCTTTCCGCCACCACGAGCACGTTGGCCTGCCGTCCCATCTGCAAAGGCGGACATTACAAGTACATAAGAAATACTGTGCACACATTATCTTATTGGCTGGAAGTTGCAACATGACATGCGGCGTCATTGTAATGAGTAACGTGCAAAATATAAACCGTCGATATCACACCCACAGCGTACCTAAGCTGTCAGGTCCCCCGTCTTTGCCCTCCTCGTCGCCTTCAAACGCAGGCGTTTCCTCATGATGTGAACGAGTGCCTCTTTTTCTTGGACGGTGCTTACGCCCCCCCCGGTTGTCACGCTTGTCCGCTGACGGTGATGTGGAAACACAATTGGAGAGACGATAACCTCCAACAGGTCAGACACGACTACAAGCATCGTTTCATGCATACAAGTAGAATATTCTGCATCTGCGACCATAAATACGTACCTTTCTGGCCGCCTTTGGGAACGAGATCATCTAAGCGCTTCACGCGCTTATCCCTTGGTTTCGGAGGGGATGATATGCCCTGTCACCAGGATGACGAGACACGTCTGGAATCAACAACATCTCGCGCCGGCGACGCATTATTTTTGCGATACTCTTTTATGATCTCGGCCGTCTTATCTGCTGTTACTAACTCCGCAAAATTTGTTTCGTCGGGGGTTTTAGTCGAATCAGCCAGTACGATCACCCCCTCGGGCCCCTTCATTGTCTGACTTCCTTGTTACGATGTCTAGCTTTCCATTCACGCAGTACTATGAGGTTGCGGGTTGTGCTACCGCGAAGAACCTGACAGCAGTCTACGAGCATAAAAAATTGGTTGAGGAGGGAGAGGGACGACGCAAAGTCTGGGGCCTAGAGCAGACGATCGTCACAGCTGGAGGCATGCAAGGGGAGCACGGAGGTGATGAGGGTTTGAGTGTTTCCTGCTATGGTGCACGTTGCGACTGCCAGGTCCCCCTTTTCCGCCAACAACCAATCGCCTGGTGGTTGAGGTGTATAAAGGAAAAAAATGCAGCACTGCCGTGTTAAGATTCCGTGGGACCTAACGTGCTTAATTGAGTATCAGTCCACAAGCGGCAGGGTGGGCTTCTTTTTGTTAAACTTGACAGTCAAATGCGCTACTGTATCTGGGTTTGCGAGGGTCATAATTATTCTGCCCGGGTTGTCGCACTGTTTACAATGAAGTGCCTCGCGTGCCACACAAACCTACACAAGCTGCACGTCAAGAGTCACATAGGGTCTGCGGAGAAACGGCGACGCTCGATTGCAGCAAGTCGTACAGCGATGCGACAGGTCGACACGAAGCCGTTGCGGCACGCCTGCGATAAAAACGCAGACTCAAAAGTTCCTTGTGTGTGGTTGTGACTAGTTCGCAAATCAGGGAGCTTCGCGTACGTGGCATAGCGTGGAGTCGAGTGGAATGGCGCAAGGCGGGGCACGTAATGGCGCATTAGTTTGCAAAGCCTCAATAGTGTGGTGTACGTACATGATAAAAATAGAATTAGAGGGTTATGGAGTTGTAAGGAAAATCTCGTTTTCCTTACTTCACATCCCTGCTCAATGCGTACATCACTGTAGCACCTCAGTCAGCACCGTTACCACTCGCATAGACAATCCGCCCGCCACTTTCGCACGTCGCACCCCGACCTCACGGCTCGACGGTAACCCGCGCTCCGGACCTTCGCCTCGACAATTTCCCAACCTCAGTCCCAGGCCCGTCGCGTGACAACCACAGTCCATTACCGTTACCACTGTGGTTTCGCTATATAACCTTTCGCTCATACCTTCGCTCAGTTGTACTTTTTTCCCGATAGTGCAATCCTCATTCGCTCACTCAATTGCACTCGTAACAGGAGTCCCCCCAACCCATTAGCATGGTGACAAGTATGCAACATAACAGTGTAAAACCAAACACCACCTTCACAGAACATGCACATAACCGTCTGCGGTGGAGCAGTCATTCTGATACATCGATTGATTAGTAAGTATGCATTATTTGATTGCTGCCTGGTTGTTATGCAACGCGTATGGGCATGTCTCCTCTCATGCCAATTGAGGTGCAATAATAATAGAGCCAGACACAAACTCCCCGTATGGGGCATGGCTGCTCTCATGCCATACAGGACAACCTTTATGCAGGGACCCAAGAGCATGCTGTGTTGTATGTTCTAGGTTCATGCTGGAACGGAGTTGAGAAACCCCTGCTGTTCTACCCACTAGAGTTGTGGGGACATGCAGGTATGTTTTGCAGCATCATACTGACCCATTGTGTATTGTTTGTATACATGTCAAGCAGGAACGCCAGTGACAAACACTTCCCTACGGGTAGTGTTCTCTAGACATGGAGGACTGGTTGTGGCCAACACTCTCATTTGGCCACACTTGTTGTCAAGTCATGCAGGACTGATTCAAGGCCTCTCCATTGTGCTTTGTGTCATGTTTGTTGGCATATCAAGCTGGCAGGACGGATGAACAAACAATTCCCTATTGATCTTGTCCTCATTCCCCCATGCTACCCGCTTCCTTGTTCTTCACTCACACAGTTATTCCTCCCACGTACCCGCCTCACTCCCTCCTGCTTCCCGCCTCATTACCTCTGCTTCCCGCCTCATGTCCCCTCGCTTCCGGCCTCATCCCCCCTTGCTACCCACCCCATTCCCCCTTGCTTCCCACCCCATTCTTCACTGCGACCCTCCTCATTCTCCCTTGATACCCTCCCCATTCCCCCTTGCTTCAGGCCTCATTCCCCCTTGCTTTGGGCCTCATACTCCCTTGCTACCTCCCTCATTCCCCCTTGCTTCAGAGCCGCGTCCCCCTTGCTTCCCGCCTCATTCTCCCTTGCTACCCCCCTCATTCCCTCTGCTTCCCGCCTCATGTCCCCTCGCTTCCGGCCTCATTCCCCCCCTGCTACCCACCCCATTCCCCCTTGCTTCCCACCCCATTCTTCACTGCTACCCTCCTCATTCTCCCTTGATACCCTCCCCATTCCCCCTTGCTTCAGGCCTCATTCTCCCTTGCTTCAGGCCTCATTCCCCCTTGCTTCGGGCCTCATACTCCCTTGCTACCTCCCTCATTCCCCCTTGCTTCAGGCCCCAATCCCCCTTGCTTCCCTCCCCATTCTCCCTTGCTACCCCCCTCATTCCCCTTTGCTTCCCGCCTCATGTCCCTCGCTTCCAGCCTCATCCCCCCTTGCTACCCACCCCATTCCCCCTTGCTTCCCACCCCATTCTTCACTGCTACCCTCCTCATTCTCCCTTGCTACCCTCCCCATTCCCCCTTGCTTCAGGCCTCATTCCCCCTTGCTTCGGGCCTCATACTCCCTTGCTACCTCCCTCATTCCCCCTTGCTTCAGAGCCGCGTCCACCTTGCTTCCCGCCTCATTCTCCCTTGCGACCCCCCTCATTCCCTCTGCTTCCCGCCTCATGTCCCCTCGCTTCCGGCCTCATTCCCCCCTGCTACCCACCCCATTTCCCCTTGCTTCCCACCCCATTCTTCACTGCTACCCGCCTCATTCTCCCTTGCTTCAGGCCCCATTCCCCCTTGCTTCGGGCCTCATTCCCCCATGCTTCCCGCCTCATTCTCGCTTGCTACCCGCCCCATTACCAGCTTTTCACCGCCCCATGCCCCACCTCCAACCTCCAACATTGTTTTTGCCCGAAAATACACAGACCACTTCCTCAAATCGTGACGGTACTGACGGCGCCAATGGAGTGGCGTCCCTACAAGCTCACACGCCGGTAGTTTATGGAAACCATCCTCGACCAACGTGTGCATCACACGCATCGTGAACACACCACAGTCGTTCTCATTTGCCTGCATGGGTATCTGGACAATCACAGGGTGCGTGAGCGCGTGGTGAGGGCCGGGACGGGAGTGGGGTTTCGGTGTGGAAATTGCGTGCAGGGAAAGGGAGATGCGATTGTTTCAAAGCTCGTACACACAAGGCAACAACACTCACCGTGACCTGCCTTAGTAGGATGCTCGCCGCCCATGCATCTGCGTCCGACTCAGTGATCCATGCACAGTATCTTATCACCTCGTTTCGTAAGTACATGCACACCGGGAGACATAGATTCAATGCTATCCTAACCCCGAACTTCTGTACGTGACAATAGCAGACTGCCATTAAAAAGAGAGTACCTTCGCAACGGGGCGTCGACACCGGCATGCGTGCCATACGAGCCAGCGTGCCAGAGCACGCAGTTCATGGGAATCGGGTCGTCGGGCCTCGGGATGCGCTCGATCACGATCAGGCTCCAGTGACTCCTAAGGCACACATGAGGTCTAACATCAGTAACGCCGACGTTAGACTACCGAAATACATATGGTGCTACGACTAGACGCGACGACTACTCACTCGGTATTTATCGGAACGAGTACATATGTGAAATCGAAAATACCCAGGCCGAAAGTATAGGCGTTTTCACGCCGCGAAATGTCCTTCTTAGCATATTCCCAGAAATATGATCCACTGTAAAGCCATTTGTTGCGGTCGCGACCGTGTTCGTACTGCAGCATCCTTCGCACGCGCGTATTTGCGACAAAGGAAACGCATGAGATAACCGTGACGAATCTGGCCTTATGATTTCCTAACCGTGATACTCACACACCGAGCCAATCAATTACGATCCCGCTGACCCATTCACCGGGTCGTAGCCTGTCGGCGTGTTCCACGTTTATGTCGAGCCAGCCTCCGCCGTAGGGAAAGGGCATAGAAATCGGCTGAAAGGCCAGCTTACCATCTAAACACGGTAGAGCCATGGCTAGGACTTTGACGACCTCAAGATGCGTGTGGCACTAGGGATAATTTGGGGGACGAGCACCGAACTGGAATTTGGGCTTCTGCAGTCACGACACTATGAGTCAAGAGCAGCCGCGAAGGTTGTTACACTAGTCGTCAGATTTCACTAAAGGGTTTCGAGCCAGCCTGGTCCAAACAAGTTTTGCAATCGCATGAGCGATCGAGATTCGCCAAAGCGCCCCCACTTGTCGGGGCTTTGGCAATGGTCAGTGTGGTTTAACCTGCTGACTAGGCAGATACAGCCCCCTTTAACGGCCTTTCGGCCAATCAAACACCTCGCTGACGAGGTGGAACTGTGCTGTTCGGGGCTAGCAATTCCACGCGTCAGGCTATCATGTATGTGCCCTTCTACACGCACTGTGAAAGGGGCACGTTTACTTCGGTTATGGCTGGCATAGGTCCTCTCCTCAGTGTTCACACGTTCACGCTCCCATCTTCTGGGCGTTCCCGTGGTTGTCCCGTATAATGTGATGAACAGTGCTGGAAATCTACGGTCAGTTAGCTAAGGCATAACGATCTTCGCTGCGTGGTTAGGGTTCCGCGCCACACGCATGCCACAAATGTTGCGCGACGCAGCGTGATTGGTCGAAACACAGAGGGCTGTCAGAACCGATTTGTGGGGGAGTTGGCGGAAGTTTGGCAAACCAATCATCGGGCGTCAACCCTTGCAAACAAAAGATATTCTTGAGATTCTAGGTGTGAAGAATGGTCTGGTAGCAATAAAAGAACAGATATATCGGTAAACTAGTTCAGGCGTTCTAATCCGCCACTTTTAGGTCACTGGTGATGAGACGCCTTTATGCACGCCTAGACAAGCTGAGTTGTGCGCGACATTCAAATGCCTTTCCCGCCAAGCCATCAGATCCCGAACTCAACGATGGGCAATCTTAGAGGTCCAAGATGCTATGGGTTATATTTCAGGGGTGGCTATGCTGCCCAGTGTTATGTGCTACTGAGTAGTAACAATGAAAGGCCAGAAGTGTGGCTGTGGATACATTGCCTTCTGTTGTCAGACCCTTAGGAGCCACCAAGTAAATGGCGGGGAAGTCTGCAAGCTCAAGCAGAAACGTAAGCTGGTTCTCAAGCAGCCGATTCCGAAACACTCGAGGCTGGGTGGGGCTTCAAATCCTGGCGCCATTTTAAACCTTGCACCACTTCCTCGTCCGTATCCGCAGCTCCCACTGACAGGAAACGCGTACCGAGTTGTCACGCCATCAGAACCGAGCGAACAAGTGAGGCGGATCGCGGAGGCGCCTTGCGAAGGCACGGTTGTCATAGAACCTGATGGTGAAGACGATCCGATAGACTTGAAGGCCGAAATTTGCATTTTATCATGGAAACACGGCCTTACGAACGGGGCTATAACGGACCTTATAGACCTGTTCCGAATTCCAGACCTTGATATCGAACAGCTACAAGGCTGGACGACCTACAGAGACCTTGAGAAGTACGAGAGCAGCTTCGAGTTGGGACCGGAGCAGTCTTGGCAAGTTTTGGAGATTAAAGTGGATCATGAAGTGGGATTCCTCACCTTCAGATGTCACGATATTAACGTGGTGCGTCCGTCGCAACATAATGTGCTCTTTGTATGTGTTAATACCTCCGTAACACGGCCCAAGCTGTTTCTGCTGCGCCCCTTACCAGTCTCAAGTCTTAGTCGACAGCTCATATCTTCACTGCTTCCACTAGTACGCACCAATAAACCCAATTCCCATCCCTCTCTGCAGTTGGCGCAGGCAATGTTCAAGAAGATGTCCACAGTACGCGGATTCATCATCGAGCCGAAGGAGTGGAAGGTGGAGGGGGAAAGGCGCTACAGCACTCCCAGCAACACGGACTGGATGCTGAAGGCTTGGGTTAGTTAGCATCCAAAGCGCGATGTCCTTTGTCATGGAATCTCTGTCGCCCTAGCTCGTTGTTCGTCGCCCACCACGGTATTTTCCTCTCTTGTGAGGGGAGATGACCCACATTTGTTCTCTGAATCCGCCCTTTTGCTCGCTGATCTCCCGCCGTTTGCTCGCTGATTTTGTCATTTTGCTCTCTAATCTCCGCCCTCTGCTGGCTGATCTTGTCTCTTTTCTTTATAATCCCCGCCCTTTGCTCGCTGATCTCCTGCCGTTTGGTGGCTGATTAAGACCCTTGTGCTCACCAATCTCCCGCCCTTTGCTCACTGACTACGACCATATGCTCCACGAGCTCCATTATTTGCTATCAAATCTCCGCCCGTTTCTGTCCGATCTTCCGCCCTTTGCTCTCTCACTTCCCGCCTTTAGCTCCCCGATCACCCACACTTTGCTCATTTGCTCTCCCACCCTTTGCTATCTGCTCTCCCCTCTCTGGTGCTCTCTGATCACCCGCTCTTTACTCTCTGATCTCCCGCCCTTTCATCTCTCTTCTTAGCGTGAAGCTCCCTAATCTTCGCGTCTTGCAATCTTGAGCGCATGACTGTTGCAATATGTCACTAATCTCGTGAGTTCTGACCATCGCTTTCGCTCGCCAACCTTTTGATCGTTTTGTAACTCCAGACATTCACTTTGATTCCCGCCCCGTGCTCCCTTTCTTGTCCCCGTGCTCTATCCCCTTCGCCCTTGTTCACCTAACCATACTCTATGCTCTCACACATGACAGGACCGCGTTCGTGCTGTCGGTGCGATCGTCTTGGCGATCATTCTCTATTCGGATTAAACAAACTTGTCTCACAATGGCACACAATCAGCACACCCGTTCGTCCTGTCATTCGGTAACACACCGGAATGGGCGCGTTGGTTGGAGGGCGGCACAGAGCTGGTGGGCCTCTTCCCTAACATTCCCTCCGACCTGAAGCCAGAGGAGAAGATTAGGGTGTTCCAGCAAGCGGCTGAATACATGCTACAGCCGCTGAAACACCTATCCAAGCTCCATGGGTACGCTGCCCTTGATATCATATGCTACAATCCTGCGCCCATGTCATAGTTTTGTGCATCATACGTGTGTGAAACCACCATGCCATGTATTGCGTGTGGGGTTAATTGGAGTGCATATTTGAATTGCTGCCCCTATCGGTTCGGTAACGAACAACCCCTTTGCACATTGCTGCCATGCTGTCAGTCTGGTTTCCTCACCCTAAAACCACCATAATGGCATGGTTCCATGTTTGGTTGTGCAGCGGGGGTTTGAAGGTCGAGGACAGCAACGGGGTTGAGTACTTGGCCATCCCGCTGCTGTACTCAGTCGTGAACGACCATCCCGAGTCTAACAAGGTCTCGTGCACCATGTCATGTAGCTCCTACCGACCTTGCTCCATCTGCATGGTTACGCGAGAAAATCTTCGAGACGTGGATGACGAGATCGTTCCTCAAACCGTGAAAGATCAGAAAACCGTGTACAAGCTAATGGAGGAAGCGGAAACCAAGAAGGAATTGACCCGTCTGAAGAAGAAGTATTCTACCCACTTCGTGAAGGTATCACTTCTTGTCCGTTTTCGTTGGTTTGGCGCCGTGGTCTCGTAGTCCCACCCCTATATCCTCCCACCGCACTTGGGTCTAAAATGAATTATCCCGCCCCCACTGCCCATTTGTCAACCCCACGCTCAAAACACCCATGCCTCCACATCAACTCACGTCGCCACCTCCTCGTCGTGTTGGAGGTGGACACCTCGCCATGTTCCACCCTTGGACAGGCACGCACCCACACCTCACATGATCCCGCCCTCATTCAGCAAATCCCTAAACCCCCACCCTATCCTTGCTGTCCGTACAGTCCACACACATACCCTCCCCATACCCCGCCCATCCTAGTTCTTGGCACACAATCCCACCCTGGTCGTTCTTTTCCCTATTCTTCATCCAAATCCCCAAAGGGGCCAACTTTCCCATTCCGCGTGCCTCCCCTTGCGGCCAGTCATTGCTGTGGGATTGGGAGTTCTCCAAAACCAAGTGGGGCAACACGTACCTCGCCCAGACACCTGACATCATGCACATCATCGAGGCAGGGCTTTGGCTTCATGCAATGAGGTGCCTCGTGAAGAAGTTGAAACCGTCAGAGCGAAAAATACTTCTCGAGTAAGGTTCCCTTTTCCCCCGGTGGGGCGAGAGTCATACGTGCAAGAGAAAGAGGCATCGAGGGGGAACCAGAGGGATTGAGAGGGGAAGAGGGGCAGCGAGGGGGAAGGTTGCACTAAGAGAGACGGAGAGTGGGGCAGAGTGTTGCAAGAAGTTGGGCAGAGAGGGGGAATTCGGGGCAGAGAGATGGAAGGAGGGGCAGCCGGAGGGAGGGTAGGGCGGTGGTGTGGAAGGAGGGGCAGGGATGAGTGAATGCAGGGCACAGAGGAGGGGGAAGAGTGAGGGAATTTGTAGCAGTGTTGGAGGAATGCGGGGTGGAGAGAGGGGGAAGTGGTGCAGAAAGAGGGAATTTGGGACAGAGACGTTGAGGGAGGGGCACCATGGGGGAAGGAGGCGCTGCGAGCAGGAAGGTGGGGCTGCTAGCGGGAAGGAGGGGCATAGAAGGGGGGGGGGGGGGGGGGGGGTTGGTCGTGTGAGGTGAACGCGGGATTCAGAATAGTGTCTCGGGGCATAGGGACCGCATGGGGGTAATGTAGGAGTAAAATTGGGCAGAGAGTAAGGGAGATTGCGGCTGGGAGAGGGCAAGTGGGGCAGAGTGAGGAAAATGGGGGCCTGGAGAAAGAAATTGGGACCGAGCAAGGGGAAATTGGGGCAGGGGGAGAGAACGAGGGGCGGAGAGAGGTGACCATGGGGCAGAGCGAGGGAACAAGGGGCAGAGAGAGGAATGATGAGGCATAGAGGCTGGGGGAGTGGGGCAGAGGACGGAAAGGGATTCACTGAGAGAGAGGCAGCGAGGAGATGAGGTGCGATTTGATGCACCTAACTACTAGACCACCCCGCCAGCCCCACCCCTCCCCCGCCCCCCCTCCCTAACCCACCCCACCGGCCCCACACAAACCCTAAACCGATACCCTTACTGCATCCCGTACGTGCAGACGCTACAAGATTCTCAAGGCAGTGACTCCTGCGTCTTTGCTGAGACTCCCATCCGTATGGGCGTACTTCACCACGACGGCCTGCTTCTCAGCGTCGGAGCATCGTGCCATGATGCAAGTGCTGCCCCTCATCATCGACCTCCCCAAGCGCGCCGATATTCGACATGCCATCACGCTCATGTCGGACTAGTACAAGGAGTTTATCCGGGCTGAGTATCACACCGATGCCACGCTTGAGCGCATGGAGGAGGTCTCCTGCGAGTAAGTCTAGCGTGAATGGGTGTGGGTGCCATGCGCATAGGGAACGAGGGACAGTGAGATGGCTGAAGGGGTCGAGGGAGGGATTAAGAGGCAGTGTGTGGGAAATAGGGTGCAGAGAACGGGGGAAAAAGGGAAAAGATAAGGAAAGGGGGGAAAAGTGAGGGAAAGAGGGGACGAGGGAGGGAAAGAGGGGACGAGGGGGGGAAAGAGGGGACGAGGGAGGGAAAGAGGGGACGAAGGAGGGAAAGAGGGGACGAGGGAGGGAAAGAGGGGCCGAGGGAGGGAAAGAGGGGCCGAGGGAGGGAAAGAGGGGCCGAGGGAGGGAAAGAGGGGACGAGGGAGGGAAAGAGGGGCCGAGGGAGGGAAAGAGGGGATGAAGGAGGGAAAGAGGGGACGAGGGAGGGAAAGAGGGGACGAAGGAGGGAAAGAGGGGCCGAGGGAGGGAAAGAGGGGCCGAGGGAGGGAAAGAGGGGCCGAGGGAGGGAAAGAGGGGACGAGGGAGGGAAAGAGGGGCCGAGGAAGGGAAAGAGGGGAGGAGGGAGGGAAAGAGGGGCCGAGGGAGGGAAAGAGGGGAGGAGGGAGAGGGAACGATGGACTGTGGACTGTTCCGCATGGGCTGAAAAAGGGAAGGAGGGGCAAAATGACGAGAGGAGGGGCTTACACTGGGGGTATGGAGTGGCAGAAACATGGAAGCTGAGTTGTGAGTGGGTGGGGAGTTCAGATCAGAGGAGGGGGGAGGGTTTGAGACCGGGTATTAGTACATGAACCCGGGGATGGGGCATTGTATTTTGTTCGTGCCTGAATTGTTGTTTATATGCTTACGCACGCTAAACCGGTCCCCAACACCCCAATGCCCCGATCCCAAACCTTTCAATCCTCCCGAACACGTT
This sequence comes from Closterium sp. NIES-65, assembly GCA_948144175.1. Classification (NCBI taxonomy): domain Eukaryota; kingdom Viridiplantae; phylum Streptophyta; class Zygnematophyceae; order Desmidiales; family Closteriaceae; genus Closterium; species Closterium sp. NIES-65. The sequence goes on from CANXME010002639.1 coordinate 134,252, forward strand.
CTCTCCAGGATGGTCGATGCGCTTGTTCTAGCATTCGACAACCAGAAGTCGAAGTGGCTTATTATCAAGGTGCATCTTGTATCGCACCTCCCACCGACGATCCGTGCACGGGGATTGCCACAGGAGTACTCTTCGAACCGGTACGAGCAATCCCACAAGACAACAGTGAAGCGCCCTTCTTGCGGCACCAACTGGAAGGGTGTGGAGGATCGCATTGTGACGAAGCATATCGAGCAAGCCGTTGTTCGACAGCTGTCTCGAGCATCTGGCGGGGACAAAACATACAAGACCGCCATGAAGGTGGTGAGCTTGTGTACGACCTAAGGCCGAACTCGCCGGCCGACTGTTTCCCGCCTGCTCCTGCCACATGAAACCCTCAATCACCTCGTGTTTTTGTTTAAACCATGCCTCTTCCCTTCCTCCCGCTGCCCCCCTTGACATCCCTTGTAGCATCCACGTGCTCACCATCATGTCCACCCATGAAATGCCTCCCCCGCTGCCCCCCTAGACATCCCTTCTAGCATCCACGTGCTCACCATCATGTCCACCCATGAAATGCCTCCCCCGCTGCCCCCCTAGACATCCCTTCTAGCATCCACGTGCTCACCATCATGTCCACCCATGAAATGCCTCCCCCGCTGCCCCCCTAGACATCCCTTCTAGCATCCACGTGCTCACCATCATGTCCACCCATGAAATGCCTCCCCCGCTGCCCCCCTTGACATCCCGTTGAGCACTGCGTCATGCTCGCGTTCTTGTCCACCCATCCCGCCTTCCACTAGCTGCCACCCTTCACATTCCGTCTTGCCCCACATGCTCCCCCACTTATCCACCCATGCCCCGCCCCCGGCCCCCGTGGGGCTATCCGTCAATCTGACCCCCAATGCTCCCCTACTTGTCCACCATATACCTTCGGCTGCTAAACACGTCGCCCCCCTCGTTTCCCCCCCACCCTAAACCCATATGTCCATCCCCGACACTTCCCATTCCCTCCTGCCCTTTGTCTTTCCTTTGCTGCCCCTTTATCTACACTTGTCCGCCTATGCTCCCTCCTCTCGCTGCATCCTTTGACCTCTGGAACTGCCCCACTATACTAACTGACTGGTCCCTTATCTTTGCTCCATATCACTACTGCCCCCGTTGTACCCAAGTGCTGCCCCTCTCCTGCTGCCCCCCATGTACACCATGCACCCATCACCCTCCTACCCAGGCTTGCACGCTTGGGCGTCGGGTGCTGACTAAGACACACAAGAATATGATCGTGGGGCAGATCACGGATGATGTGTTCAGGAGCTATGTCCTTGTTTACGGAGATGTAGCAATGGGCTACTTGAAGAAGCGGCTGGCCAGGGAGGGAATTCACGACCAAGTGCTCAATGTTGTGGGTGTAGGGCTAAGGTTTGAGCAGGGGGTGTGTGAGAGGGGTGTTGGGTAGCTGGGGGAGGTTGAGTGAAGGCAACAATCTTGTCGTCGTAAGCAGCAGCAGCAGTCCAGAGGCTACAATCTCCGGTAGTCGCCAGTCGCCCGTGGGTCCATTGCTCGTCTGCCACTACTTTTAGCCGCGGGGCCAGTTACTCCAGTAGTCCGGAGCGCTGTTCCAGTAGCCACTGAGCCAGCAGCTCGTCTGTGTGTCTGCAGCGTCAGCAGTCGCCTCCCATCTTCTCTCCCCCACAGTCTCTCCTCCTCCTCACTTGCCCTCTGTGATTAGCTCTAGCCTTACTTACCTATTGTGAACTCTTGCTCTATGCTTGCTCATTGTGCTGCTTACACCCCACTTTGGCTATGGGGGTGTGTCAGAATGTATTTGCTATCTAGCCTGAAGTGGGGTACTCTGTAATGAGTACAACCCAATTTAGGGTGGTGTACTTGTATCCCAACTCTTGCTGGTGAAACCACCCATTCTCCTTCTCAACTCTCTTGATACTTTCCAATCCTCTTGACATTCATCTCTTGAACCCTAAACCTAAGCTACTAAGACACTAGCCATGGCTCCTAAGTCACACTAGTTATTTAACAACCTCTTGGGTACCGGGGGTCTACTGTCAATCTCAGCATATTAGCCTCGCGACAAGACCCTGTAATGTTCAAATGACAAGGTATATCGGCAAGTGAGATTCTGAATCTTCCAAATGTGGGCTGGAAATTGAGCGTGAAATTCTTTGGAACTGAAGTGGTGGGGAGATTCTGGCGCCATTCCCCCTATACACCAATGTCCCCATCACCAGGAAAATATTCTCCAAGGCTGGCTTTGCTACGGTGGCAGCCACTACCGCAGAGTTTGCAGCTGCAGCAACGGCAGGCAGGTGTAGGGTCTGGCCTGATTGGCAGACCTACATTCTGCGCGCTGCCAGACCCACCTTTTCACAGCGCTGCGATGATAGCCGAGCAGGGGAGGACTGCCGGTGACACTGGGAGGATTTCAATGTCCTCTATCCAGGTACATTTTGGCCCATTTGGCTGAACCGCTGTGCACTTTTGACTCCAGGGCTAGGGATGGAGATGGTGCATGGCGGTGACCAACATTGGCGGAGCAGGAGATCCCTCTCAATAGCATCGTTATGTCAGCTGTCTCGACATTGGTAACCTCGTGGGTACCAGGTTCTTCCGCTGCCGATATCTCCTCATTAGCCTCGAAATGTGGTCCTGCAACAATCTGGCAACAATCTATATGAGCGAGGGTGGTTCTGGATCTTCCATATATGTGAGGATGATGAAAGTGAGAACCTCTGAAATCAAGCTGGCAGTGAAGAGCAAAACGCAGTCCTATCAAGTAGAGTTTCATCCTGCCAGAGCTGCCGCTGTGCCCATTTGGCTGAACCACGTCTCGCCTTCCCAGTCAAGTAGTTTCATCCTGCCAGAGCTGCCAGCTCAATCTGTTCAAATGCCGACTCAATTGCCAGCTGAGCAAGATCTGCACCAGTAAGATTGTGAGCACACGCACTTATCCAACCAGCCTCAAAATCACTTTGAGCCCACATGTTCCTTCTAGAGCAATGAAATCTTGCCTCTGAATTCCCAATGTGAAGTGGGTATTCCATCTTGGAATGGTTGCTGGAGCCATAATCTCGCCTTCTTATCCCTAAGCAATTGATACCTGTTTGTCTACATTTTTTTTTGTAGTTACACACCCTCGGAAGTTAAACATAAGTTAAACATCCTAGGAAACAATGGCCACTCGGTTCTTGGGTTAAGTCTCCAATCTGGTTAGGGGACTCCTGGGGTGACCCATCTCGGGCAAAAACATGCGTTCGGTCATGTCGGGTCGACCCCACCAAGCCCTTTGCTGAACTCATATTCTACCCATGGGTATTGCCTTTTGCATATTGCCTCATAGCATGTTGTTTCCGGTTCGGCCACACTCCTACGTCAACATATCATGCATTTCCTATCTCCCCATTTTTTGCCTACCTTCTACCGCCTTCGGTGAAACCTCTGGCATGTATGCACCATCAATCTTATCAGCATTGCTTTGACTAGGACTTAACCAACCTGATGTGCCTTTCCACCAACACAAACATTGTGTACTCCATATCTTTTTTTTCCTGTTTCTGAATGTGTACACATTTGCATGTTTGCCATGAGGCGCAAGTTGTCTTCATATATTTCCACCCATAATATACTTCGCTTGCTTTACCATCAAAGCTCTCAGCAACAACACTCTGAGTGGGTCTATTCCATCCACCATCGGCAAAATGAGCAGCTTCAAAACATTGTGAGTATCGGCAAGGAATCCAGAAAGAGAGCCCTAACTGACCTCGCACAGATTCGTACATAAAGGGGCCTCTGATGGTGTGATTTGAGCAACTTGTTTTGAGAACGAGCATACAAGCTATGCATGAGGAGGAGGGAGTCTGCACCAGCGCGAATGTGAATTGAGATCCATCGGGGAGTGAGTTGGAAGATGCCCACATAAGAAATTAAGCTCATAGAAGCATGAGGCACATTGGCCCGCACGGCAGAACCTCAATGGTGAATCAGCGGTGAGCTTTGGAATTTCCCGATCCAGGCAGATCGGCAGGTGAGACCGCCGATCTGCTCAGATTGGCCATCCAGCTCAGTGTCTGGAGCACATTTGTCTATCTGGTGATCCACTTCAGCCTCTTGTCATCAATCTGCAGGCTATACTTTTCATCCCTGCTTTGGTATACACATGTTTGCGTGCTTATGCAACATTCAGAACAGCCCCAATTATGGCATCTCTTGTTGTCCATTCTTTTGATGTCTGCTCCTTATAAAAATGTGGTAGAAAGTTGAACTTAAGTGCAGGAAGCATGTTTGCGCTCACGCTTGGAGGCACGTGTTGGGATAGGTACTTGAAATTTTAGCGTAACAACTTCCACTTCCAACGACTCCTATTAGCGTGTGTGCAGAGAGATGACCGTGCTTGCAAACTGGCTGGCCTGATCGTGCCGGACATGCAAGACGTTATGTAGGATTGGGCATAATCAGCCTGTTGGCGAGCCCGTTTGCAACAAAGGCTGGCCCGACCGTGCGTGCCCTTGTTCAGCCTTATGAACATGGCTACTGCACTCATGACGCCCTTGCCTGGGAATGTGCTTATGTTCCATTCACCCCCAGTCATGGCAGAAATCTAGTGTGTCACATCAAGGTTGTTTCAATCCACAATGAGCTGACTCGCAGACCAGCCAAGTGGGCGGCTGATTTGGCCTGTGTGACATACGTGAGCCGGGACAAGCAGGCATGGCTCGTCGCAGTCCGTCAGATCAGATGTGAGAGAGATCTCTCCCGCTCGCCCATCGTGGTGAGAGAGCTTTCCTCTGTGATGGGGATCAACAAAGCACTCACTAGTGGATCACCGAAGACACAGACAACGGTGCTGTCCTCTCAGCAAGGTATGACTTACAATCTGGGTGCCATGTGCCACTGCCACTCACGTGGCCAAGCCGTGTGAGGAACCTTGCAAGACACGTGCCGTCCACTTCTTAACCATCAGGATCGTGGATATGGAAGCGGTGATGGTTTTTAAAACTGTCAGTGTGCACACTTGGGTCACAAACAATAAGATTACAATCTTCTTGGGTCCTTTTTGAGCCAAATGTCTACTTCGGATAAAAACCACGTGTGCTCTTATTCAGACACAATGTTATTCACCAGGGTCAATGGTTTATCCACCTCAACTCACATGTCAGGTAAAAAGACCCAACCTTGTCATCCAAGTCACCTTATCTGTGTATTCCACTAGGGATACCTCCAGCCTCCTAGCAAATTCACGGCCAGCCCCTCAGTATGATGCATCCGTAGCAGAAACCTTGCCAGCACACACACCTCCTTGGGACACCAGCAGCAAGCCCCCTCACCAATCCCATGTTTGGGTGCTCCACAAGCATAAGGGAGCTCACAAAGAAGCTTCCTGGCCTCCTGATGAGCGTTCGATGGCCTCAAGCGAGCTCCATCCTCTCAGCTGCAGCACTGCCTGCTGGTCCACAAATAATGAAGACTGGTATGGCATCATTCTCAGCAGCTGGGTCCTAGGAGGAAATGTGGATGGGTAATGTTCAACCCCGGAGGGAAGAGTGCGTCTGGGACCAAGGGAGGCAGCATCAGTGGGCAGACGCGTGTGCAAATCTGTAGTGGGAGCATTAGAGACCAACTATCGTGGTTTGAAATTCGAGTCACACGAAGCTATGCATGAGGAGGGAGTATCTGCACCAGTGCGAATGCGAATCCACTGGGGATGTAAGGTGCCGCTGAACTGGCGGAGAGAGGATGCAGCCATTCCTCCTGTGTGCCCACAGCGACCTATCACTGTTGTGAGCCGGTCCATCTCGCCACTCACAGTGGTGAGCAGGATTTGCTGCGAATTGCTCCACATTAGCCTCACAATATGGTCCCGAAATATCCACGCGGTAAGATACAAGGGCAAGGTTATGTGCATTTTTTATGCACACTGACAATAATATAAAGGGTTGGTCAATCTGTCCATTCATTATCTAGTGTGAAGATGCTAACATTTGGCTACCCTGGCACATCATTCACTATTTAAGTACCATATGTACAACCGGTTATCCACTTTGGCCACTGGTCATCATCGGTCTGCATGCTGCACTCCTCACTGCTTCTTTGGCTCTACGTGTTTGTGTGCTTGCGTAGCATTTTGGACCAGCACCCCTTATGATATCTCCAGTTGCCCCTTCAAAAAAAATTGTTACGTAGTGTTGAAATGTAGAAACCCCGTTTGTCCTATGATTTCATTCACATCTCATCGTGGCGTCTTCCACTTTTGCAGCCACCCATAACTGCCAAACTGCGTGTGTGTAATGCGTCGTGATTATGTGCTTGTTCAACACTCAGGACTACCCCAATTGGTTTCATTTGCTTTCACTAATTGTAGTGGTTGTTTCTTGCAGCATTGTGTGATAGTTCGATGTTAAAGTTCAGTAGTTTCATTCTGGTGTGCTCACAATCAAGCAGCTTCTAGAATAGGTAGCTTGTATCACAAATCACATATCAGCATGTCATGTTCACTCATCCCTCTCCTACATTTTAGTTCAGTTCTATTTTTCATATTAGTTTCATGCGCTCTATAGCAACGGTTTGATCGTATCTGCCTTATATGCAGCCATACTCTGCAGCAAGCTGACCCAATAGGCCGGGCTAGTTATGCTAGGCTGAGATTGACAACCGGTACATGCGAAAGGGCAGTCTGGAACGTGTTCCAAACAGGCTGGCCCAACCACGCTGTCCCTCGCCATTCAATTTGAACTACATCATGACTGGAGGGTCCAAGCTCGGCCATATGAGCATTTGGAGCTGTTGGAAATGACTCACAAATGCAAGGCTCCTACAAATAGTGGGTTTGAGCATAGGCCTATAACGGGCTTAGTCGTTCCTTTGCACAACGAGCTGACTGGCCGATGAGATGAGTGGGCAGCTAATTAGGCCTATGGCTCATCTGTGATACGCAAACCAATCGAGCCAAAACGAGCTTGTATGCCTCGCCGCAATCTGTCAAATCTGCATAAATGTGCCAGTTTGCTGCTAGATATATGTGGATCTTGCATTTTACCACCACATTCACATAAAGTAGGAAAATTTTCATTGCCTTATCCATATGTAGTGCTCCTTCCAGTGGCTGTGAGGTAGGAACGAGCAAGAATATCCTTTTGAATACAGTGACTGCATACCATATGTGCTCCTACTCAATTTCAATGCTACTCACCAGTGTCAGCTCATGTGTCAGGTGGGAGGACCCAAGCTTGTCATCCGGGTTGCCTCCACCAAAGTTTCCCCCAACCCCACAGCAGCAGAGTTGCAGCCATCCCTCCAGCATAATGCACCCGCAGCAAAATCTCTGCCAGCCCTCGCACCTCCTTGAAACGCCAGTAGAAAGCGCCCTCAACAGACCTTGTGCTCCATAAGCATGTGGGAGCTCATGAGGAACCTGCCGGCCTCCTCCTGAGCCTGCGATAGCCACCAGCTCCATCCTCTCCGCTACAGCTTCAGCCTGCCCATCCACAAGTACTGGAGGCTGGCATGGCACCAGTGGCGGTGGCTGTGTCCTAGGAGGGGGGAGGTGGCAGCAGTGGGTCGAGTGGGCGGATCTGTGGCAGGAAGAATGGAAGCCCGTTGCCGTGGTTCATAATGCATGATGGTCCCACATGAAGCTTCGTGTGAGCAAGGAGCATCTGCACCAGCACAAAGTTGAATCGAGTCCCATTGGGGGTGGAAGGTGCTCCTGAAGTCATGGGGAGAGTTTGGCGCCATTCCCCCTCTCCGCCGATGCCTCCATCACCAGGGGAATCTTTGCCAAGGCTGGATTTGCTGCAGAGGCAGCCAATGCCTCCGATTTTGCAGCTGCAGCAACGGCTGGCAAGTGTGGGGTCGGTCCTGATTGGCAGACCCACGCTTCGCGTGCTGCCAAACACATCTTTTCTCAGCACTGTGATGACAGCCGAGCAGGGGATGACTACCGCTGCGACAAGGAGGATTTCAGGATTTGCTAACCAGGTACACTTTTGCCCACATGGCTGAACCACTGTGCACTTTCGCCCTTTCTAGGGAGGGAGACGGTGCATGGTGGTGACCAACATTGGCACAACGGATACGAGGGAAATCTCTCCCGCCCATGTGACGTATCACCCCCAAGCCGCAAATCAGAGTGGTGACCTCCTAGGTACTGGGGGTCTACTGCCGATCTCTGCACATTAGCCTCGCGACAAGGCCCTGCAATGTTTAAACGTGGGCAGGAGATTGAGCGTGAAATTCTCTGGAACTGAAGTGGTGGGGAGATTCCGGTGACATTCCCCTATGCACCAATGTCTCCATCACCAAGAAAACTCCAAGGCTGGCTTTGCTGCAGTGGTAGCCACTACCGCAGAGTTTGCTGCTGCAGCAACGGCAGGCAGGTGTAGGGTCGGCCTGATTGGCAGACCTACGTTCTACGTGCAGCCAGACACACCTTTTCATAGCGCTGTATGACAGCCGAGTAGGGGAGGACTGCCGGTGACACTGGGAGGATTCCAATGTCCTCTATCAAGGTACACTTTGGCCCATATGGCTGAACCACTGTACACTTTTGACTCCAGGGCTAGGGATGGAGATGGTGCACGGCGGTGACCAACATTGGCGGAGCAGGAGATCTCTCTCAACAGCGTCGTTATGTCAGCTGTCTCGACATTGGTAACCTCGTGGGTACCAGGTTCTTCCGCTGCCGATATCTCCTCATTAGCCTCGAAATGTGGTCCTGCAACAATCTGGCAACAATCTACATGAGCGAGGGTGGTTCTGGATCTTCCATATATATGAGGATGATGAAAGTGAGAACCTCTGAAATCAAGCTGGCAGTGAAGAGCAAAACGCAGTCCTATCAAGTATAGCGTCTATTAGTTCCATCATTACCCAAATCAAGTTTTGGATCCAAATATTTCTCTACGGCCCCTCAAAATGGGTTAACCCTAAGTTCATCGTGAGCTTGCGTCTCGCCTTCCCAGTCAAGTAGTTTCATCCTGCCAGAGCTGCTGGCTCAATCTGTTCAAATGCCGACTCAATTGCCAGCTGAGCAAGATCTGCACCAGTAAGATTGTGAGCACACGCACTTATCCAACCAGCCTTAAAATCACTTTGAGCCCACATATTCCTTCTAGAGCAATGAAATCTTGCCTCTGAATTCCCAATGTGAAGTGGGTATTCCATCTTGGAATGGTTGCTGGAGCCATAATCTCGCCTTCTTATCCCTAAGCAATCAATTCCTTCTTGTCTACAGTTTTTTTGGTAGTTACGCACCCTCAAGAAGTCATCGCACAATTCGTTCTCAAGTAGTAACTAAATGGGGCTATTCCATCCACCACCGGCAGCATGAGCAGCCTTACTCGCCTGTGAGTATCAAGGAAGTCTGATAAGTGAACCATCCTGGGAAACAACGGCCATTTGGTTCTCGGGTCAATTCTCTGATCTGGTTAGGGGACTTCTTGGGGTGACCCATCCCTTGCAAAAACCTGCGTTCGGTCAGGTCGGTTTGACCCCGCCAAGCCCTTTGCTGAACTCATATTCTACCCATGGAAACCTGAGATTGCCTCAAAGCATGGTGTTTCCGGCCACAGTCTTATGTCAACGTATCATGCCTTTCTTATCCCCCTCCCCATTTTTCGCCTACCTTCTACCGCCTTGGGGTTGATTCTTTGGTGAAGCCTCTGGCAATGCTTATCAGCAATGCTTTGAGTGGGACATAACCAACCATCATCTGACGTTTCCATTGCAGTGATGTAAGATGGAACAATCTCAATGGCCAACTACCTCCAACAATGGGCAATCTTACTCGACTTTCATCCTTGTAAGGCATGCAGATTAAATTGTTGCAATGTCCATCATTGCTCCTTAAAGTGTATCATGACTCATGAGGAGGAGGTATACAGGGAGCCAATGTGTTTCTGTCGTGTATTCGAGCTAACCCTGTTGCAGCCATAAGTAGGAGGTATACAAGGTACAAAAGGCCGAAGATGATTATCCCGGCTCAATCCGTTTCGGCACAACAACTATTGCCCATTTCGGCACGACAACTGATGTTGGGTCCAGACCACGTTAAGCCATTTCCTATTCCCTAACATGCGTGGAAACCAATATATGGTTTACTGGGTTTTCGACCTATAAAACATCTTGGAAAAATGTAGCATTGTAATGTCTCACTAGACCTTTCCAATGGAAATCTCAGAGAGTTTTATTCAGAGCTGAAACCGGTTTCTGGTTTATAGTTTGAGAACACCCCATGTGCATATGCAGGGACGTATATTCTACTGCAATCGCATGCCCTCCTGACTACAGCAGCTGTGTGGTCAAACAGAACGTTTCAAGTGCTTTCTGCCAGCAGTGTAGCTCCTTCTGCACCACCTATGACAAGCCACAACCAGGTGAAATGCAATCTCTTTATGCGGGTCGCTGCAAGTAGTATTGCCGTTCTGACAACGCTCTCATTCGTGCTGAGTGCATGATCACTGCACTGCCATCTACAAAACAAACTTCTGCAGTGTCACGCATCCACAACATAAACTGAAGAATACCGAAGAATACCTCGTGGCTTTTCCTGATGTGCTTTTTTTTCAACCTTTCAAAGTCTTCGTTCGCTTTCTCTCCCACATCCCTTTTCATCAATCCTTCCATTTTTCCCACATGTGATAGCCTTTTCCATTCACTATATCTATCTTCCTACTCCTTAAATGTACCTCCCATCACCAGTGCTAACACCCTCCCCATCGCCAGTGCCCACAGCCTCCCCACCTCCTCCCTTACCAACTCCTAGTAAGCCTGCAGCAACTGCTACCCAGTCTGAAGGCGGTTTATCCAACAGAGCCATTGCTGGCATTGCTGTTGTTGGCGCTGTGGCTTTCCTAGTGCTGCTGCTGCTTATTTGGCTGATGTGCAAACGATACCACACCAGAGGGGCAACAGGAGGCACAGATGTGGATGGCAAAGATTTGGCTGAAGAAAGTGCACTCCAAGGTAGGACCTTCAGTCTACGCTGTTCGAAATACAGCCTCCTCCCAAACCCTAAGTTCCCGTCCACATTTAATTCCTCATCTTCATCTTGTCTCCTTCACCACATCGGACAGACTTGGAACCTGATCATCCCAATGCAGCATCCAAGGCAGAGAATAGGGACCCAGAAGGAGAAGCAGCTGCTGCAGCAGCTGCGGCTGTGGCTGCAGCAGCTGCGGCTGTGGCTGCAGGAGCAGCAGAATGGATGATGGAGAGAGACGTGGTGGTGGAGATGGAGGCAGTGAAGCCACATGTGTGCCAGAAGTTCACTTTGGAAGAACTCGCAAGCGCAACGGGAGACTGGGCAGAGGGGAACAGGATTGGAAGCGGCAGCTTTGGAGATGTGTACAAGGGCGTGTCAGTGCATGAACCCAATGAAAAGTGGGCCGTGAAGCGATCCAGGGTCCTATCCTGTGACTTCCTTACTGAGGTACAAGATGGGGCTGATGAGTCTTCTGGCCTCATACCCTAAACACGTTGTAATGCTGTTATTAGACATACTTTGTATGCCAACGCACACACAAACAGGGACACACACACATTCATCCAAACTCACATGCACATTCAAGCACGTTTACGCGCGCGTGCGCGCACACACATACACACACACACACACACACACACATGCACACATGTGCGCACACATAGCAAGATGCACACATACACATACTCACACACACGTGTCAAACATTTATACTAGATTCTTTCTAGGCTGTAGTGGGGTAGACAGTATGGGGTACAGTTTTCTAGGGTTTCATACTTGTACCCAACTCATTTCCTAGTTCATCCATTCCTCATTTCTTCACATGGTATAGAGCAGGTTCCCTAGTGGGAACTTTACCAAGGACCCAACTCTGAAAATCGAGTAAAATTGTTTTTTTTTCTGCCCGGAGAGCGAGTCGCCCCTGACCGAGGCGCGCCCTGTGTGCCGCCCTCCCCTAAGCGGCCCGTCGCGCCCTCTTAGCGGCCCCTCTCACGGCCCCTCGCGTCCCCTTCGCGGCCCCTTTGCGGCCTCATCGCCGCCCTTCACGGCCCCTCGCGCCCCCCCCCCTTCTCGGCCCCGTCGCCGCCCTTAGCGGCCCCGTCGCCGCCCTTGGCGGCCCCGTCGCCGTCCGTCGTGGCCCCGTCGCCGCCCTTAGCGGCCCTGTTGCTGCCATCTCGCGGCCCCGTCGCCGCCCTTCGCGGCCCCGCCGCCGCCCTTAGCGGCCCCATTGCCGCCCTTCACGGCCCCGTCGCCGCCCTTAGCAGCCCCGTCGCCGCCCTTCGCGGCCCTGCCGCCGCCCTTCGCGGCCCCGTTGCCGCCCTCTCGTGGCCCCGTCACCGCCCTTCGTGGCCCTGCAGCCGCCCTTCGCGGCCCCGTCGCCGCCCTCTCGCGGCCCCGTCGCCGCCCTTCGAGGCCCCGCCGCCGCCCTTTGTGGGCCCATTGCCGCCCTTTGCGGCCCCGTCGCCGCCCTTAGCGGCCTCCTCTCGGCCCCTTCGCGGCCCCTTCTTGGCCCCGTCGCTGCCCTTTGCGGCCCCTTCGCGGCCCCTCCCCAGCCCCTTCACCTCTGCAACCGCTGCCACTGCCGACTGCAGCCGCCGCCATCGCCGCCGCCGCTGCCGCCCAGGCCCTGCCGCCGCCGCAGCAGCAGCCGCCGTCGCCATCGAGCCGCTGCCGCCGTTGAGCCGCCGCCACCGCCGTTGAGCCGCCGCTGCCGTCGAGCCGCAGCCGCCGCTGCCGTCGAGCCGCCGCCGCTGTCGAGCCGTTGTCGCCGTCGAGCCGCCACCGTCGAGCCGCGGCCGCAGCTGCCACCGCCGCCGCAGCCGAGGCACGCCACCGCTGCAGTTGTGGCCCTGTTCCTGCCGGCGCGCCTCGGCCCTACCCACCCGGACTGGTAAGAGCACTCCCAAGCAGCGCCTCTGCCACTGTGCTGCCCCTAGCCTGCTGCTCTCACTGCTAGACTGCTGCTGTCATGGCTACCCGCAGTGTTCTTACCTTTGATGTTGAGGGTCGGGCTGTTGACTTTGAGGTCTTGGTCGATGATCTGCAGCTTTTCCTACAGTGCGATAGGACAAACGGTCTCTCCCGGTTCGATCTCACCTCTGGTGCCTCTCCTGCCCCGCCTGCCGATGCTGACAGCACTGTTCGCTCACAGTGGGCCACACGCGATGCTGCTCCCCGTCTTGCTGTGCGTCGCCACTTACCGACCACTGAGCGTGCACATTTTAGTCAGTACAAGAGTGCTAAGACCTTGTACGACGCAGTAGTTGCACGCTACTCTTCCCCTGCCACTGCTGCCCTTAGCCGCCTCATACTGCCGTACCTGTTCCCTGACCTCGCTGCCTTTCCCACAGTCGCTGACCTCATTACGCACCTTCGCACTAGTGACACTCGCTATCGCGCTGCGCTTTCTGCTGAGTTCTGCGCCAAGAACCCCCCCCCATGTACATCACCCTCTACTATATAGTCACCCGGCTCCCTGACTCCCTTCGCTCGGTAAGGGACCACTTCCTCTCTGTTTGCCCCACCACACTCATCGTTGACCTCCTCGAGGAGCGCTTCCTGGCAGCAGAGAAGAGTATAGTTGCTGTAGGAGCCTCTCGTGGTGACCCTCGTACCCCCTTCTTTGAGGGGTGTTCCCCCTCCCCCCTCTTGCCCTCTGTTGCCTCTCCTGCTGCGGCCAACCTCGTTGGCCTCAAGTCAATAGGAACTGTATCTGCTCCTAGCGGGAGACACCGCACCGGCAAGGGAAAGGGGGGCAAGGGCGCTGGGGGGGCCAGTGGGGGCGGTGGAGGTGGCGGTGGAGGCGATGGAGGGGGTGGGGGTGGGGGTGGTGGTGGGAGTGGTGGTGGGGGTGGGGGCGTCGGTGGCGGCAGTGGAGGCAGAGGAGGCGGCGGCGGTGGCAGTGGGAGCGGAGGAGGCGGAGGTGACGGCGGTGGCGGAGGTGGCGGCGGCAGCGGTGGAGCTGGTCGGGGCGGCTCTGCGCAGAGGGGCGGCTCCGGTGGTGGTCAGCGCTAGCAGCAGCAGCACACTCGTGAGACCCCGCTCCCCCAGCAGTTTCGTGAGTGGTACGCTGCGCGTCAGCGGGGTAGGGGTGCTGGTCCCTGTACCTACGTCCTGCATATTGGCGACCGCACTGGTGAGCAGTGCGGGGGCCCGCACTCCACCCAGCGCTGCTTTGGCCGCCTGACGGACGCTTGGCGTCACCACTTCCCTGACGCCACTGAGATCCCTCGCTGGGGCGAGCTGTTTAGGGCGGGGGTTGCTATCTTTGATCTTGATTGTGATGCTATTCTTGCTGCCATGTATGCTGTGTCTACTAGTGATGAGGGTGATTGTTACCTGTGTGTTCCGCCTGACCCGGGCATTGGGACTGATGCTCTAGGTGCTGGTGAGGCTGCTCCTCTAGGTGCTAGTGAGTCTGCTGCCCCTGGTGCTGGTGAGTCTGCTCTCTCAGGTACCACGTCGGCTCAGGCCTCCCACACCTTCACCCTTGACTCGGGTGCTTCCCGCTCTTTCTTTCGAGACCGCACCACACTCACGCCGCTTAGTCGGCCAGTTGCGGTCTCCCTGGTAGACCCCTCTAGGGGTCCTGTCCTTGCCCACCTCTCCACTGTCTTACCGTGTCCGGCGGCCCCCTCTCGCACCTTGTCAGGTCTTTACCTCCCCTCGTTCTCTACAAACTTGGTGAGTGGTTCTGATCTACAGGTTGGGGGTGTTCACCAGTTCACTCATGCGAGTCAGCGACTGACCCACTGCACGTGTGCTCGGACGGGCCGACACTTGGCCACGTTTACCCGTCGGCCGGGGTCGGGCCTGTACACACTGACTACTGAGTCTCCTCCGGTTGCCGAGTCTGGTCAGGTAGCTGAGTCACGTCAGGTGTCTGCTGCGGTGTCCAGGACTGGTCTTGCGTCTGCCCCCTGCTCGTGTCGTCTCCTGTCTCACCAGACTCTCCTCTGGCACCACCGCCTTGGTCACCCCTCCCTGCCTCGTCTCCGAGGCATGGCCTCCCGTGTCCTTGTCTCTGGTCTCCCCCGGTCCCTCCCTCCTCTTCCTCCGGGGCCTGCCGTACCTGCGTTCCTTGCGTAGAGGGGCAGCAGCACGCTGCTCCTCACTCCTCTGAGTTTCCTTCGACAGAGGCTCCGCTGCAAACGCTTCACATGGACGTGTGGGGCCCAGCCCGCTTCCGTGGACAGGGTCACGAGCGTTACTTCCTGCTGGTGGTTGACGACTAATCGTGTTACACCACAGTCTTCCCCTTGCGCAACAAGGGTGAGGTCACTGGGGTGTTGATCGACTAGATCCACGCAACTCGTCTCCAGCTCAGAGAGAGTTTCGGCTCGGACTTTCCTGTTCTGCGTCTGCACTACGACAGAGGCGGAGAGTTCTCCTCTAACCTTCTGCAAGCCTTCTGCCGTGCACGAGGCATCCGTCGGACGTTCACGCTTCCGGCCTCTCGAAAGAAAAATGGGATTGCTGAGCGCCGCATTGGCATGGTCATGGACGTCGCTCGTACGTCCATGATCCATGCAGCTGCCCCAATTTTTTGTGGCCGTTCACGGTTCAGTACGCGGCGCATCAGATCAACCTTCAGCCCCGGGTCTCCATGCCGAAGACCTCCCCTGCTCTGCGGTGGACGGGGAAGGTTGGCGATGCGTCTGTGTTCCGTGTCTGGGGATCTCGGGCGTTTGTCCGCGACTTGTTTGCGGACAAGCTGTCCCCCCGCGCTGTTCCCTGCGTCTTCCTAAGCTTCCCCCCTGACGCGCCAGGTTGGCAGTTCTACCACCCCACCTCGCGCCGTATTCTGTCCTCCCAGAACGTCATGTTTGACGAGTCGGTTCCCTACTACCGTCTCTTCCCCTACCGCACTGCGTCCCTCCCCCTGCCACCGCTCTTCCTCGCGCCAGATCCCCCCCCGGTAGACCCCATCCCCCCTCAGGGTCCTGCCCCCTAAGGTGTGACCCAGGTAGACGCAGTCAAGCCTGTCGAGGTAGCTGTTGACTCTGGTGCTGCTAGGGGTGCTGAGCTTGCGGGTGCGGGGTCTGGGGGTGCTGAGCTTGGGGGTGCTGAGACTGGGGGTGCTAAGCCTGGGGGTGCGGAGCCTGGGGGTGCTGGGCCTGCTCATGTGACGTCTGGCGGGACGGGGCCTAGAGGTCCTTTTGGGTGCTTCGTCTCTGCGGGAGCTACTCTCTCCACAGGAGCTGCGCGAGTGGTTTGCTCGGCGCTGGAGCCGTACTGCTGGAGCTGGAGGTGCTGCTAGCGTTGGAGATTCTACTGATGCTGAGGGTGCTGGTGTCGCGGGTCCCAGAGGTGCTCGTCCTAAGGGTCCTGGAGCTGCTGGGCCTGCGGGTGCTCCTGGTGCTGGAGCTGGTGGTGCTGCTGGCGTAGGTGCTCCTGGTGGTGCTGGAGCTGGAGCTGCTGCGTCTTCTGGTGGTCCGGCTGGAGCTGGAGGTGCTGGGGGTGTTGGCGTTGGAGGTGCTGCTGGCGCTGGTGCTTCTGAGGGTGCTGGAGTTGGCGCTGCTGGAGATGGGGGTGCTACTAGTGCAGGTGCTGCCGTTGGGGGTGCTGGTGCTGTTCCTGCTGGTTGTGGTGGCACTGCACGGCCGCGACCGTACTTTGTTCCGCTCCTTGAGCAGGTTCTTGGTTTTCCGTCCTCTCTTGGTCCTGCTCCTCCCTTAGAGTGTCCGCCACCTGTCCAGTCTGAGTCACAGTTACAGCCAGCCTTCCCACTGCCTGCTCCTTCTCCCTACACTGGTCCTACTAGAGGTCTTGCTGAGCGTCGTGAGCCTTCGTCTCGCTCTGCGTCGCCTGTCCGTGCTGCTCGCACTAGTGGTCGTGGTTCGCATCAGCGTCCTCCCCGTGTCCTCGGCACGCACCGGATGTCTCTGCGTCCTTCCACCGCTCCACTGCGTGCCCCTTTGCCTTCTCCTCCTGAGTCCTCTCTTCCTGCTCTTGCTGACCCGGAGTCGGACTTCCTTCGAGCTGCCAGTCCCACTGTCACGCGTCTCCTTGCTACTATCGTCACTGACCCTTTCTTTGAGTCCACTGCTGCGTCTGCCTTAGTTGCTGAGCTTGTCAACTTCGCTGCTCGCTGTCGTCTAGACTACGATGCTAGTCTTGTCGCTGAGTCTGAGTCTGTCTGTCCTCCGTCCGTCGGGGGTGAGTGTGCCTTTGGCACGGACGTCCTTGAGGACAGGCAGGAGGAGTTCCATTGTCTTGCTGCTGCTTCACCTCATCTCGTGTCCATGCTGCTTGCCCCTGAGGGAGACTCGGATGCACCAGACATCCCGACTCCGCGCTCTTACGCGGAGGCAAAAGAAGGTCCCTACTCCTCTCAGTGGCAGGCAGCCATGGATGTAGAGATGGCTTCGTGGAAGTCCACACGCACCTACGTCGACGAGGTTCCCCCACCTGGGGCAAACATCGTCAGTGGCATGTGGATTTTCAGGGTGAAGCGGCCGCCGGGTTCTCCGCCTGTCTTCAAGGCGCGTTACGTGGCTCGAGGCTTCAGTCAGCGGCAGGGTGTTGACTACTTTCAGACCTTCTCTCCCACCCCAAAGATGACCACTCTTTGGGTACTGCTGCACATAGCCGCTCGGCGCGACTACGAGCTTCACTTTCTTGACTTCAGCACTGCTTTCCTACAGGGCAGCCTGCACGAGGAGATCTGGGTGCGCCGCCCACCTGGCTTCACTGGGTCTTTTCCTCTTGGTACCCAATGGAGCCTCTGGCGGCCATTTTACGGTCTCCGCCAGGCGCCTCGTGAGTGGCACGACACACTGAGGACTACACTTGCGGCTCTTGGGTTTGCTCCTTCTACTGCCAACCTGTCACTGTTTCTGCGCACCGACACCTCTTTGCTGCCGTTCTACATCCTCGTGTACGTCAACGACTTGGTCTTTGCCACAGCTGACACTGTTGTAATCGCCCACGTGAAGTCCGAGCTGCAGAAGAGACACACGTGCACAGACCTGGGTGAAATGCGTAGCTACCTTGGCTTCCAGATCACCCGGGACAGAGCACATCGCACCATTACCCTGACTCAGTCACACATGGTGCAGCAGGTCCTTCAGCGCTTCGGCTTCACGTACTCCTCGCCTCAGGCCACTCCTCTGTCTACTCGCCACTCGCTCTCAGCTCTGCCTTCGGATGAGTCTGTAGAGCCGAGTGGCCCGTACCCAGAGCTTGTTGGCTGCCTCATGTACCTGATGACCTGCACACGACCTGACCTTGCATACCCTCTTAGCATTCTAGCACGCTATGTTGCTCCTGGGAGACACAGACTTGAGCACATGGCTGCAGCGAAGAGGGTGTTGCGCTACTTGTGCAGTACATCGAGCATGGGGCTAGTGCTTGAAGGGCGGAGTCCAGTGGTCCTCACTGGTCACGCAGACGCTTCTTGGGTGGAAGACCATGCTACTGAGCGGTCGTCACAGGGTTACACCTTCAGCCTTGGTTCCGGTTTTGTTTCGTGGCGGTCTACCCGCTCTTCTTCTGTTCTCAGCTCCAGCTGTGAGGCTGAGATCTACGCAGGGGCCATGGCTGCACAAGAGTTACGCTGGCTCACCTACCTGCTGACTGACCTCGGAGAGCCACCTCGTTCTCCTCCAGCTCTGTACGTAGACAACAAGGCCATGCTGGCCTTGTGTCGGGAGCACAGACTGGAGCACAGAACGAAGCACATTGCTCTTCGCTACTTCCTTGCTCGTGAGGTGCAGCAGCATGGTCAGCTGCGACTTACTTACGTGGCCTCTCAAGCCAACACTGATGATATCTTCACCAAGGCACTCGCTCCTTGTGATCATCAGCGCTTCTGTACTCTGTTAGGTCTTGTGCCTACTTTGCCTCATTTGCTCAATTCTTGACCTTGTTTGTACTGTGACCTATATATTCCTGCACTTGCATGTTTAGCTATGTATATATATATATATATATATATATATATATATATATACCTGCATGTGAACTGGCCTTGTGGCCTTTGAACTTGTGCTCAGAATGTGTGGTGACGTTGTGATCCACCCTGAGCTTGTTTTGCCTTACTTTCCTTGACTGGTCTTGTGACCCCTTGTTCTCCCCCACTTTGCCTATGGGGGTGTGTCAGATATATATGCCTTAGTGTTTGTAGGCTGTAGTGGAGTAGACAGTACGGGGTACAGTTTTCTAGGGTTTCATATTTGTACCCAACTCATTTCCTAGTTCATCCATTCCTGATTTCTTCACAACACGTTGTCAAACACATACACACAGTTTCCCTCTTGCCCTCTTCCTTTTTTATTTTTCCCAATATCGCATGTGATGAATTTGGCACTTGGATTTTGCTGTTGTGTTTATTCAGATATCATTACAGTACCATTCTTGTTCACACATGCATAGACTATTATAAACACATTCACTTCACTCTCTTCCTCTTGCCTACTCCCTTTTTGTTTTTCCTCTCTCATCTCGCAGGTGAAGGAGATGGCCAGTAAGCACCACCCCAACCTGGTGCGCCTGTTGGGCTTCTGTGTGCACTATGATTCCAGCACGGGCCAGATTGAGCAGGTGCTCGTGTATGAGTTCATGGCCAACCGGGACTTGGAGAGCTGGATTGGACCAGGTAATAAAACTTCACTTCTCTATTATGGATGTCTTATTATACTCTTTGATAGCCAGTAACTTGGAGTAGTTTCTGAGTGTGACGTGAGTTTATAGATTGGAAGGTTTGAGTGGCCCATGTGCCCTGCACTTGCCGTGCCGCATACCTTGTATTATGCCTTCCAAACCCTTTTTTCATAGTTCAATGTCCATTCCTTAAGGACAAGCAATTCAATAACATTCCCATTGGAACCAATTCTTCCATTACACCTTCCTAGGAGCTCCAAGTCATCTCTCTCTGTTGCAACGACTGGATGTTCTGATTGGAGTGGCCAAGGGGTTGCAATATCTTCATGACTTTGGCATTGTGCATCGCGACATCAAGCCAGCCAACATTCTGCTTGATGCAAAAATGCATGTACGTCTAACTATGTTTTCTCCTTGCATTTTGTTTGACAAGTCGCCAACCTAACATTTTGTTTTTTTCTTTTACTAGCATGTCTTGACATGTTGAAAGCACTTGGTGCAATTGACTACCTTAATTTTGCGTACAAACTGTTGTTCAGGTTCCCGGGCTCACAAACGCCCTTATATGGGGACGGTTCTTCATGCGGCGGGCCCGTTTGAAGGCAAAAAGAGCTGGAATCTTGTCTTAAGGTATCTAGGATTGTGGCAAACACGATCGTGCTGGGCGGCCCCGGATCCGTGTAACATTGCTTCACATTTTATACCGGTACGGATTTTGCAGCTTCCCGGGCTCACAAACGCCCTCATAGGGGGACGGCTCTTCATGCGGTGGGCCCGTTTGAAGGCAAAAAGAGCTGGAATCTTGTCTTAAGGTATCTAGGATTGTGGCAAACACGATCGTGCTGGGTGGTCCCAGATCCGAGTAGCATTGCTTCGCATTTTCTACCGGTACGGATTTCGCAGCTTCCCGGGCTCACAAAGGCCCTTATAGGGGGACGGTTCATCATGCGGCGGGCCCGTTTGAAGGTAAAAAGAGCTGGAATCTTGTCTTAAGGTATCTAGGATTGTGCCAAACACGATCGTGCTGGGCGGACCCGGATCCGAGCACTGGAGGCACCGCTAAAGCTCACTGGAGGCACTGCTATGGGCACGTCTGTGACTGCCACTCGAGTGATGGGGACTCCGGGCTATGTGGACCCTGCCTATTACAAGTCCCACAAGGCCACAGGTGAGCGGGTGAAGATATTTATTTCGAGTTGAGTAAGAAACCATCTGTGGCTACCACTTGAGTGATTGGAACACTCCAGCAGCAAGTGTGAGCATAGAAATGTATTTTACTATTTCCATTTGTGATGTGGGTAGGGCATAGAAATGCTCCTCTGAAATGTCTCATATTAATCTCCATTCTCCTGTCCCTCTTTCTGATTGGTCTTAACAGCTTTGGTGTGGTGATGCTGGTTGCCATCCACCACTCCAACCGCTGCCACTACCGCCACTTCCACCGCTGCCTCCACTGCCGCCACCAAAGCCCCCACTCCCGCCACCACTCCCACTACCGCCACCACCTCCACTGCCTCCACCGCCTCCAGTGCTGCCTTCACCACCACTCCCGCAGCCACCGCCACCACCCCTGCCACCCTTGCCCTTGCTGCTGCGACGTTTTGCACTATCAGATGCAGCCCCGACGTCCTCAGCAACAGGGACGTCAACAGCAGCAGCAGAGGCGTAGGAGGGGGCAAAGGGGGAGGGGGAGCACCCCTCAAACAAGGGCGTGCGCGGAGTGCCACGAGCAGCACCTATAGCGACAACAGTAGTCTCAGCTGCGAGGAGGTGCTGCTCAAGTAGGTCAACAGTGAGGACTGTGGGGTCAAGTGAGATAAAGTGGTCCCTGACAGAGCGAAGAGAGCCAGGGAGGCGGGTGACTATAAAGTAGAGATTTATTGACATCGGGGGCTGGTTCCTGGCAAGGAACTCAGCTGGGGCGGCCTCGGTAGCGAGCGTCGCTAGTGCGAAGGTGGGAAACCAGGTCCTCTACTGTGGCAAAGGCAGACAACTTGGGAAACAGGTAGGGCAGTAGAAGACGGCCGAGAGCAGCAGTGGCAAGCGAGGAGTAACGGGCGACTACAGCGTCGTACAGTACCTGTGCGGTCCTGTGCTGTCCAAAGTGAGCGCATTCGTCCAGTGGCAGGTGGTTGCGAATGGCTAAGCAAGCAGCAGCGCCACGAGTAAGCCACTGTGAGCGAGTCGCACTGTCAGCTGTGGCGGGATGGGCGGGAGTGGCGTCTGACGCGTGGTCAAACAACGAGACGCTGTCCCTAGAGTCGCTCAGTAGGTACAGCTGTAGGTTGTCGAGCCACGTGTCAAACTATATAGGGCGTCCCTCATGATCGAACGCCAGCACGTAGAGAGAAGCCATAGTGGCGCAACACGCAGAGCAGGGAGAAGCAGGGCAGGTAGCAGCAAGGTGCGGCAAGTGAGCTGCAAGAGGCGGTGAGAGGGCTGCAAGGGGCTGCTAGTAGAGCAGCAGGGGCAGCGAGGGGGCCACCAGGGGCGGCGCGCGGGGCTGCAAGGGCGGCTCCCGGGCTGCAGGGGCGAGGGGCGGGCCAAAATGGGCGGCGCGCTCGGTGCTGGGGCCAACAGGGTGGGTCCGGGGCCGAGGGTCGACGGAGCGCGCTGGCCGAGGGTCGACGGGGCGGGCCGGGGGCCTTGGGTCGACGGGGGGGGGGGGGGGCCACCGGGGCCTAGGGTTGATGGGGCGCCGGGGCCTAGAGTCGACGCGGCGCCGGGGCCTAGGGTCAACAGGGCGGGCGCGGGCCTAGGGCCGGCTGGGCGGGTCCGGGGCCGAGGGTCGACGGGGCACCGGGGCCTAGGGTTGAAGGGGCGGGCGCGGGCCTAGGGTCGACGGGGCTGGTCCGGGGCCGAGGGACGACGAGGCGCGCGGGCTAGGGTCGACGGGGTAGGCCGGGGGGCCTAAGGTCGACGGGGCGCGCGCGGGCCTAGGGTCGACGGGGCGCCGGGGCCTAGGGTCGACGGGGCGGGCGGGGGCCTAGGGTCGACGGGGTGGACCGGGGTCGAGGGTCGACAGGGCGCCGGGGCCTAGGGTCGACGGGGTGCCGGGAGCCTAAGGTCGATGGGGCGCCGGGGCCTAGGGTCAACAGACAGGGCCGCACAAGGGCGGCGCGCGGGGCAGCAGGAGCGACACGAGGATCGCTAGGGGCAGTAGGGCAGATAGTGGGGCAGCGCTATGGTGGGCCCAAGAAAACGGTCCTAAGGAAGGACCTGCTATGAAAACCATGTCAAACGAACGTACAAGAATGAATGAACCATGAAAGAGTTGGGTACAAGTACTTACCCTAATTAGGTTGTACTCCTTATGGGCTATCCCACTATAGCCTACACAAATGTAAGCAGTATGACATAATGACAGTAATCGGGGCATTTTACCCTGATATTTTGGGCCCTGATTCCTCCGCATATGACCGGTGATATGCGCATGAGCATATGACTGGTCGTAAGACAACGCGCATATGAACGGTCCATTGGCCGGGTTTAGGGTTCGATGTTATCGCGCACGCATACCGTTACGTGCCAAGGACAGCTACAGTTTAGTTCTTTATTATTGTTGTTTATAAACATATTGTCAAACTAACAAACGAGAATGAATGAACTATGAAAGAGTTGGGTACGAGTACTAACCCTAATTGGGTTGTACCCCTTATGGGCTACCCCACTATAGCCTACACAAATGTAAGCCCTATAACATTTTGACACATATATAATGGTTGTAGAGGTCAACATTCCATTAGATAATGTATGACGCACAAGAAGTTCACAAAGAAGTGTAATATTGAAACATGGTTTCACGCAAATGTTGTAAATGCAGCTGGATGGGGAGCTGTGTCGGCACTGCATCACGACTTTCTAATCCGTCATCATAGTGGACCCATGGCACAAAGAGATTTAACATTGTTTCAGTGGAGCGTCACTACCATGACGTTTCAATATGCGCCTACAAAAGAGGGACGTGGGGACATTCGTCCCCGCACACGTTTAAGGGTCTCAAAGTAGAGTTCTAATTTAAATTTAGGAAGTTGTTCTCGCAATATAAATCATTCTTAATACCAAGGTAACAGTTATGAAATGCCCCAATTGGGCCCATAATCACAAACATGGTATGAATCAACCGTGGAAATAATCAACCACACATTAGTTACCGCATTGTAAATTGTCAAACTAACGAACAAGAAAATGAATGAACTATGAAAGAGTTGGGTACAAGTACTGACCCTAATTGGGTTGTACCCCATTTGGGCTACCCCACTATAGCCTACACAAATGTAAGCCCTATAACATTCTGACACACCCTCATAGGCAAAGTGGGGGAGAACAAGTGGTCACAATACCAGTCAAGAAAAGCAAAGCAAGCTCAGGGTGGATCACAAAGTCACCACACAGTCCAAGCATAAGCAAAGGGCCACAAGGCCAGTTCACATGCAGAGTTATATAAAACTGAACAAACAATACAATGATAATGCCCTAGCAAGTGTAAGCATGCAGGTATATATACATATCACAGTACAAGCAAAGTCACGCAGTGAGCAGGTGAGGCAAAGTAGGCACAAGGCCTAAAACAGTAGAGAAGCGCTCATGATCACCATGCGAAAGTGCCTTGCTGAATATATCAGCAGTGTTGGCCCGAGTGGCCACGTACGCGAGACGAAGCTGGTCACGAGCATGGAAGTATCGCAGAGCGATGTGCTTCGTTCTTTGCTCCAGTCTGTGCTCCTGACATAAGGCAATCATGGCCTTGTTGTCTACGTACAGAACTGGAGGAGAACGAGGCTACTCTCCCAAGTCAGTCAGCAAGTAGGTGAGCCAGCGTAGCTCCTGTGCAGCCATGGCCCCTGCATAGATCTCAGCCTCGCAGCTGGAGCTGAGAACCGAAGACGAGCGAGTAGACCGCCAGGAAACAGAGCCGGAACCGAGGCTGAAGGTGTAACCCTGTGACGACTGCTACGTAGCTAAGTCGTCGACCCAAGAAGCGTCTGCATGACCAATGAGGACAACTGGACCTCTTCCTCCAAGCACTAGCCCCATGTGTGACTGAGTCGGTGTGATGGTGTGCTGTGTTCTGTCCCGGGAAATCTACAAGCCAAGATAGCTACGCAGTTCACCCAGGTCAGTGCAGGTGTGTCTCTTCTGCAGCTCGGACTTCACAAGGGTCAGTATCTCAGTGTCAGAAGTAGCGAAGACAAGGTCGTCGATGTACACAAAGACGTAAACGGCGGCAGAGACTTGTCGGTGCGTAGAAACAGCGACGGGTCGGCAGCAGAAGGAGTAAACCCCAGAGCCACAAGTGTAGTCCTCAGTGTATCGTGCCACTCGCGAGGCGCCTAGCGGAGACCGTAGACTGGCCACCGGAGGCTCCACTGGGTACTTGCAAGAAACGACTTAGTGAAGCCAGGTGGGCGGCGCAGCCAGATCTCCTCGTGCAAGCTGCCCTGCAAGAAAGGTGTACTGAAGTCCAGAGAGTTTAACTCATAGTCACGCTAAGCAGCGATGTGCAGCAACACCCGAAGAGTAGTCATCTTCGGGGTGGGGGAGAAGGTATGGAAGTAGTCAACCCCCTGTTGCTGACTGAAGCCTCTAGCAACGTAATGCAACTTGAAGGCAGACGGAGAACCCGGCGGCCGCTTCACCCTAAAGATCCACATGCCATCGACTATGTTCGCCCTAGACGGGGGAACTGCGTCGACATAGGTGCCTGTGGACTTCCAGGATGCCATCATAACATCCATGGCTGCCTGCTGCTGAGAGGAGTAAGGATCTGTAATCGCCTCTGCGTAAGAGCATGGGGTCGGGATGTCTGGTGCATCCGGGTCTTCCTCAGGGGCAAGCAGCATGGAAGCGAAACGAGGTACAGCAGCTGCAAGACACTCAAAGTCCTCCTGCCTATCCTCAAGGACGTCCGTGCCAAGAGCACACTCACCCCCAATGGACGGAGGACAGACAGATTCTGACTCAGCAACAAGAGCAGTGGCGTAGTCTAGACGACGGGCAGCAGCAAAGTCAACCAGCTCAGCAACTAGGGCAGACGCAGCAGTGGACTTAAAAGAAGGGTCGGTAACAACAAAGGCGAGGAGACGAGAGACAGTGGGACTGGCAGCACGAGCGCAGTCAGACTCAGGGTCAGGGACGGCAGGAAGCGAGGACTCAGGAGGAGATGGCAGGGGAAGACACTGTGGCACAGAGGAAGGACGAAGTGCCATAACGTATGTGCCGGGGACAGGGGGAGGAGGCGGACGAGGAACACGACGACCAGTGCGAACAGCGCGAATAGGCAACGCAGGACGAGACTCAAGTTCACGACACTTTGTAAGACCTCCGGTCTGCTCAGTGTAGGGAGAAGGAGTAGGTAGTGGGGAGTATGGCTGCAGCGGCAGCTGTGACTGGTAAGGGGGTGGACACAGGAAAGGAGGAGGAAGGCCAGTAGAAGACGGGAGACCAAGAACCAGCTGAATCAGGGGAACGAAGTACAGTCGCTACCGTCCAGTGTCTCCACAACCAGCACCTCTAGCACCAGCACACCCAGAGCCAGCGCCTCCAGCTTCGGTGCCTCCAGCTCCAACGCCGAAAGCACCACCAGCTCCAGCAGCTCCAGGACCTCCAACAGCTCCAGTGCCCGCTTCTCCATCTCCAACTCTTGCAGCACCTCCAGCTCCAACTCCTGCAGCACCTCCAGTTTCTGCAGCTCCAGCACCAGCACCTCCAGCTCCAGCTCCTCCAGTACCACCAGCCCCGGCAGCTCCAGTACCTCTAGTACGAGCACCTCCAGGACCAGTAGGACCAGCACCTCCGGGACCTCCAGCTCCAGCTGAAACACGAGTACCTCCAGTACCTCCAGCACCAGCGTCTCTAGCAGCAGAGCCACTCGCGCAGCTGCTACGGGGAGAGAGGCTCCGGTCGAAGAGACAGCCGTGGCGAGACACCCGCAGGACCTCCGGAAGAAGCACTACCTCTAGGCTCAGCACCCCCAGACTCCAAACCCTCAGGCTCCGCACCCCCAAGCTCAGCACCCCCAGACTCTGCACCCTTTGGCTCAGAACCCCCAGGTTCAGCACCCCCAGGCTCAGCATGTCAAACTTAAATCTAGCTTACATTGTGTAGGCTTTAGTGGGTAGCCCATAAGGGGTACAACCCAACTAGGGTTAGTACTTGTACCCAACTCTTTGCTAGTTCATTCATTCTCGTTCGTAATCTTGACATGGTTTCAGAGCAGGTCCCTCGCTAGGACCGATTTTGTTTTTTCCTTGGGCCCACCACCTGCTGCCCTACTCTTGTCCTTAGGCCTCGGCCCGTCGCCCTTAGGCCCGTCACTTGTGCCCCTAGGCCCGTCGTCCCTAGGCTCGTTGCACGCGGCCCGTCGTTCCAGGCCCCTAGGCCTATCGTTCCCGGCCCCTTGGCCCGTCGCTCGCGACCCTTCGTTTGTGGCCCCGCGGCCCCGTCGCATCTAGGCCCTAGGCCCCTCGGCCAGTCGTTCCCGGCCCCTAGGCCCCGTCGCCCACGACCCGCCGCACCTAGGCTCCCCCACGGCCTTGAAGCCCTTCGTTCTAGGCCCCGCGACCTTTTGTTTCTGGCCCCGTGGCCCCGTCGCACCTAGGCCCTTGGCCCCTCGGCTCGTCGCCCGCGGCCCGTCGTACCTAGGCCCCGCGGCCCCGTCTTACCTAGGCCCCTCGGCCCGTTGTTTTGGGCCCCTAGGCCCCGTCGCCCGCGACCCGCCGCACCTAGGCTCCCCCCACGGCCCCGAAGCCCTTCGTTCTAGGCCCCGCGACCTTTTGTTTCTGGCCCCGCGGCCCCGTCGTACCTAGGCCCTTGGCCCCTCGGCCCGTCGCCCGCGGCCCGTCGTACCTAGGCCCCACGGCCCCGTCTTACCTAGGCCCCTCGGCCCGTCGTTCCCGGCCCCTAGGCCCCGTCGCCCGCTGCCCGTCGCACCTAGGCCCTGTCTCTTCTTGCCGGAGACCTCGCCCACACTGCGATGGACGGGAAAGGTGGGCGATGTGTCAGTGTTCCAAGTCTGGGGTTCTCGTGCCTTTGTCCGCGATACGTCCGCGAACAAGCTCTCCGCCCCCGCCATTCCCTGTGTCTTCCTTGGCTTTGTCCCTGACGCGCCTGGCTGGCAGTTCTACCACCCTACCTCGCGCCGTGTCCTCCCCTCTCAGGACGTCACGTTTGACGAGTCGATTCCCTTTTACCATCTCTTCCCCTACCGCTCTGCCCCTCCCCCTCCCCCGCCGCTCTTCCTTGCTCCAGGTCCCCCTCCAATAAACCCCCTCCCCCCTCATGGTCCTGTTCCCTCAGGTGTCTCTCAGGTAGACCCGACTCCTGGTACTCTGCCAAGTGAGGTAGCTGTAGACTCAGGTGCTGCTAGAAGTACTGTGTCTGGGGGTGCTGAGCCTGGGGGTGCTGAGCCTGGGGGTGCTGAGACTGGGGGTGCTGAGCCTGCGGGTGCTGAGAGTGGGGGTGCTGAGCCTAGGGGTGCTGAGACTGAGGGTATTGAGCCTGAGGGTGCTGAGACTTGGGGTGCTAAGCCTGGGGGTGATGAGCCTGGGGGTGCTGGGCTTGTGGGTGTGGAGTCTGGGGGTGCTGAGCCCAGAGGTACTCCCTCTTCTGGGGGTCCTGCAAGGGTCTCGCCTGGACCGGAGTCGCTCTCTCCGCAGCAGTTGCACGAGTGGCTTACTCGGCGCGCCCGCCTTTGGAGTGGAGCTGCAGGAGCTGGTGACTCTACTGCTGGAGATGCTGGAGCTGGAGGTGCTGCGGGTGCTGGTGTTTCTGCTGGAGCTGGAGGTACTGCGGGAGTTGGAGCTGGAGGTACTGTGGGAGTTGGAGCTGGAGGCGTGGGTGCTGGTGCTGCTGGAGGTACTGGAGCCGCTAGAGCTGGTGGTACCACAGACGTTGGAGCTGGGGGTGCTGGCCCTGCAGGTGCTGGTGCTGGTTCTGTAGACACAGGTCGACCGAGACCATACTTCGTTCCCCTGCTTCAGCAGGTTCTTCGTCTCGCGTCTTCTACTAGCCTTCCTCCTCCTTTCCAGTGTCCACCTCCTGACCACTCGCAGCCGCTGCTGCACTCCGCAGCCCCGCTGCCTGCTCCTGCTCCCTACACTGAGCAAACCAGCGGCCTTACCAAGCGTCGTGACCCTGAGTCTCTTTCTCCCTCGCCTGTTCGCACTGGTCGTCCCGTTCCTCGTCCGCATCCTCCTCCTGTCCCCGGCAAACACTCTATGGCACTTCGTCCTTCCTCTCTTCCACTGCGTGTTCCTCTTCTTGCTCCTCCTGTGTCCTCTCTTCCTGCTGTCCCTGACCCTGAGTCTGACTGCGCTCGTGCTGCCAGTCCCACTGTCTCTCGTTTCCTTGCCACTGTTGTCACTGACCCTTCTTTGAGTCCATTGCTGCGTCTGCCCTTGTTGCAGAGCTAGTTGACTTTGTTGCTGCCTGTCGTCTAGACTATGCCACTGCTCTTGTTGCTGAGACTGAATGTGCCAGTCCTCCGTCCGTCGAGGGTGAGTGTGCTCTTGGCACAGACGTCCTTGCGGACAAGCAGGAGAACTTTGAGTGTCTTGCAGCTGCTGTACCTCATTTCGCTTCCATGCTGCTTGCCCCTGAGGGAGACCCGGATGCACCTGACATCCCGACCCCGCACTCTTACGCAGAGGCAATTACACGTCCTTACTCCTCTCAGTGGCAGGCAGCCATGGATGCCGAGATGGCATCCTGGAAGTCCAGAGGCACCTACGTCGATGAAGTTCCCTCGTCTCGGGCGAACATAATCGATGGCATGTGGATCTTCAGGGTGAAGCGGCCGCTAGGTTCTCCGCCTGCCTTCAAGGCGCGTTACTTTGCTAGAGGCTTTAGTGAGCGACAGGGGGTAGACTACTTTCATACATTCTCCCCCACCCCAAAGATGACTACTCTTTGGGTGTTGCTGCACGTTGCTGCTCAGCGTGACTACGAGTTACACTCTCTCGACTTCAGTACAGCTTTTTTGCAGGGCAGCTTGCACGAGGAGATCTGGCTGCGCCGCCCACCTAGACTCACTTAGTTGTTTCCTCCGGGTACCAAGTAGAGCCCCCGGCAGCCAGTCTATGATCTCAGCCAGACGCCTTGTGAGTGGCACGACACACTGAGGACTACACTTGCGGCTCTGGGGTTTACTCCTTCTAATGCCGATCCGTCGCTGTTTTTACGCACCAACACGTCGCTGCCGCCGTTCTACGTCCTCATTTACGTCGACGACCTCATCTTTGCCACTTATGACACTAAGGCACTGACCCTTGTGAAGTTCAAGCTGTAGAAGAGACACACCTACACTGACCTGGGTGAACTACGCAGCTATCTTGTCTTGCAGATCACCCGGGATAGAGCACGGAGCACCATCACACTGACTCAGTCGCACATGGTGCACCAAGTCCTTCAGCGCTTCGGCTTCCACTTCTCCTCGCCACAGCCCACTCCTCTGTCTACCAGCCACTCGCTCTCAGCTCCACCTTCGGACGAGTCTGTAGAGCTGAACGGTCCATACCCAGAGCTTGTGGGTTGCCTCATGTACCCGATGACGTGCACACAACCTTAGAGGGGAATAGCGCGGGCGGAGAGCTTATCCGCGGACGTATCGCGGACAAAGGCACGAGAACCCAAGACCCGGAACACCGACGCATCGCCAACCGTCCCCGTCCAACGCAGTGTGGGCGAGGTCTCCAGCAAGGAGACTCGGGGCCGGAGGTTGAGCTGATGTGCAGCGTATCGGACCGCAAACGGCCACAGAAAATGGGGAGCAGCCGCATCGACCATAGAGGTATGAGCGACCTCCACTACCAAGCCAATGCGGCGCTAAGCAATCCCATTTTTTTGAGGGGAGGCCGAAAGCGTGAACGACTCGAGAATGCCCTCCTCACTACAAAATTCCTGCAAGAGGTCGGAGGAGAACTCACCACCTCTGTCAGAGTGCAGACCCAGGATAGGAAGGTCCTGGCGGAACCGCTCGCGGAGCTAGAGACGGACTGCACGGATCCAAGGGATCAAGACATCAGGGACCTCACCCTTGCTGCGTAAGGGGAAGACCATGGTGTAACGGGTGTAGTCGTCAACAACCAGCAGAAAGTAGTACTCGCGTCCTTGTCCAGTGACGCGGGCTGGGCCCCACACGTCCATGTGGAGAGTCTGCAGGGAAGTAGTCGTCGGGGGAAACGAGGAGGAGTGAGGAGCGGCGCACTGCCGCCCCTCGACACAAGAAAGGCAGGGCAGGGCAGGCGAGGGCAGGAGGGGAGGCACAGACCTGTGGAGACCAGACACAAGAAGGCGGGAGTGCATGCCACGAAGGTGAGGCAGGGAGGGGTGACCAAGTCGGTGGTGCCAATGGAGAGTCTGGTTCGACAGGAGGCGACACGAGCAAGGGGGTGCTACCTGAACTGACGCGGACACCTAGGCACATGCAGCTACCTGAGGAGGCTCAGCAGCCAGTGTGTACAGACTCGACCTAGGCCGACGAGTGAATGTGGTCAGGTGGCGGCCAGTCCGTGTACACGTGCAGATCGACACACGCTAACCCTCAGGAGTGGTGGTAGTGACCATCTCATCCTGTAGGGCACCGGTACTCACCAGATTTGTAGAGAACGAGGGGAGGTAAAGACCAGACAGTGAGCCGGACGGAACCGCCGGACACGGGAGAACAGTGGAGGAACGGGCAACGACTGGGCCCCCAGAGGGGTCAGCCAGTCGAACTGGTACAGGTGCAGAGAGAGGAGTGAGGGTGGTGCTGTCGCGAAAGAAACAGTGTGAGGCACCTGAGTCAAGTGCGAAGGTATGCAAGGCCTCAGTAGGCGCAGTACCAGGGAGAACAGACTCACTAGCACCTACAGTAGAGCAGCAGCCTCTATACCTGGGTCAGGTGGACAAAGCACAGTTACCCTCAGCACAAGTAGACAAAGCATATATAGTAGCAAGGATAACATCTAAGTCTAGGTCATAGATAGCAACTCCAGACCTAAGCAGCTCTGCCCAGCGGGGGCGCTCGACCTCGTCACGAAACTCAGCGCGCCAAGCGTCGTCGAGGCAAGAGAAGCAGCGGTGCTGAGTGTGAGGCTTCCCGCATGCCTGACCAGCACGATCACCCGTGCGAATGACATACGGTCACCTACCACTACCCCCAGACGCCCCACGCTGAGACAACCACTCGCGAAGCTGCTGGGGCGACGGGGTCTCGCTCCAATGCTGGTGCTGCTACCTCTGGCCTCCTCCAGAACCTCCACAATGATCTCCAATCCGTCCGCCACCACTCCCACCGCTGCCACGACCGCCACTCCTACCGCTGCCTCCACCGCAACCACCAAAGCGTGTCCAGGCGCCACCACCGCCACCTCCAGGCGAAGGTCACTACCACCACTCGTGGGGGTCAGCGTGTGTCGATCTGCAGGTGTACACAGACGGGCCGTCACCTGGCCACGTTCACTCGTCGGCCAGGGTCGAGTGTGTACAAACTAGCTGCCCAGGAGTCTGCGTTAGGTCACGTAGCTGCCTCTTGCTCGTGTCGCCTCCTGTCACACCAGACTCTCCTCTGACACCACCGCCTGGGTCACCCCTCCCTGCCACGCCTTCGTGGCATGCACTCCCACCTCTTTGTCTCTGGTCTACCCAGGTCTCTGCCTCCCCTCCCGCCCTGCCTTCCTTGCATCGAGGGACGGCAGCGCGCCGCTCCTCACTCCTCCTCGTTTCCCCCGACGGCTCCTCCCCTGCAGACTCTCCACATGGACGTGTGGGGCCCAGCCCGGGTCAGTGGAGAGGGCCGCGAGCACCACTTTCCGCTGGTAGTTGACGACTACACGCGGTACACCACGGTCTTCCCCTTGCGCAACAAGGGTCAGGTCATTGATCTCTTGATCCCTTGGATCCGCGCAGACTGTCTCCAGCTCCGCGAGCGGTTCCGCCATGATCTTCCTGTCCTGCGTCTGCACTCTGACAGAGGTGGTGAGTTCTCCTCCGACCTCTTGCGGG
Source organism: Closterium sp. NIES-65 (assembly GCA_948144175.1). NCBI lineage: Eukaryota > Viridiplantae > Streptophyta > Zygnematophyceae > Desmidiales > Closteriaceae > Closterium > Closterium sp. NIES-65. Next base: position 166,812 of record CANXME010002639.1, read on the forward strand.
ACTTTTGTCGTGGGGAGGGCATTTTTCCAGTCGTTCACGCTTCCGGACTCCCCTCAGCAAAATGGGATTGCTGAGCGCCGCATTGGCTTAGTCATTGAGGTCGCTCGTACCTCCATGATCCATGCGGCTGCTCCCCATTTTTTTTGGCCGTTTGCAGTCCGGTACGCTGCGCATCAGCTCAACCTCTGGCCCCGTGTCTCCTTGCCGTAGACCTCGCCCACACTACGTAGGACGGGGGAGGTTGGCGATTCGTCAATTTTCCGGGTCTGGGGTTCTCGTGCATTTGTTCGCGATACGTCCGCGGACAAGCTCTCCGCGCGTGCTATCCCCTCCGTCTTCCTTGGCTTTGTCCATGACGTGCTTGGCTGGCAGTTTTACCACCCCACCTCGTGCCATGTCTTCCCTTCTCAGGACGTCACATTCGACGAGTCGGTTCGCTTTTACCATCTCTTCCCCTACTGCTCTGCCCCGCCCCCACCCCCATAGGCAAAGTGGGAGAGAACAAGTGGTCACAAGAGAAGTCAAGAGAAGCAAAGCAAGCTCAGGGTGGATCACAAAGTCACCACAAAGTCTGAGCACAAGCAAAAGGGACGACAAGGCGAGTTCACATGCAGTGTTATATCAAGAGCACAAACAGTACAGTGATCACAACCTAGCAAGAATAAGCATGCAAGTATATATATAGATCACAGTACAAGCAAAGTCACGCAATGAGCAAGTGAGGCAAAGTAGGCACAAGGCCTAAACCAGTAAAGAAGTGCTGATGATCACCAGGCTAAAGTGCCTTGGTGAATATATCAGCAGTGTTGGCCCTAGAGGCCACGTATGCAAGACGAATCTGACCACGCTGCTGCAACTCTCGAGCAAGGAAGTATCGCAGAGCAATATGCTTCGTTCTGTGCTCCAGTCTGTGCTCCTCACACAAGCCAATCATGGCTTTGTTGTCTACGTACAGGACTAGAGGCGAACTGTGAGAGTACGACGGCTTATGCCAGCTATGCTTGCTTGCCTTTACTTTATTATGCTATTTCTAGCATATGATAATTATATGCATGCATGAATTGCTTGATTTCCTAGGCTAGGTGCTTTCCTATATTTTATTATAGTTATAGCACCGAGCTATGTTGCGTGCACCAAATTCTGGCTTTTCGATTGCCACCGAATTGCCTTCTACCGAA
>CANXME010002640.1:0-135000 GCA_948144175.1 Closterium sp. NIES-65
CCTGCTCCTCCCTCAGAGTGTCCACAGCCTCGTCCAGTCGCGGTCACAGTTACAGCCCGCCTCCCCCCTACCTGCTCCTTCTCCCTACACTGGTCCCAACTGGAGGTCTTGCTGAGCGTCATGAGCCTGCGTCTCGTCCTGCGTCGCCTGTTGTGCTACTCGCACTAGTGGTCGTGCTCCGCATACCGCGTCCTCCTTCGGTCCCAGGCACACACCAGATGGCACTGCGTCCTTCTTCTACTGCTCCTCTGCTGTGTCCCGTTGCCGTCTCCTCCAGAGTCCTCTCTTCCTGTCCTTGCTGATTCGGAGTCTGACTCTCTTCGTGCTGCCAGTCCTACTGTCACGCGTCTCCTGGATACTGTTGTCACAGACCCTTCCTTTGAAGTCCATTGCTGCATCTGCCTTAGTTGCTGAGCTTGTCGACTTTGCTACTCGCTGTCGTCTAGACTACACTGCTAGTCTTATTGCTGAGGCTGAGTTCGTTTGTCCTCCGTCCGTCGGGGGTGAGTGTGCTCTTAACACGGACGTCCTTGAGGACAAGCAGGAGGAGTTCTAGTGTTTTGCTGCTGCTTTGCCTCATCTCGTGTCCACGCTGATTGCCCCTGAGGGAGACCCGGATGCACCAGACATCCCGACTCCTCGATCGTACGCTGAGGCGATCAAGGGTCCCTACTCCTCACAGTGGTAGTCAGCCATGGACGCACATATGGCTTCATGGAAGTCTACAGGCACCTACGTCGACGAGGTTCCCCCACCTGGGGCGAACATCGTCAGTGGCATGTGGATTTTCAGGGTGAGGCGGCCGCCGGATTCTCCGCCTGTCTTCAAGGCGCGTTACGTGGCTCGAGGCTTCTGTCAGCGGCAGGGAGTTGACTACTTTCAGACCTTCTCTCCCACCCCGAAGATGACCACTCTTCGGGTGCTGCTGCACATAGCCGCTCAGCGCGACTACGAGCTTCAATCTCTTGACTTCAGCACAGCTTTCCTACAGGGCAGCCTGCACGAGGAGATCTGGCTGCGCCGCCCACCTGGCTTCACTAGGTTGTTTCCCCCTGGTACCCAGTGGAGCCTCTGGCGGCCAGTCTACAGTCTCCGCCAGGCGCCCCGTGAGTGGCACGACACAGTGAGGACTACAGTTGCGCCTCTTGGGTTTGCTCCTTCTACTGCCGACCCGTCCCTATTTCTGCGCACCGACACCTCTTTGCCGCCGTTCTACATCCTCGTGTACGTCGACGACTTGGTCTTTGCCACTGCTGACACTGCTGGACTAGCCCACGTGAAGTCCGAGCTGCAGAAGAGACACACGTGCACAGACCCGGGTGAACTACGCAGCAACCTTGGCTTGCAGATCACCTGGGACAGAGCACAGTGCACCATTACCCTAACTCAGTCACACATGGTGCAGCAGGTCCTTCAGCGCTTCGACCTCACGTACTCCTCGCCTCAGGCCACTCCTCTGTCTACTCGCCACTCGCTCTCAGCTCTGCCTTCGGATGAGTCCGTAGAGCCGAGTGGCCCGTACCCAGAGCTTGTTGGCTGCCTCATGTACCTGATGACCTGCACACGACCTGACCTTGCATACCCTCTTAGCATCTTGGCACGCTATGTTGCTCCTGGGAGACACCGACCAGAGCACATGGCTGCAGCGAAGAGGGTGTTGCGCTACTTGTGCAGTACGTCGGGCATGGGGCTAGTGCTTGGAGGGCAACGTCCAGTGGTCCTTACAGGTCACGCAAACGCTTCTTGAGCTGACGACCAGGCTACGCAGCGGTCGTCACAGGGTTACACCTTCAGCCTTCGTTCCGGCTCTGTTTCGTGGTGGTCTACGCGTTCGTCTTCTGTTCTCGGCTCCAGCTGTGAGGCTGAGATCTACGCGGGGGCCATGGCTGCACAGGAGCTACGCTGGCTCACCTACCTGCTGACTGACCTAGGAGAGCCGCCTCGTTCTCCTCGAGTTCTGTACGTAGACGACAAGGCCATGCTGGCCTTATGTCAGGAGCACACACTGGAGCACAAAACGAAGCACATTGCTCTTCGCTACTTCCTTGCTCGTGAGCTGTAGCAGCGTGGTCAGCTGTGCCTTGCTTACGTGGCCTCTGAGACCAACACTGCTGATATCTTTACCAAGGCACTTCCGCCTTGTGATCATCAGCGCATCTGTACGTTGCTAGGTCCTGTGCCTACTTGGCCACACTTGCTCACTTCTTGACCTTGCTTGTACTTTGATCTTTCTATACCTGCACTTGCTTGTTTACCTTTATATATGATCGTGCATGTGAACTAGCCTTGTGGCCTTGAACTTGTGCTCGGAATATGTGGTGACGTTGTGATCCACCCTGAGCTTGCTTTGCTTTGCTTGAGTGGTCGTGTGACCTCTTGTTCTCCCCCACTTTGCCTATGGGGGTGTGTCAAACTCATATGCTATAGTCTGTGTAGGCTGTAGTGGGGTAGACAATATGGGGTACAACTTCTTTAGGTTTTCCTACTTGCACCCACCTGCTTGCTAGTTCATTCATTCCTCATTTCTTCACAATTCGATGCGTTGATGCGAGATCAAACCGAAACACCACGACGCGTGACGAACAGATCATTCGACACGGAGCAATCGACACCATCCACGACCGCCGACCCGATGAATATGGACAAGATCGACGCGAAGCAGCGGCCGACAAAATATGAGAAGTGCAAATTTTGCGGCGCAGCAGGACATGGATTCTTGGCGTGTTGGAAAATGAAGAAGGCACGAGCGGAGCTGCAGGGCAACAAGAGTGCGACATCTACGATGGTGAAAAAAGGAGGACATGATGGCGGGAATTTAAAACGCCACGACTGGCCGGCAACAAGGAAAATCGCCGAGACAAATGGAGGCTCCGCGAAACAAGACTCTGCACCGACCGGGAAACTCCAGCCGAACACCCCCGAGAGTAAGAATATTTCCTCTCGAGGTTTTCAAGCCTTTAAAAAACTGAGGGGAAATTTCAAGGCCAAGAAAAAGCCTTCAGACATTATTTAGGTACCTGAAAAGTTGGGCAAACCACTCCGGAACGCTGAAAAGGGTCGTGCATTCCAAGGCTCCCCATTGCTCAGAGGAGAAGCCTACACAGCTGCAAAGGCTTAAGGGAAGGTTCCAGGCCAAGACAAAGCTGAATCGGCCTCGGATAAATCCTTCTCACCCAACTCAGTTGAAAACTGATATGGAGTCAGCAGCTTTGAGCGCAGGACCGAGGGATGATTTATTCGACGTACCATACGATCCTATAAACGAGACCATCTACGGTTACTCGGAGCAGCAACAACCACTACTACTCGAGGTGATCTGCAATGGGCGATGCCTCCAGGCACTGGTGGACAGCGGTGCGTCTCACTCGGTGTGCGATCGCGGGACGTTGGAGAAAATTGGAGAGCCTTCTGAGGAGACCAACTTCCCATCCATGGCAAAGCATCATTGCAGCTGCACATAGGGGCGCTAAGGTGGAAGCCGACATTGCCGATCACGAACATCAAAGGGTTAGATTTCATCTTGGGGCAAGATTTCTTGAAGCGGTTCAACCCCGAGAATGACTGGGTCAACAGGAAGGTGTGCATCTAAAATAACGAGAAACGGATAGCACTACGAAGCTGGACGGATACAGGAGACGTTCTTGAAACGACACTGGCACGGTTCAAACGGATAGTGAACGAGAGTAACACGGGTTACTTAGCACTGGTTATGGCAGCAAAAGAGGTGCAGAAACTGAGTACGGAGCTACCTGCAGCAGTGAAGGAGGTTTTGGTGCAGTACAAGGATATAATGCTCGACGACCTACCTGCAGGCGTACCTCCAGCACGCACCCACGAGCACGAGTTCGTGGAGGAACCAGGTGCGAAACCCGTCTCACGTTCACCATACCGACTGAGTCCGGCCGAACAGAGACACATGAAGAAACAGATAGAGTATCTACTCGACAGACAACTGATCTGCCCATCCACCTCTCCCTACGGTGCACTAGTTCTCTTCACTCCAAAACCAGACGGCAGTTTACGGATGTGCATCGGCTACCGCGCACTGAACAAACGGACAGTTCAAAACAAATACCCCATACTGCGCATAGACGACCTACTGGACCAACTGCATGGTGCAACAATCTTTTCGAAGCTGGACCTACGTTCGGGTTGCTCGCAGATCAAGATGGCGGACAAATCGATCCACAAGACGGCGTTCCGTACCAGTTACGGCTCCTACGAATACTTGGTGATGTCGTTCGGACTCTGCAACGCACCAGCGACGTTCCCGGTGGAAATGAACCATATCCTGCGGCCCCTGCTGGACGAGTGCGTAGTAGTGTACCTGGTCGATATCCTCATCTACTCCAAGAACACGAAGGAGCACGTGGAGCATCTGCGGAAGGTGTTCGAGATCCTGCGGAAAAACAACTTCTACGTGAAGCTGTCGAAGAGCGACTTCGCCCTGAAGAAGGTGCAGTTTCTCGGGCACACGGTGAGTGCTGAGGGCGTACACGTGGACCCGCAGAAGATCAAAGCCGTCAAGAAGTGGAAAGTACTGGAGAACGTGAAGGAGTTGCAGCAGTTCCTAGGCTTCGCCAACTATTACAACAGGTTCGTGCCACAGTACGCAAAGATAGCAGTGCCACTGACCGACCTACTGAAAAAGGATACGCCCTTCAAATGGGATACTCCTCATCAGCAAGCCATGGAGAAGCTACAGACAGCACTGACTACAGCGCCAGTACTCATCCTACCGAACCCAAACAAGGACTACGTAGTGGAAGCAGACGCTAGTGACCAAGCAGTCGGAGCAGTACTGATGCAGGATCACGGACGCGGTTTGCAGCCTATCGCCTACCTCAGTAAGAAGCTACACGGAGCAGAACTGAACTACCCCATCCATGACAAGGAAGCCTTAGCGATAGTCATAGCCTTCAAGGTGTGGAGGTGTTACCTAGAGGGAGCCAAGACTACAGTCTATACTGACCACTGCAGTCTCAAATACCTGAAGTTGCAGCCGACACTCTCACGACGCCAGGTGCGGTGGGTGGACTTCCTGGAAACTCACTTCCACTACGACATTGTCTACAAGCCCGGGCTACACAACAAGGCAGACGCGTTGAGCCGCCCCGGACATGTAGCAGGCATCCAGCTCGACGGGATGAACCCTCTGCTCAAGGGTCTATTCCAACATGGGTACTCCGTGGACGCAGAGATTGCTACAGCACAGACCAAGAAGCTATTACAGTGGGAGAAAGACTTAGCTGTAAGGAAGGGTTCAGGAAAGATTTGGGTACCGAATTACGCCCCGCTACGGCAGATCCTATTGGAGGAGTTTCACGACGTACCTTACGCGGGACATTTCGGGAGCAATAAGACGTTAGCAGGGATAGCGAAGTATTACTACTGGCCAGGGATGGCAGCAGATGTGCAGCAGACCGTCACCTCATGCGACACGTGCCAGCGGATGAAGAGCAGCAAGCTGAAAAAAGCAGGGTTACTTCAGCCTCTACCCGTACCGGAGCAGCCATGGCAGGTTGTTAGCCTCGACTTCATCACACGACTTCCTTTGACCTCACGAGGGCATGACACTATACTCGTGGTGATCGACAAGTTCTCCAAAATGGGTCACTTCATCCCGACCAATGCCACAGCTACAGCTGAAGCAACTGCTCGCCTCTTCTTCGACCGCATCTTTACCATCGACTGCATCCCCGCTACACTTATCTCAGACAGAGACCCAAAATTCACAAGTAAGTTCTGGAAGGAGCTCATGGGATTATTGGGGCCAAACTTGCGATGTCCTCAGCATACCACCCACCGACTGATGGACAGACAGAGCGACTCAATCAAGTGGTTGAACAGTTACTGCGCACAGCTTGCAAGGACGACGTCAGCCACTGGGACACACAGTTACTGACCCTAGAGTTCGCTTAGAACAACGCATCACATGCGGCCACAGGGAAAACTCCTTTCTTCCTGTGTTACGGACGGGAACCACTTACACCACAGCAGCCAACCACATCGGCACACGTCCAAGCCGCACATGACTTCGTCACCACCATGCAGCAGCTATGGGAGAAGACTCAGCGACGACTCACCACGATGCAGACCTCCCAGAAGCAATATGCCAATCGTCAGTGACATGATCACTCAGTAGCAGTCGGAGATCAGGTGCTTCTTGACACGCGCAACTTGAGCCTGTCTCACCTCCCATCCAAACTCCGTCCTCGCGTCTGTGGTCCTTTTCTCGTTGAGGCACAGCTGACACTAGTTACATTCTGCTTGCGCTTACCTACTACTTGGAAGCTTCACAATGCTTTCCATGTTCAGCTACTGAAACCCTACAAGGAACCCAACCAATAGTTCCAGGGATGCCAGCTACCGCCACCACCATCTGTTCTCATACAAAATGAACCCGAGTACGAAGTGGAGCACATTCTCTCTCACCGACGCCGCGGTGGCAAGGCCCTCGAGTTCCTGATACGCTGGAAGGGATACGACCCCACTGAGGATAGTTGGTTTGCAGAAGGTGATATGGGCAACGCACACCGTGCTCTCAAGGACAATCTTGTCAAGCAGGGTGTTTCTCACGCCACCCAGCTATGAGGGGGGGATGTGTGAGAGTACGACGGCTTGTGCCAGCTATGCTTGCTTGCCTAGACTTTATTATGCCATTTCTAGCATAGGATATTTATTTGCATGCATGAATTGCTTGATTTCCTAGGCTAGGTGCTTTCCTATATTTTATTATAGTTATAGCACTGAGCTAGGTTGCGTGCACCGAATTATAGCTTTTCGGTTGCCACAGAATTGCCTTCTACCGAATTTGAGAAGGATCTATTTGGGACGCTTCGCAACCCGCGGAAACTTCGTGTAACACCTGGTTACTGGGCCTTGTGTCGAGCCTATATAGAGCCTTGTGTTGTAGCCAAGTGATCATTCAATTACAATTCTCTTTTCTGAGCTCGATCCTAGATCCGCACACTAGACATCCCGACCGCGCGCTCTTAACCAGAGGCGATTGAGAGTCACTACTCCTCTCAGTGGCAGTCAGCCATGGACGGAGAGATGGCATCGTGGAAGTCCACAGGCACTTACGTCAGCAACGTTCCCCCACATGGGGCTAACATCGTCAGTGGCATGTGGATTTTCAGGGTGAATCGGCCGCCGGGTTCTCCGCCTGTCTTCAAGGCACGTTCCGTTGCACGAGGCTTCAGTCAATGACAGAGAATTGACTTCTTCTAGACCTTCTCCCCTACCCTGAAGATGACCACTCTTCGGGTTCTGTTGCACTTCGCCGCTCAGCGTGACTACAAGCTCCACTCTCTTGATTTCAGCACAGCTTTCTTACAGGGCAGCCTGCACGAGGAGATCTGGTTGCGGCGCCCACCTTGCTTCACTAGGTCGTTTCCGGCGGCCAGTGTACGGTCTCCGCCAGGTGCCTCACGAGTGGCACGACACACCGAGGACAACGCTTGCGGCTCTTGGCTTTGCTCCTTGGACTGCTGACCCGTTGCTGTTTCTACGCACCGACACTTCGATGCCGCTGCTCTACATCCTCGTATACGTCGACGACTTGGTCTTTGCCACTTCTGACACTGAGGGACTGGTCCACGTGAAGTCGGAGCTGCAGAAGAGACACATGTGCACATACCTGGGTGAGCTGCGCAGCTAATCTTGGCTTGCAGATCACCCGGGACAGAGCACGGCGCACCATTGCCTTGACTCAATCACATATGGTGCAGCAGGTCCTTCAGCGGTTCCGCTTCGATTACTCCTCGCCACAGTCCACTCCTCTGCCTACCGGTCACTCGCTCTCAGCTCTGCCTTTGGATGAGTCCGTAGAGCCGAGTGGCCCGTATCCACAGATTGTGGGCTGCGTCATATACATGATGACCTGCACTCGATGTGACCTTGCGTACCCTCTTAGCATCCTGGCACGCTACGTTGTGCCTGGGAGACACCGACCAGAGAATTGGGAGGCCGCGAAGAGGGTGTTGCGCTACTTGTGCAGTACGTCGGACATGGGGTTCGTGCTTGGAGTATGGGCTCGAGTTGTCCTTACGAGACGGGCAGACGCTTCTTGGGTTGACGACTTGGCTACGCAGCGGTCTTCATAGGGTTACACCTCCAGCCTTGGCTCCGGCTCTGTTTCTTGGCGGTCTTCCCGCTTGTCTTTGATATAGCCACAGTCGGCTTCAATGTGCCTAAAACGAAAGTAAGAGTGCAAAGTCAGATTCATGCACAGCGGATATAAACTTTCATAGCGTTCTAGTCACAGCTTTAAATGACCTGATCCAAACTTGATCTGGAGCGTCTTAATGTCGCCTAGGATAGGCAATTACGATCGCACGATTTCAATAAGTATTTACGACACATCGTCAGTTTGAACGAATGGCACTATGGCAACACAAGATAGGAAGAGTTACGTGTTGGGAATGACTCTGAGCTCCTACAAACCCCAAGAGCCAAGGTACAGTGATGTGGAACAGTGCCACACTGTCCCCAACCACGAAGGATCTCGAAACTACCCTTCACTAGGGCCTACACCAAGTGAAATATTACACTACACAAAGTAATGTAACTATCTTCAATATCTTGAGGTGTACCCTTTTCGCGGGCTTCGCGATCACTTGAATCTTGACACCAAGGTTCTGGTTCTTCACCACAAACTCATCATTGAGTTCTTGATGGGTCTGCTGCACACACCTGCGACACGCCGAACGTTCCACACACACGACAACATAGAAACCGCGCATGAGACATACGAGAAAATAGAAACCGCGAACGGGACACAAACGACCGCGTGACACGCAACTAGCGATAACTCGCTATTGACTCAACACACACACTCGACATCATGACTCAATATTCTCACACTATTATTAGCATGAAATATATATTATATAATGCCCTCATACCATTCCATGCACACACGCATGCACGCACACGGACAACAAGGCGAGTGCAAACCGTAGGGTTGCACCAAAAACCCCCCACTCGGATTGCTGGCCTTAGGAAATGTTGCTCTCTCAGTTCAGAGCCATCCCAGCCAGCTTGCAACACTTCCAATGCTGCTGCTCGACCAGCCTCTTAGTCATCATGTCAGACGGCTGCCCCGTGGTCTTCACGTAGCGCATCTCAACTTCACCAGCACCCACCATGCTCCTCGTCCATTGCCACTCCACCCTCATGTGCTTAATGAGGCCGTGCAATACATGGTTCTTAGCAAGGCTAATGGCTCCCTGGTTGTCACAGTCGAGTGGGGTAGGTCCTTGCTGCTCCTCCCCAATTCATTCAACAAACGCCGCTGCCACACAATCTCCCATACGGCACGAAAGAGTCCCATGTACTTGGGCTCCACCGAGCTCAATGCTTGATCAGCCTGCTTCTTGCTCTCCCAAGCAGTTGGGCCTCCAGAAACACAGCAGATGAAGCCTCCCAAACTTGTCATGTCCTCTGGTTCCGATGCATAAGAGGCATCAGAGAATGCGGTGAGGAACAAGCGCCCGGGTTCTACACCATCCGCGCCCTTTTCACGCCTTTGCGCCGCTGCCGAGTATTGCAGCCCAACGGTTGGTGTTTGGCCAAGATACTTGGCCACCCTCATTCCAGCCTCTACCTGCTCCTCATTAGGGCATTGCACAACCCGATACAGCTGCCCGGTAGCAAAGGCCACGTCCGGGTGAGTGTTTACCGCTGCATACATGAGGCTGCCCTCCAACAAGTCAAAACGGCGCCTCTCCTCTTCACCAACGCTCTCCTCCTCTGGTCCCTTCACACACTTGAACCCCGAAGGAAAGGGTGTAGCCACATGACCTTCACTCTCCCCAAACTTGGCAGCCAACGCCTCCAGGTACTTCCATTGGTGCACATGCATGCACCGCTTCTCTACGTCACGTTCGATGTGGAGCCCGAGGTAGAAGTTCACGTCACCAAGTGCCTTGCACTTGAACTTGTCCTGAAGCTTCAGAATCACCTCCTTCACAAGGTCAGAGGAGGGTGAGAATATGAGGATGTCATCCACATAGACCACCATGACGCTTCTCTGCTCCCCCTCGCCAAGCACGAACAATGAGTGATCGGCCGTTGAGGGAGTGAAGCCGATCTCCTCCAACACTTAGCGCAGCTTCAAGTACCATTGCATAGGGCCCTGCTTCAGCCCATAGAGGGCATTCTTCAGCTTCAACACTCTGCCTTAACCATCATCAAACACCTCTGGCTGCACCAAGGAAATCTCTTCTTCGAGGATGCCGTTGAGGAACGCGGTTGTCACGTCCATTTGTTTCACCAGCCATCCTTTGATGGCAGCCCCCGTGAGTAGGGTCCGCAGCGTTGTCGGCTTCACCACAGGAGCAAACTGCTCCTTGAAATCCACCTTCTCCTTCTGCTGGTACCCCTTGGCTTCATGCCTAGACTTGTAGCGCTCGACCTTGCCGTCGCCGTCCAACTTGATCTTGAAGAGCCACTTGGACGTAATCGCCTTACGACCATCTGGTAGCTCCACCAATTCCCACGTGTCATTCTCCTCAATACTCTTCAGCTTGCTCTCCATGGCCATCTTCCAATCCTCAGCATCACTGCTCTCCAAGGCCTCTTTGAGAGTTGCTGGTTCTCCCGGCATCTCCACCCGGGAGAGGAACACGAACGCACATTCCTCGTAGTCACTCTCCTCGTCCTCTCCGACCATCATTGCCGCTCCGGCCAGGGCTGACTTGCCCTGCTTTCCCTGCTTATCATAGGTCATCCTATTTGGGGCTTAAATTCTCCTCTTGCCCCTTCCTTCCTCCACATCTGCAGGGACTTGAAGGCCTTGGCGTTGCTGCAGGGTGACTCGGATCCGTGGAGCACTTGTTGCGCGTGGAGGAAGTGTCGGTGCACGTTGGCTCATTTGCTGCACCTCCTCTTCTTCCTCTGCATCCTTGGCCTCCTCTCCCCCATTCACAAGGGAAGATTGCCTTGTGGTAGTGCTGCCGCTGCTCAGCTCCAAAGGCAGCTCCACATGCTCCAAGCCGGAACTCTTCTCCTCCCCAAACCGCATGCCTATCTTCGCCTCAATCTCCGCCTTCCAATCCTTGTACATGAGGTTCTCCATGAACTTGCGATCCCTGCTCACCATGAACTTCTTGGTGAATGGATCCCAAAGAAGCCAGCCCTTGCTGTTTTGAGCCGTGCCCAAGTGCATAGCCCATATCGCCATGGCACCAAGCTTGTTGTGTCGAAGATGCTTAGGCACGAGTGCCATACACATGCATCCGAACACCCGAAGCATATCCACCTTAGGCTTCCTTCCAATCCACTCCACAAAGGGCACCCATTTGTCTGCTCCCACAAGAGGCAAGGCTATGTTCTTGGCCACACACGCACTCCGCACCGCATCAGGCCAGAAATAGTCGGGTAGCCCGTCTTCGATGAGCAACCCGCGTGCCGTCTCCGTGATTGTGCGGTTTGCTCGCTCGGCGATGCCGTTCATTGCAGGGGTGTATGGCATGGTAAGGGAGTGCCTTATCCCATTCTTCTTCAGCCACAACCCAAACTCCTTGCTCAGGAACTCTCTCCCACAATCAGTGCGCAACGACTTCACAAGCCGGTCTTGTTGCCGCTCCACCATCGGGAACCAATCTGTCTTCACCGCTTCAGCCACGTTGCTGTTCTTGGACAGCACATACACCCAACTCATTCGGGTGTAAATGTCGACAATAGTGAGGAAATACTCAGCTTCAGCAGCTCCAAGCTTCAGGGGGCCCACCACGTCCATCACCACCTCATCAAGTGGTGCCTTTGCCGTTACCTCCGAACTAGAGAACGGGAAACGGGTGAACTTGGCTTGCATGCACGTCGGGCAGCCAAGTACCTCATCGGGTTCCCCTTTCACACGTATGCAAGCAACCATCTCATTCTTCACTAGCTGCTGCAAGATGGGCAGGGCCATATGCCCCATGCGCCGATGCAAGGTGAGCCAATCACACTCCCCTGTAGCCGAAGTCGGATTGGAGAATGCCGCGCTCGCAATAGCGTCCCACATGCTCTCTCCGTAGTCCTCCTCCGCTGCTGCCTTGAGGTTCTCCTCACCCTTGTGCTGCTCCTAGGCTGCTGCACCACTCTCCTTAAGTTCACACAACTTGCCGGTCCCTCCAAGTTTGCACTTGTTGGACTCATTCGCCTTGGCGCCATCGTTCACGTCGTAGCCGCTACCAACTGCTTCACCCTTGGTGATGACGCTTGCTGCCACTTGCCTCTCCTTAGGCATGGGGACCACATGGATTTGCCACATTTCGTTGTAGACGTCCCTATCCTTGTGAAGGTCCCATAGAATCCGCTCGCCAAGCCTCGCGGTGTAGGTCTTGGCTCCCTTCAAGTTCGTGTCCATGCCGGCCTTTGCCAACCGCCGCACGGAAATCAGGTTGGCTGCAAGGGTGGGCACCCAAAGCATGTTCTTGAGGCCCATCATCTTCCCATCAACACCCTTAAACATGGCCTTGCCCATGCCTTTCACCTCTGCTCGCTGCCCCAAGGCCGATGTGACATGCTTCACTGGTGACGGTTCAAGTTCGGTGAGCAAGTCCGCGCGAGGTGTCATGGTATAGGTAGCGCTGCTATCGATCACCCAAAAGTCCAGGGTGTGTAGGGTCACCTTTCCCACAGCTGCAGGCTCTTCAAAGTCTTCATGCTTCTCTGGTCCAGCCAGTGCTTGCGTTGACTCAAAGAAAAATTGACCCGACTACCGATCGCCGCTCGGGTCCATTTCGTTATCTCCACTCCGCATGTTTGCAGCTCCACTTCCGCGGCCGCCACGGCCTCCATGGCCTCTTCCTCTCCCTCCTCCTGCTCTTCTACCCTCTTGGTCCAACCATCAGGGAGTTTGTAGCAATCACGCCACATGTGTCTGCTCTTGTGGCAAAAATGGCACTCGCCGTCGAATCGGCTGCGACCGCGTCCGTAGCTCTGGTCGTCGCTACTGTAACCGCCACTCCCGCGGCCTCTATTGAAGTTGTTGCTGCAAAATCGGCCTCCCCCTCGTCCTCAGCCTCTTCCATGGCCGTACCCTCGGCCGATGTTCGCTGCCCCAGCGCCATCCGCACTCGCCAACTCACGGTGGCGGAAGTCATCTTGAAGGATTGCTCGTTTCACATCTTCGAGCGAGAGGCGGGGCAGATCTCGGTTGCGGTTGATGATGAGCGAGGACCATGACTCTGGAAGCAAGGCCAACAACTTGGTCTTCTTTTGGAGCTCACTGTAGTTCAAATCAGCTCCCTCAAGCCGCGTCAACAAGTCGAAGAATTTCTGCACCCTTTCTTCAACCGCTTCATCCTCGTCAATTCATAGTGTCGCCACTTGCCGTTCCAATACCACCGCTACCGCCGCTGTTGCAGGAGCGTGTACACCCTTGAGAGCAGCCCATGCCTTTGGTCCCTTCTTTGGCTCACGCTGGAATGGCTTGATTTGACGGATCTGGCTGCTCCCCAACGCTTGCCGAAGTAGGAGGTAGCCTTGTGCGCGCTTCCGCACCCACGGGCTCTTCTCCGGGTCGTTCTCGGGACGCTTCTCTGTTCCTTCCATCACCTTTAGCAGGTCATAGTGGTCAAATACGTTCTTCATTCTGAAGGAACACCCAGCAAAGTTGTCATCGTTGAACTTGTCAAGGCCAAACACTCTAGGCTCATCCCTAGATAGGCCAACACTTGGTTGCACGGGCGCCATGGCTGAGTCACGGGGTTGGCCTTGAGCTTGGGCTTTTCCACTGCCACCAGCACCTCTGCCACCCCTTTCCTTAGGTCCATCCATTGTCGAAACTGCTCCAAGGGGCCCTGATACCACTTGTTATAGTCACAGTAGGCTTCAATGTGCCTAAAACGAAAGATAAGTGCATAGTCGGATTTCGGCTCAGCGGCTTTAAATGTTCATAGCGTTCTGGTCACAACTTCAAATGACCTGCTTCAAATTGGATATGGAGCATCGTAATGTCACCTACAATAGGCATTTTTTATCGCACGATTTCACTAAGTATTGACGACACAGCATTGGTTTGAACGAACAGCACTATGGCAGCCACTATAGTTTTAGAACACAAGATAGGAATAGTTACGAGTTGGGAATGACTCCCAGCTCCTACAAACCCCAAGAGCCGAGGTACAGTGATGTGGAATAGTGCCACACTATCCCCAACCACGAAGGGTCTCGAAACTACCCTTTACTAGGGCCTACACCAAGTGAAATGTTACACTACAAAAAGTAATGTAACTATCTTCAATATCTTGAGGTGCACCCTTTTCGAGGGCTTCGCGATCACTTGAACCTTGACACCAAGGCTCTGGTTCTTCACCACAAACTCATCCTTAAGTTCTTGATGGGTATGCTGCACACACCTGCGACATGCCGAACGTTCCACACACAAGACAAAATAGAAACCGTGCACGAGACACACGACAAAATAGAAACTGCGCAAGAGACACAAACGAACGCGTGACACACGACTAGCGATAACTCGCTATTGACTCGACACACACACTCGACATCATGACTCAACATTCACACACTATTATTAGCATAAAATATATATTATCCCATGCCCTCATACCATTCCATGCACACACGCATGCACGCACACGGACAACAAGGCGAGTGCAAACCGTAGGGTTGCACCAACAACCCCCCACTCGGATTGCTGGCCTTAGGAAATGTTGCTCTCTCAGTTCAGAGCCATCCCAGCTAGCTTGCAACAATTCCAATGCTGCTGCTCCACCAGCCTCTTAGTCATCATGTCAGACGGCCCTGTGGTCTTCACGTAGCGCAACTCAACTTCACCCGCAGCCACCATGCTCCTCGTCCAATGCCACTTCACCCTCATGTGCTTGGTGAGGCCGTGCAACACAGGGTTCTTGGCAAGAGTAATGGCACCCTGGCTGTCACAGTATAGTGGGGTAGGTCCCTACTGCTCCTCCCCCAATTCAGCCAACAAACGCCGTTGCCACACAATCTCCCGTATGGCACGGAAGAGTGCCATGTACTCGGGCTCCACCGAGCTCAATGCTTGGTCCACGTGATTTTTGTCATGTCCTCTGGTTCCGATGCATATGAAGCGTCCAAGAATGCGGTGAGGAACAAGTGCTCTGGTTTAACGCCATCCGCGCCCTTTTGGCGCCTTTGCGCCGCCGCCGAGTATTGCAGCCCAATGGTCAGTGTTTGGCCAAGATACTTGGCCACCCTCATTCCAGCTGCTACCTGCTCCTCATTAGGACATTGGACAGCCCTAGCCAGCTGCCCGGTAGCGAAGGCAACGTCCGGTCAAGTGTTGACCGCCGCGTACATGAGGCTGCCCAACAACGAGTGAAAACGACGTCTCTCCTCTTCACCAACGCTCTCCTCCTCTGGTCCCTTCACTCACTTGAACCCAGAAGGAAGGAGTGTAGCCACATGACCTTCACTCTCCCCAAACTTGGCAGCCAACGCCTCCAGATACTTCTGTTGGTGCACTCGCATGCTCCGCTTCGTCACGTCTCGTTCGATGTGGAGCCCAAGGTAGAAGTTCACGTCACCAAGGGACTTGCACTTGAACTTGTCTTGCAGCTTCAGCATCACCTCCTTCACAAGGTCAGAGGAGGGTGAGAAGATCAGGATGTCGTCCACGTACACCACCATGAAGCTCCTCTGTTCCCCCTCGCCAAGCATGAACAAGGAGTGATCGGCCGTTAAGGGAGTGAAGCCGATCTCTTCCAACACTTCGCGCCGCTTCAGGTACCACTGCCTAGGGGCCTGCTTCAGCGCATAGAGGGCCTTCTTCAGCTTCCACACTCTACCGCTACCGCCATCAAACCTCTCTGGCTGCGCCATGATCTCCTCAAGGATTTCGTTGAGGAACGCCGTTAAGATGTCTAGCTGCTTCACCACCCAACATTTGATCGTGGCTCCCGCGAGTAGGGTTCGCAGCATTGTCGGCTTCACCACAGGAGCAAACAACTCCCTGAAGTCCACTTTCCCTTTCTGATGGTACCCCTTGGCCACCAACCTAGACTTGTAACGCTCGATCTTGCCGTCGGCATCGGACTTGATCTTCAAGAGCCACATGGATGTTATCGCCAAACGCCCCTCTGGTAGCTCCACCAATTCAAACGTGTCGTTCTCCTCGATGCTCTTCAGCTCACTCTCCATGGCCTTCTTCCTCTCCTCAGCATCACTACTCTTCAAGGCTTTCTTGAGAGTTTCTGGTTCTCCCGGCATCTCCACCCGGGAGAAGAACACGAACGCACATTCCTCTTAGTCACTCTCCTCGTCGTCTCCGACCATCATTGCCGCTCCGGCAAGAGCTGTCTTGCCCTGCTTTCGTGGTGCATCATAGGTCAGCCTATTAGGGGGTTGAACTCTTATCTTGCCAATTCCTTCCTCCTCAGCTGCAGGGACTTGAAGGCCTTGGCGTTGCTGTGGTGTAGCACGGATCTGTGGAGTGCTCGTAGTGCGGGAGGGAAGTGTCGGTGCACGCTCGCTCACTTGCTGCACCTCCTCCTCTTCTTCCTCTGCATCCTTGGACTCCTCTCCCCCATTCACAAGGGAAGATTGCCTTGTGTTGGTGCTGCCACTGCTCAGCTCCAAAGGCAGCTCCACATGCTCCAACCCGGGGCTCTTCACCTCTCCAAACCGCACGCCTATTTTCGCCTCATTCTCCGCCTTCCAATCCTTGTACATGAGGTTCTCCATGAACTTGCGATCCCTGCTCACCATGAACTTCTTGGTGAATGGATCCCAAAGAAGCCAGCCCTTGCTGTTTTGAGCCATGCCCAAGTGCACAGCCCATATCGCCTTGGCACCAAGCTTGTTGTGTCGAATATGCTTAGGCACGAGTGCCATGCACATGCATTCGAGCACCCGAAGCATATCCACCTTAGGCTTCCTTCCAATCCACTCCACATAGGGCACCTATTTGTCTGCTCCCACATGAGTCAGGGCTCTGTTCTTGGCCACACATGCACTCCGCACTGCATCAGGCCAAAAGTAGTCGGGTAGCCCGGCATCAATGAGCAACCCGCGTGCCGCCTCCATGATTGTGCGGTTCGCTCGCTCGGCGATGCCGTTCATTGCAGGGGAGTAAGGCATGGTGAGGGAGTGCCGAATACCATTCTTCTTCAGCCTCAACCCAAAGTCCTTGCTCAGGAACTCTCCCCCACGATTTGTGTGGATTGACTTGACTAGACGGTCTTGTTGCCGCTCCACCATCGGGAACCAATCCGTCTTCAACGTTTCAGCCACGTCGTTCTTCTTGGCCAGCACGTACACCCAAGTCATACGGGTGTATACGTCCACAATAGTGAATAAATACTCAGCTCCAGCAGCTCCAAGCTTCAGGGGCCCCACCACGTCCATCACCACCTCATCAAGCGGTGCCTTTGCTGTTGCCTCTGAACTAGCGAACAGGAACCGGGTGAACTCGGCTTGAATGCACGTCGGACAGCCAAGCACCTTATCGAGCTCCCCCTTCACACGTATGCCAGCAACCATCTCATTCTTCACTAGGTGCTGCAAGATAGGCAGGGCCACATGCCCCATTCGCCGATGCAAGGTAAGCCAATCACACTCTCCCGTAGCCGAAGTCGGATTGGAGAATGCCGCGCTCACAATAGCGCCCCACATGCTCTCTCCGTATTCCTCCTCCGCTGCTGCCTCGGGGTTCTCCTCACCTTGTGCTGCTGCACCACACTTGTTATGGTCACCGAGCTTGCTGGTCCCTCCAAGATTGCTCTTCTTGGACTCGTTCTCCTTAGCGCGACCGTTCGCGCCATCAACACTACCAACCGCTTCACCCTTGGTGCTGACGCTTGCTGCCACTTGCCTCTCCCTAGGCATGGGGACCACAGGGATCTGCCACATCTCGTTGTAGACATCCCTATCCTCGTGAAGGTCCCATAGAATCCGCTCACCAAGCCTCGCGGTGTAAGTCTTGGCTCCCTTTGAGTTCGTGTCCATGCTGGCCTTTGCCAACCGCCGCACGGAAATCAGGTTCGCAGCAAGGCTTTGCACCCAAAGCATGTTCTTGAGGCCCATCATCTTCCCATCAGCACCCTTGAACATGGCCTTGCCCATGCCTTTCACCTCTGCTCGCTGCCCCAAAGCCGATGTGACATGCTTCACTGGTGACGGTTCAAGTTCGGTGAGCAAGTCCGCGCGAGGTGTCATGGTATAGGTAGCGCCGCTATCGATCACCCAATAGTCTAGGGGGTGTAGGGTGACCTTTCCCACAGCTGCAGAATCTTCAAAGTCTTCATCCTTTTCTGGTGCAGCCGGTGCTTGCGTTGACACAAAGTAGAATTGACCCGGGTACCGATCTCCGCTCGAGTCCTCGTCGTTATCTCCACTCTTCATGTTTGCAGCACCACCTCCGCGACCGCCACGGCCTCCACGGCCTCTTCCTCTCCCTCCTCCTGCTCCTCTACCCTCCTGGCCTTGAGCAAGGGTCCATCCAGCTGGGAGTTTGTAGCAATCGCGCCACATATGTCCGCTCTTGTGGCAATAATGACACTCGCCGTCAAATCGGCCACGACCGCTTCCGTAGCTCTTGTTGTCACTGGCGTAACCGCCACTTCTGTGGCCTCCGCTGAAGTTTCTGCCACCAAACATTCCTCCCCCTCTTCCTCTGCCTCTTCCACGGCCATATCCACGGCCGACGCTCGCTGCCACAGCGCCATCCGCACTCGCCAACTCACGGCGGCGGAAGTCCTCTTGAAGGATCGCGCGCTTCACGTCTTCAAGCCAGAGACGGGGCAGATCACGGTTCAAGTTGATGATGAGCGAGGACCACGATTCCGGGAGTAGGGCCAGCAAGTTGGTCTTCTTCTGGAGCTTACTGTAGTTCAAATCTGCTCCTTCAAGTCGCGTCAACAAGTCGAAGAATTTCTGCACCCCTTCTTAAAGCAGCGATATACATTTGACAGTACTGCTGCTTCTGTACAGTGTGCAACACGATTTTGCCTCAACGAAAAAAAATGAGGGGGGTGATAGTTTTTGGCGAAGACCTAGGGCACTTCTGTTGTGGGGGAACCAGGGTTGGGTTGGTTGTGAGTCACAAAATGGTTCAATGCTCCCGTCACCCACCTCATCTGCCACCCTCACGCACTACGAAGAATAGGCGACTAAAACCTAAAAGACCAGGTAGAAATAGCCAAGGCGCGCGCTGGAAGGTGCAAAGCCAGCAGCGCAACCACGCACGAAGACGCGGGTGAATAATTAGGGAGCCGCATTTCAAGCCTCGCCTCTGAAACGACCAGCAAAAGCACGCAGAAGCTGCAGCTTGTGCAGCAACTATCGCGCTTTCCCCTTAAGCATCGCACGCGTGCCTGCATTCCGCGCGAGCCAGCACAGCGCGCGTCAGCATTGCGCCCTCAGCAGATCAGCGCACGCCAGCAAAACGCCCGCAGCAAAGCGACACTACATCTGCATAGCGCACGCGTCAGCACAGCGTGCCAGAGACGCCTCGCTTTCGCCCAGGGGCTATCTCGTGTATAAGAGCAGGCGCTCGCGTTGTTTCATGCGGTAGGAAGGGTCACCAGACGACACGAAAGGGGAATCGGGCCGCAGAAAAGAGAATGGCTAAGGCGCCGCCATGGATGCATTCTCACTTTTGATGCGAAATGCTCCGCGTATTAGGTTTTAGAAAATAAACAATGGCTCTGTCGGCGTATGACCTAAGCGTGAGAAGCACTACAATTGCAATGGCTTGCAGTGCTTTTGGAAGTTACATTTTTTAGTGATGACTATGCACGCTTTGGGAGTGGGGACAGTGGAGAGGAGGCACGTCCTTCAGTATACTTTTGGTTAGGTATAAACTTTTGACGAGTGAGTCATGTGAGAGGGGTTGGGTTTGAACTAGTCACTGTGTTAGAAGTCGAGAGATCCTGTAATATGGTTACCACCATGTACCTTTTTATCAACTTTTGGCCTTTCCCCTCCCAAATATATACCGCTACTTTAAACCGCTTCATCCTCTTCAATGACAAATTTGCCGTTCCAACACCACATCTACCGCCGCTGTTGCAAAAGCGTGTACACCCTTGAGAGCAGCCCATGCCTTTGGTCCCTTCTCTGGTTCACACTGGAATGACTTGATGTGACGGATTTGGCTACTCCCCAACGCTTGCCCTAGTAGGAGATAGCCTTGTGCGCTCTTCCGCACCCACGAGCTCCTCTCCGGGTCGTTCTCGGGACGCTTCTCTGTTCCTTCCATCACCTCCAGCAGATCATAGTGATCAAACACATTCTCCATTCTGAAGGACCATTCAGCAAAGTTGTCATCGTTGAACTTGTCAAGGCCAAGCACTCTAGCCTCATCCCTAGATGGGCCAACACTTGGTTGCACGGGCGCCATGGCTGAATCACAGGGTTGACCTTGTGCTTGGGATCCTCCACTGCCTCCAGCAACTTTGTCACCCCTTTCTTCAGGTCCAGCCATTGTCGTAGCTGCTCAAGGGGCTCTGAAACCACTTGTTATGCACACAATAGGCTTCAATGTGCCTAAAACGAATGATAGAGTGCACAGTCGGATTTCTGCACAGCGGCTTCAAACGATCATAGCGTTCTGGTCACAGCTTCAAATGACCTGATTCAACTTGGATCTTAAGCGTCTTACTGTCGCTTACATTATGCAATTTAGATCGCACGATTTCATCAAGTATTGACAACACAGCGTTGGTTTGAACGAGCGGCACTATTTGCAACCACTATAGTCTTGGAACACAAGATAGGAAGAGTTACGAGTTGGGAATGACTCCCAGCTCCTACAAACCTCAAGAGCCGAGGTACAATGATGTGGAACAGTGCCACACTGTCACCAACCACGAAGGGTCTCGAAAATACCATTCACTAGGGCCTACACCAAGTGAAATGTTACACTACACAAAGTAATGTAACTATCTTCAATACCTTGAGGTGTACCATTTTTTCGTGGGCTTCACGATCACTTGAATCTTGACACCAAGGCTCTGGTTCTTCACCACAAACTCATCCTTGAGTTCTTGATGGGTCTGCTGCACACACCTGCGACACTGTTAGATGGAAATGCTGCCATGAGCAACAAAATATCTGCGCTGGGATTCGAACTCGTGACCTTCAAATCTGTCCTGAAAGTGTTTCAGGACAGATTCAGGACAGGATCTGCTAAGGCGCTGGTTATGGTGCACACGGGTTTCGAAGTGGAGACCTTTCGATTCAAGTGTCCCGAAAGTGTCTTGTCAAGACCGATTGGGGACAGTTTGGGTACATATTGGGGACAGTTCGGCAAAGTCGATCTCGGGTCGCGTTCGGTTTGAAACTCGGCAGCGAAGTATCGAAGTCAACGGAATTCGCACGGGAGTTACAGTCGGTGGTCGACGGAATTCTTGTCGCGGAAATTCTCGTCTATGGAATTCCAGTCAATGAAATTCGCTCGGCGAAATTCAAGGCTTTGAATTTCGCGGCGACAAAATTCAACGTGCGACCCGGGTCGACACTTTCTTGTGTGCTTCTATTTTGTATTGCGTCCTAGTATAAAACTAGAGAGCACAAACCAGAAATCAACCAAGTCGTTACCACTGCTATGTTTGTGTGTATCTCTGGCTATAGTGGACCGTTTCCTGCAATCTTCGGTGTGTTGGAATCGTGCTTCTGGGCTCTATCAAGCTGCTATAGTACTGGAATTCTACATGGTATCAGGGCTGCGTTATCTGCGTCGATCCAACTAGCGGCTTGATTCCGTCCTCCCATCACTTCGTTCCCACGTTGGTGTGGCCGACGCTCGTTTTGACCACGGATGGAGTGGTTAACGAGCACCGAGGGCCTGAATGCTCGTCAGGAGTTGGAGGCGTCCGTTCGTGAGCACCACCCTAACTTGCGTGATGAGGAAGTCGACCTCATTGTGGACGGTCGTCTACTACGCATGGTTCGAGAGCGCGCGGCGGAGTAAGCACCTGCAAGCGGCCAGCAAGGAGGAACCGGTGAAGGAGGAGCTGTGCAGGAGCCTCCAAGTGCTGTGGGCGTTGTTGGAGGAGCTCTTGCACCGACCATTGACGCGGGATTGATCGGGACGAGCTACGGTCAATTCAAGTTTGGAGTTGAACACATCTCCGTGACGCCGCTGCTGAAGAGAAGGCACGACTTTACCGCGTGGGTCAGCGCCATCCGACCTCAGCTCGAGTGTGCTGATTTGTGGCAGTTTTGCAACGGGACAGCACCAAGCCCGGCCCCAAACAACCCCTTGCAACGAACGGAGTACGCAAAGGGCCAAATGCTTGCATTCATGGTGCTGAACCGATGTGTTCCTCCACCCATCCGAATGTCCATCTCTGGTTTCTCTCAGCAAGAGAAAGCCGGGCGGCTAGCATGGGCATATATCTTGTCTACTTATCAAGTTCGTGATGCCCTCCACGCTTCCCTACTTCAGACCCAGTTAGCCTAACTCAGGAAGGGAGATGATGAGACGGCGGAGTCCTAGTGCAATAGGGCCCGCACCATCCGAGCGGAGCTGCTGACCATTGGACAGGAGGTCCACATGGCCACGTTTGCCGCCCACGTGCTGAAGGGCCAACCACCGGAGTACGGATTTCTTCGCCGCAAGCTCAAAATTTCCAGCCCTGACATGACGGTGGAACCCGTGTGTAGCGAGGTGTTGATGGAGGAGCAGACTCTCTCCATCGAAGAGAGTTACAAGCAGATCACCAGCGATGCATCTGCTTTCTTGGGCGCTGTCAACACCATCGTGGCTACAACGGGGGTCAACGGGAAGGAAGGCAAAGGGGGAAGGGAGCAGACGGACAAGAAGAAGGATGGAAAGCGGGAGAAGAAGCGAGCCCCCTTCAAGGGGCGCTGCTACAACTGCAATGAGGAGGGGCACATGGCTGCCAAGTGCCCCAACAAGAAGAAAGATACAACGCCCGCGGCAGCCGCGAACGTAGCTGAAGGAGACGGGAAGGGCGTGGCGCTCACCGTTGCGTGTTCGGCTGCAAAGTTCCTTGACTCAGGATGCTCCCAACACATGACCGGCCGCAAGGAGTGGTTCACGGTGATCCGTGACCCATCCGCAACGAAATCAGTCAAAGGGTTTGATGGTTCTATGCAGGAAGTTGCCGGTGTTGGTGAGGTTTTGCTGGAGGGCACTAACGGCTTGCGTGTGACCCTACATGATGTCCTCTTTGTGCCACGAATGAAGGCTAACTTGGTCTCCCCTGGGCAGCTCTTGGACAAGGGAGCAAAGCTGCAAACCGAGGAAGGTGTCACTTGCATCATCGCATCAGGAGGTCAAGTGGCTGCAACGGCACGATACCGCCATCGCCTTCACTGCCTTGACCTTAAACCAGGGCCAGCAAGGAACGGTGCAGCGGCTGCAGCGGCATGCAATGGCACGGCGGCTGCAGCGGCATGCACCAATATGGCGGGTGGAGCGGCGAGCTACAGCACAGGGGCTGCAGCAGCATGCAACGGCACGGCGGCTGCAGCGGCAAGCAATGGCACGGCAGCTACAGCGGCATGCAATGACACGGCGGCTGAGGTGGCATGCAACGGAATGCCTAAGGCATTTGCTGAGGTGGTGTAAAGCGCGTCGTAAGAGAATGACGAAGCAGCCAGCCTCACAACATATGCGGTGGGGACCGAGGCGATGCTCAACCTGCGGCACACTCACCTTGAGAATGACCATGCTGGTGCGGTGCAGTGGACAGCCACAAACAGTGGCATGCTAGGCATGGACCTAGAGAAAGGAGGGGAGGACACGTCGAGCGCCTCCTCCCAAGAAGCCAAACTCACTCATCAAACGCTTCCGCTGCCTGACGAGCGAGAGGGGGAGGTTCTTGGGATGGTCCATGGCCTTGGGCAGAATCAACCGCCGTCACGTACCGTCATCATAATCCCAGTGCCGTCCGTGCAAGGGGGCGAACAACCGTTTGATCGTCCGGTTGACCCTGCGGGCAGCAACGCAACCATGGCTCCGCCAGCTCTCTGTCCATCCTTAGCTGCTGACTTGGCACCTGTGGGACCAGAGGTTGGTCCCTCTGCGGATGAAAGTTGTGCAGCTGATGAAGATAAGGAAGGAGAGGCAACGGACCTGAAATCAGCGGCAACTCATGGGAAGGACCCCATACCCACGGTTCCGCCCCTCCAGCCCACTCCCCCACACCCATGTCATTCTAGCAGGTCCAACAAGGGCATGCCACCTGTTTGGCTTCCCGCATCCACCATGACGGCCTCGGATGCGGTTGATGGCAACAACATGTACGGCATTGCATTCCTTGCAGGAGGTGCTTATGGCACAGACATCTACTATGATGTGGAGTACTTGGATGAGGCTGATGAGGAGGAAGGGGGATTGAGGAGCATCATCGTCAACCTCGGAGTAACCTTGACCGGACCTGAAGGCATGGTGGTGGACAAAGGTCTCCTCGTGGTGGAATACATGTCATCCACGGAAGGCTATCTTGGTCTGCAGATTGTGCGCGACCACCCCAACAAAACACTCCTCCTTCACCAGAATGCGTACGTGGCAAAGGTGCAGCAGCGGTTCTTCAAGGGGGCGCCACCAAAGAAGCAGCCGATCACTCCTCTCTCCTCTGCCAGCTTTGCCAAGCAGGATGCCGGGCAGTTTGCCAACCGTACCATGAGCGAGTACTTGTCAATTCTCGGCATGGTGCAGTTTACAGCCATCTCATCCCGTCTTGACCTCTCTTTTGCATGCAGTCGCCTTGCAGCAGGTGCACACCTCAGGACCGATGCGCATTGGCATGAGCTCTTCCACACAAACTCCTACTGGGCTGCCTCACCGGACAAGGGGCTGCTGTTCAAGGGAGGACCAGAGAGTTTGACCCTCGTAGGGTATGCGGATGCGGATGATGCAGGCGACAAGGAGAACCGGTCGTCCACGGGAGGCTACCTCTTCAAGCTTGGCGGAGCTGCCGTTTCATGGCAGGCCAAGAAGCTGCAGGGTACGACCAAACTCTCCTCCACCAAGAGCAAGCTTGTGGCTGCGGTGGAAGTGGGAAAGGTGGGGCGCAAGCTAAGAATCCTGCTGTGGGAGTTTCAACTGCTCAAGAAGAGTGTCCCCACTACCTTGTACGTCGACAACATGTCAGCGGTGCAGCTCAGCCGTGGACAGTCACTACAAGGGCGCATGAAGCATGTGGACCGTCGCCACATGTGGCTACAGGACATGGTGCCGAACGTTCCACACACACGACAAAATAGAAACCGTGCACAATACACACGACAAAATAGAAACCGCGCACGGGACACAAACGACCGCGTGACAGGCGACTAGCGATAACTCGCTATTGACTCGACACACACACTCGACATTATGACTCAACATTCACACACCATTATTAGCATATAATATATATTATCCCATACCCTCATACCATTCCATGCACACACTCATGCACGCACACGGACAACAAGCCGAGTGCAAACCGTAGGGTTGCACCAACAGAGTGCACAATCGGATTTCTGCACAGCGGCTATAAACACTCATAGCGTTTTGGTCACGGCTTTAAATGACCTGATTCAACTTGGATCTCGAGCTTCTTAAAGTTTCCTACAATATACAATTTAGAGCACACGATTTGATTAAGAATTGATGACACAGCGTCGGTTTGAACGATCGGCACTATGGCAGCCACAATAGTCTTAGAACACAATTTAGGAAGAGTTACGAGTTGGGGATGACTCCAGCTCCTACAAATCCCAAGAGCCAAGGTGCAGTGATGTGGAACAGTGCCACACTGTCCCCAATTACGAAGGATCTCGAAACTACCCTTCACAAGGGCCTACACCAAGTGAAAAGTTACATTACACAAAGTAATGTAACTATTCTCTTTATCTTGAGGTGCAACCCTTTTCGCAGGCTTCGCGATAACTTGAATCTTGAAACCACAGCTCTGGTTCTTCACCATAAACTCATCATTAAGTTTTTGATGGGTCTGTTGCACACACTTGCGACACACCGAACGTTCCACACACGATAAAATAGAAACCGCGCACGAGACAGACGACAAAATAGAAACCGCGCACGGGACACAAACGACCGCGTGACGGGCGACTAGCGATAACTCGCTATTGACTCGACACACACACATTCAACATCATGCCTCATTATTCACACAGTAATATAAGCATGAAATATATGTTATATAATGCCCTCATACCATTCCATGCATACACGCATGTTCGCACATAGATAACAAGCCGAGTGCAAACCATAGGATTGCACCAACAAACTCCCCCTCGGATTTTTGGCCTTAGGAACTTGTTCTCTTAGTTCAGAGCCATCCCAGCCATCTTGCAACACTTCCAATGCCGCTGCTCCACCAGCCTCTTGGTCATCATGTCAGCTGGTTGCCCCGTCATCTTCACGAAGCACAACTCAACTTCACCCTCGGCCACCATGCTCCTCGTCCAGTGCCACTTCACCCTCATGTGCTTGGTGAGGCCATGCAACACGGGGTTCTTAGCTAGTGCAATGGCACCCTAGCTGTCACAGTAGAGTGGGGTAGGTCCTTGCTGCTCCTCCCCCAATTCAGCCAACAAACGCCTCTGCCACACAATCTCCCGTACCGCACGGAAGAGAGCCATGTCCTCGGGCTCTACCGAGCTCAATGCTTGGTGCACCTGCTTCTTGCTCTCCCAAGTAGTCGGGCCTCCACAAAAACAGCAGATGAAGCCTCTCACACTTGTCATGTCCTCTGGTTCTGATGCATAAGAAGCATCCGAGAATGCGGTGACGAACAAACACCCGGGTTCAACACAATCCGCTCCCTTTTGGCGCCTTTGCACCGCCGCCGAGTATTGCAGCCCAGCGGTCAGTGTTTTGGCCAACATTCTTGGCCACCCTCATTCCAGCTGCTACCTGCTCCTCATTAGGGCATTGCACAACCCTAGCCAGCTGCCTTGTAGTAAATGCGACATTCGGTTGGGTGTTTACCGCTGCATACATGAGGCTGCCAACCAACGAGAGAAAACGGCGCCTCTCTTCTTCGTCAATGCTATCCTCCTCTGGTCCCTTCACACACTTGAAACCAGAAGGGAATGGAATAGCCACATGATCTTCAATATGCTCAAATTTGGCAGCCAACGCCTCTAGGTACTTGCGTTGATGCACCCGCATGCACCACTTCTCCACGTCGCGCTCGATGTGAAGCCCAAGGCAGATGTTCACATCACCAAGGGCCTTACAATTGAATTTAGGAGGTCAGAGGAGGGTGAGAAGATGAGAATGCCGTCCCCATAGACCACCATGAAGCTCCTCTGCTCCCCCTCGCCAAGGATGAACAAGGAGTGATCAGCCGTTGAGGGAGTGAAGCCAATTTCCTCCAAAACTTCTCGCAGATTCAAGTACGACTGCCAAGGGGCCTGATTCAGCCCATAGAGGGCCTTCTTCAGCTTTTAATCTCTGCCATCATCAAACCCCTCTAACTGCGCTAAGGAAATCTTTTCTTCAAGAATGCCGTTGAGGAATGCGGTTGTCACGTCCATCTACTTCACCACCCATCCTTTGATAGCAGCCCCTGCGAGTAGGGTCCGCAACGTTGTCGGCTTCACCGCAGGAGCAAACAACTCCTTAAAGTCCACCTTCTCCTTCTGCTGGTACTCGGCCACAAGCCTAGGCTTGTAGCACTGGATCTTGCCGTCGGCGTCGGACTTGATATTGAAGAGCCACTTGGAAGTTATCGCCTTACGCCCCTCCGGTAACTCCTCCAATTCCCACATGTCTTTCTCCTTAATGCTCTTCAGCTTGCTCTCCATTGCCTTCTTCCACTCCTCGCCATCAGTGCTCTCCAAGGTCTCCTTGAGAGTTGCTGGTTCTCCCGGCATCTTCTCCGGAGAGAAGATCACGAACGCACACCCCTCGAGCTCAATTTCTTCGACATATCCGGCCAGGGCTGACTTGCCCTTCTTTCCTGGTGCATCATAAGTCAGCCTATTAGGGGCTTGAAGTCTCCTCTTGCCCCTTCCTTCCGACTCAGCTGCAGGGACATGAAGGCCTTGGTGTTGCTGTGGGGTGACTCGGATCCGTGGAGCACTCGTAGTGAGAGAAGGAAGTGTCGGTGCACGCTCGCTCACTTGCTGCACCTCCTCCTCTTCTTCCTTTGCATCCTTGGCCTCCTCTCCCCCATTCACAAGGGAAGATTGCCTTGTGGTGGTGCTGCCACTGCTCAGCTCCAAAGGTAGCTCCACATGCTCCAAACCGGAACTCTTCACCTCTGCAAACCGCATGCTTATCTTCGCATTGTTCTCCGCCTTCCAATCCTTGTAGAGGTGAAGATAGGCATTCTCCATGAACTTGCAGTCCCTGCTCACCAAGAATTTATTGGTGAATGGGTCCCAAAGAAGCCACCCCTTGCTGATTTGAGCCATGCTCAAATGTACGGCCCATATCGCCTTGGCACCGAGCTTGTTGTGTCGAAGATGCTTAGGCACGAGCGCCATGCACATGCACACGAACACCCGAAGCATATCCACCTTAGGCTTCCTTCCAATCCACTCCATTTAGGGCACCCATTTGTCTGCTCAGGAACTCTTCCTCTCCATCGTTGTGGATTGACTTGACTAGCTGGTCAGGTTGCTGCTCCACCATTGGCAACCAATCGGTCTTCACCGTTTCAGGCGTGTTGCTCTTCTTGGACAGCACATAAACCCAAGTCATGCAGGTGTAGACGTCGACTATGGTGAGGAAGTACTCTGCTCCAGCAGCTCTAAGCTTCAAGTGGCCCACCACGTCCATCACCACCTCATCAATTGGTGCCTTAGCTGTTGCCTCCGAACTAGAGAACGGATAACGGGTGAACTTGGCTTGTATGCACGTCGGGCAGCCGAGTACCTTATTGGGCTCCCCTGTCACACTTATGCCAGCAACCATCTCATTCTTCACTAGTTGCTGCAAGATGGGCAGGGCCACATGCCCCATTTGCCGATACAAGGTGAGGCAATCACACTCCCCCGTAGCCGAAGTCAGATTGGAGAATGTCGCACTTGCAATAGTGCCCCACATGCTCTCTCCGTAGTCCTCCTCCGCTGCTGCCTTGGGGTTATCCTCACCCTTGTGCTGCTTCTTAGCTGCTGCACTCTCCTTGTGTTCACTGAGCTTGCTGGTTCCTCCAAGATTGCACTTCTTGGACTCATTCTCCTAAGTGCCATCGTTCGCGCCATTGCCGCTACCATCTGGTGCTGAAGCTTGCTGCCACTTGCCTCTCATTAGGCATGGGGACCACAGGGATCTGCCACATCTTATTGTAGACATCCCTATCCTTGTAAAGCTCCCAAAGAATCCGCTCGCCAATCCTTGCGGTATAGGTCTTGGCTCATGTCCATGCCAGCATTTTGCAACCACTGCACAGAAATCAGGTTGGCAGCAAGGTTGGGCACCCAAAGCACGTTCTTGAGGCCCACCATCTTCCCATCAGCACCTTTGAACATGGCCTTGCCCATGCCTTTAACCTCTGCTTGCTGCCCCAAAGCCGATGTGACATGCTTGACTGGTGACGGCTCGAGTTCGGTGAGCAAGACCGCACAAGGTGTCATGCTATAGGTAGCGCCATTATTGATCACCCAATAGTCCAGGGAGTGTAGGGTCACCTTCCCTACAGCAGCAGGCTCCTCAAAGCCTTCATCCTTCTCTGGTGCAGCCGGTGCTTGCGTTGACACGAAGAATAATCGACTCGGAAAGCGATCGTCCCTCGACTCGATCTCGTTGTAACTGTTCTTCATATTTGCAGCACCACCTCCACGACCGCCACGGCCTCCACGGCCTCTTCCTCTCCCTCCACCTTCTCCTCTACCCTCTAGTTCTTGAGCAGCAGTCCATCAATCAGGGAGCTTATAGCAATCGTGCCACATGTGTCTTCTCTTGTGGCAATAATGGCATTCAACGTTGAATCGGCCGCGACCGCGTCCGTAGCTCTTCTCGTCGCTTCCGTATCCGCCACTCCCGCGGCCTCCATTGAAGTTGTTAATGCCAAATCTGCCTCCCCCTCGTCATCTGCCCTTTTTCATAGCCGTACCTCCGGCCGATGCTTGCTGCCCTGGTGCCATCCGCACTCGCCAACTCACGGCAACGGAAATCCTCTTGAAGGATAGCTCGCTTCACGTCTTCGAGAGAGAGGCCGGGCAGGTCGTGATTCAAGTCGATGATGAGCGAGGACTATGACTTTGGGAGTAAGGCCAGCAGCTTGGTCTTCTTCTGGAGCTTACTATAGTTGAGATCCGCTCCTTCAAGCAGCGTCAACAAGTCGAAGAATTTCTGCACTCCTTCAACCGCTTCAATTCGCAGTGTCGCCATTTGCCGTTCCAACACCACCGCTACCGCCGTTGTTGCAGAAGCATGGACATCCTTGAGAGCAGCCCATGCAACGCTGAAAGGGCTTGATGTGATGGATTTGGCTGCTCCCCAAGGCTTGCCCAAGTAGGAGATAGCCTTGTGCGCTCTTTCGCGCCCACAGGCTCTTCTCCGGGTCGTTCTCGGGGCGCTTCTCCGTTTCTTCAATAACCTCCAACAGGTCATCGTTCTAAGAAGAAACAAGAATGGATGAACTATGAATGAACTGAGCACAAGTACTAACCCTAATTGGGTTGTACCCCTTATGGGCTACCCCACTATAGCCTACACAATAAGCACAAGCTATATGTTCTGACACACCCCCATAGGCAAAGTGGGGGAGAACAAGGGGTCACAAGACCAGTCAAGCAAAGCAAAGCAAAGCAAGCTCAGGGTGGATAACAAAGTCACCACACATTCCGAGCACAAGTTCAAGGCCACAAGGCCAGTTCACATGCAGGAGTACATCTATATAAAGGACTAGACAAGCAAGAGCAGGTGTATATATATGCAATAGTACAAGCAAGGTCAAGAGGTGAGCAAGTGAGGCAAGACAGGCACAAGACCCAGCTGCGTGCAGCAACGCTGATGATCACAAGGCGCAAGTGCCTTGGTGAAGACATCAGCAGTGTTGGCCTCAGAGGCCACGTACGCAAGCCGCAACTGACCACGCTGCTGTAGCTCACGAGCAAGAAAGTAGCGAAAAGCAATGTGCTTTGTTCTGTGCTCCAGTCTCTGCTCTCGACACAAGGCCAGCATGGCCTTGTTGTCTACGTACAGGACTGGTGGAGAACGAGGCGACTCTCCGAGGTCGGTCAGCAGGTAGGTGAGCCAACGAAGCTCCTGTGCAGCCATGGCCCCGGCGTAGATCTCGGCCTCACAACTGGAGCCGAGAACAAAAGACGAGCGAGTAGCCCGCCACGAACCAAGTCGGAACCAAGGACCTCCAAGCACTAGCCCCATGCCCGACGTACTGCACAAGTAGCGCAACATCCTCTTCGCTGCAGCCATGTGCTCTGGTCGGTGTCTACTAGGAGCAACAAAGCGTGCGAGAATGCTAAGAGGGTATGCAAGGTCAGGTCGTGTGCAGGTCATCAGGTACATGAGGCAGCCAACAAGCTCTGGATACGGGCCACTCGACTCTACGGACTCATTCGAAGGCAGAGCTGAGAGCGAGTGGCGAGTAGACAGAGGAGTGGCCTGAGGCGAGGAGTACGTGAAGTCGAAGCGCTGAAGGACCTGCTGCACCATGTGTGACTAAGTCAAGGTAATGGTGCGGCGTGCTCTGTCCCGGGTGATCTGCAAGCCAAGGTAGCTGCGCAGTTCACCCAGGTCTGTGCACGTGTGTCTCTTCTGCAGCTCGGACTTCACGTAGGCGAGTCCAGCAGTGTCAGCTGTGGCAAAGACCAAGTCGTCGACGTACACGAGGATGTAGAACGGCGGCAGAGAGGTGTCGGTGCGCAGAAACAGCGACGGGTCGGCAGTAGAAGGAGCAAACCCAAGAGCCGCAAGCGTAGTCCTCAGTGTGTTGTGCCACTCACGTGGCGCCTGGCGGAGACCGTAGACTGGACGCCGGAGACTCCACTGGGTACCAGGAGGGAAAGACCCAGTGAAGTCAGGTGGGCGGCGCAGCCAGATCTCCTCGTGCAGGCTGCCTTGCAAGACAGCTGTGCTGAAGTCAAGAGAGTGCAGCTCGTAGTCACGGTGAGCAGCAACGTGCAGTAGTACCCGAAGAGTGGTCATCTTCTGGGTGGGAGAGAAGGTATGAAAGTAGTCAACTCCCTGCCGCTGACTGAAGCCACGAGCCACGTAACACGCCTTGAAGACAAGCGGAGAACCCGGCGGCCGCTTCACCCTGAAGATCCACATGCCACTGACGATGTTCGCCCCAGGAGGGGGGGCAGCGTCAACGTAGGTGCCTGGAACTCCTCCTACCTGTCCTCAAGGACGTCCGTGCCAAGGGCACACTCACCCCCGACGGACGGAGGACAGACAGACTCAGACTCAGCGAGAAGACTAGCAGGACGCAAAGACATCCTGTGCGTGCCAGGGACAGGAGGAGGACGCTGACGCGAACCATGACCACTAGCACGAGCAGCATGGACAGGCAACGCAGGGCAAGACGCAGGCTCACGACGCTCAGTAAGACCTCCAGTAGGACCAGTGTAGGGAGAAGGAGCAGGCAAAGGGGAGGTAGGCTGCAACTGTAACTGTCACGGGACTGGCTGTGGACACTCTAAAGAAAGAGGAGGACCAGTAGAAGGCGGAAGACCAAGAACCTGCTGCAGGAGTGGAACGAAGTACGGTCGAGGCCGCGCGGCAAAGCCAGACACAGCAGGTACAGCACTAGTACCCCCAGCAGGAGCACCCGCTCCAGCTGCACCTCTAGCAACGCCAGAACCTCCAGCAGGACCAGGAGTACCCGCAGCAGGACCGCAAGCAGTAGTCTCAGCTCCAGCACCCTCAGCAGCACCAGCTCCAGTCAAACCCGCAGGCCCAGCAGCTCCAGTACTCCCAGTACGAGTACCTCCGGGACCCGCGACAGCAGCACCCTCAGTAGCCGAAGAACCTCCAGCACCAGCAGCACGCCTCCAGCGCCGGGCAAACCACTCGCGCAGCTCTCGTGGAGAGAGTGGCTCCCGCAGAGACGAAGCACCCGGAGAACCTCCAGGTAGAGCACCTCCAAGCTCAGCACCCCCAGGCTCAGCATCCCCAGGCTCAGCACCCCCAGGCTCAGCACCCCGAGGCGCAGCACCCCCAGGCTCAGTACCCCCATGCTCAGCACCCCCAGTCTCAGCACCCCCAGGCTCAGCACCCCCAGGCTCAGCACCCCCAGTGTCAGCACCCCCAGGCTCAGCACCCTCAGCAGCACCAGAGTCACCAGTGACCTCGACACGCTCGATTGCGTCTACCTGGGACACACCTGAAGGGGATGGAACCTGATGGGGGAGGGGGTCTACCGGAGGGGGACCTGGTACAAGGAAGAGCGGCGGTGGGGGGAGGGACAGAGTGCGGTAGGGGAAGAGGCGGTAGTAGGTGACCGACTTGTCAAACGTGACCGGCGAGAGGAAGGGTGGTAGAACTGCCACCGAGGCGCGTCAGGGGGGAACCCCAGGAAGACGCAAGGAGCAGCACGAGGGGACAGCTTGTCCGCAGACAAGTCGTGGACAAACGCCCGAGATCCCCAGACCCTAAACGCCGACGCATCGCCAACCTTCCCCGTCCACAACAAGGCTGGGGAGGTCTCCGGCCTGGAGACCCTGGGGTGTAGGTTGAGCTGATGCGCCGCGTACCTCACCGCAAACGGCCACAGAAAATGGGGAGCAGCCACATGCATCATAGACATACGAGCGACGTCCATGACCATGCCAAAGCGGCGCTCAGCAATCCCATTTTGCTGCGGGGAGTCCGGAAGCGTGAAGGTCTGACAAATCCCTCGCGCGCGACAGTAGGCTCTCAGAAGGCCAGAAGAAAACTCTCCGCCTCTGTCCGAGTGCAAACGCAGAACAGGAAAGTCAGAGCCAAATCTCTGCCTGAGCTGGAGACGAGCTGCGCGGATCCAGTCGATCAGCACCTCAGTGACATCACTCTTGCTGCGCAAGGGGAAGACTGCGGTGTAACGCGAGTAGTCGTCAACAACGAGCAGGAAGTAGCGCTCGTGACCCTGTCCACGGACGCGGGCTGGGCCCCACACGTCCATGTGAAGCGTCTGCAACGGGGCCTCTGTCGGAGGAAACTGGGAGGAGTGAGGGGCAGCCCGCTGGCGCCCCTCAACACAGGGGACACAGGTAGGGCCAGGGCCCTGAGGAAGGGGAGGGAGGGACCAGGGGAGACCAGAAACAAGAAGACAGGAGACCATGCCTCTGAGCCGAAGCAGAGAGGGGTGACCAAGGCGGTGGTGCCAGAGGAGAGTCTCGTGAGACAAGAGACGACATGAACAGGGGGCAGACTCAGGACCAGACCTGGACGCTGCAGCAAACACCTGACCCGACGCAGCTACCCTACCAGACTCAGCAACTGGAGGAGACGCAGTGGTCAGTGTGTACAGGCTCGACCCCGGCTGACGGGTAAACGTAGCCAGGTGTCGGCCTGTGCTAGCCTCTGTGCAGTGCGTCACCCGCTGACGCGCAGGAGTGAACTGGTGTACTCCCCCATTCTGTAGGTTAGCACCACTCACCAGGTTCGTAGAGAACGAGGGGAGGTAGAGACCAGAAAGGGTGCCAGAGGGAGCCGCCGGACACGGGAGGACAGTGGAGAAGTGAGACAGGAGAGGACCCTTAGATGGGTCAGCCAGAGACAACGCAACCGGCCGACTAAGCGGTGTGAGTGTGGTGCGGTCCCGAAAGAAGGAGCGAGAAGCCCCAGAGTCAAGGGTGAAGGTGAGGGAGTCTGAAGCCAACGCAGTACGTGAGAGCGCAGACTCACCAGTACCTGAGGACGCAGAAGCACTAGCACCTAGAGCAGCAGCGTCACAAGCACCTAGGGCAGCAGCCTCACCAGTACCTAGAGCAGTAGTCTCAATGCCCGGATCAGGCGGGAAACACCGGTAACAGTCACCCTCATCACTAATAGACACAGCATACATGGCAGAAAGTATAGCATCAAAATCAAGATCATAGATGGCAGCTCCCGCCCTAGACAGCTCGCCCCAGCGAGGGATCTCTGTGGCCTCCGGGAACTGGTGACGCCACGCGTCCGTCAGGCGGCCAAAGCAGCGCTGGGTGGGGTGCGCACCCCCACACTGCTCACCCGCACGGTCGCCGGTGCGCGGGACGTAGGTGCACGGACCAAACAACCCACCCCGCTGGCGTGCAGTGTACCACTCACGAAGCTGCTGAGGGGACAGGGTCTCACGACCGCGCTGCTGCTGCTGGCGCGGACCACCACCGGAGCCACTCCTCTGCGTAGACCCACGACTAGCTCCACCGCCACCCCCGCCGCCTCCGCCGCCTCCGCTACTGCCGCCGCCTCCTCCACCGCCACCACCTCCGCCACCTCCGCTCCCACCGCCACCGCCGTCGCCGCCTCCGCCTCCACTGCCGCCACCGACACCTCCACCCCCACCTCCACTCCCACCGCCACCCCCACTCCCCTCGCCGCCTCCACCTCCACCTCCACCTCCACCGCCCCCGCTCTCTCCTCCAGTGCCACTGCCTCCCTTGCCCTTGCCAGAGCGGCGTCTCCCGCTAGGGGCAGACGCCGCACCGACCGACTCAAGACCAAGGAGGTCGGCCGCAGCAGCAGAGGCAATGGAGGGCAGAAGGGGGGAGGGGGAACACCCCTCAAAGATGGGGGTGCGCGGGTCACCACGAGAGGCCCCTACAGCGACTATGCTCTTCTCGGCCGCTAGGAGGGACTTCTCGAGGAGGTCAACAGTGAGGGTGGTGGGACAGACTGAGAGGAAGTGGTCCCTGACTACACGAAGGGAGTCAGGGAGGCGAGTGACTATGTAGTAGAGAGTGATGTACATGGGGGGGGGGGGTTCTTGGCGCAGAAGTCAGCAGGGAGCGCAGCGCGGTAGCGAGTGTCACTAGTGCGGAGGTGCGTAATGAGGTCAGCGACTGTGGGAAAGCAGCAAGGTCAGGGAAGAGGTACGGTAGCATGAGGCGGCTCAGTGCAGCAGTGGCAGGGGAAGAGTAGCGCGCAACTACAGCGTCGTACAAGGTCTGAGCACTCTTGTACTGACTAAAGTGCGCGCGCTCAGTGGTAGGCAGGTGGCGACGCACAGCAAGATGTGCAGCAGCATCGCGAGTGGCCCACTGTGAGCGAACAGTGGCGTCGGCATCGGCAGCAGGGGCAGGGGAAGCACCAGAGGTGAGGTGAAAGAGGGAGAGACCGTCTGCCCTATCGCACTGTAGGAAAAGCTGCAGGTCATCTACCCAGACGTCAAAGTCAATGGCCCGACCCTCAGCGTCAAAAGTGAGAACACTGGGGGTAGCCATGACAGCAATAGACTAGCAGCGCTAACTGTAGAGTAGGGGCAGTGCGGTGACAGAGGCGCTGCGCTCACCAGACAGGGCGGTTCGGGCAGCTCGGGCGGCTCGGCAGCAACTGCGGCTTGGCGGCACCCGCAGCTCGGCTCCTCAGCTGCTCAGGCGGCTCGGGCGGCTCGGGCGGCTCGGGTGGCTCGGGCGGCTCGGGCGGCTCGGGCGGCTCGGGCAGATTAGCGGCGCGGGCGGCTCGGCTGGGTAGGCGTTTGGGCGGGGCCGTAAGTAGGGCGACGGGGCCGGGTCGAAGGTAGGGCGACGGGGCCGGTGTGCAGGTAGGGCGACGGGGCCGGGGCACAGGTAGGGCGACGGGGCCGGGTCGAAGGTAGGGCGACGGGGCCGGGGCCGGGCCGTAGGTAGGGCGACGGGGCCGGGGCCGGGTCGTAGGTAGGGCGACGGGGCCGGGGCCGGGCCGGAGGTAGCGCGACAGGGCCGGGTCGAAGGTAGGGCGACGGGGCCGGTGCGCAGGTGGGGCGACGGGGCCGGGGCAGGGGGCGCAGGTAGGGCGACAGGGCCGGGTCGAAGGTAGGGGCCGGTGCGCAGGTAGGGCGAAGGGGACGAGGCCGGGGCGCAGGTAGGGCGACGGGGCCGGGTCGAAGGTAGGGCGACGGGGCCAGGGCCGGGCCGTAGGTAGGGCGACGGGGCCGGGTCGAAGATAGGGCGACGGGGCCGGGGCGCAGGTAGGGCGACGGGGTCGCTAGGGCAACGAATCAGGGGCCGCTAAGGCGGCGCGACTCAGTCAAGGAAGGGAGCGCGACTCGGGCTGAGCGCGCTACGGGCAGGAAAAAAAACTCTCGACTTGGTGGGCCCTAGGCACAGTTCCCACGAGGGAACCTGCTCTGATACCATGAGAAGAAACGAGAATGGATGAACTATGAATGAACTGAGTACAAGTACTAACCCTAATTGGGTTGTACCCCTTATGGGCTACCCCACTATAGCCTACACAATAAGCACAAGCTATATGTTCTGACACGTTCTCCATTCTGAAGGACCACTTAGCAAAAGTGTCACCACTAAGCCCGAACACTCTTGGTTCATCCCTAGATAGGCCAACACTTGGTTGCACGGCCGCCATGGCTAGATCACGGGGTTGACCTTGTGCTTAGGGTCCTCCACTGCCACCAGCACCTCTGTCACCCCTTTCTTCAGGTCCAGCCATTGTCGTTGCTGCTCCAAGGGGCTCTGATACCACTTGTTAGAATCACAATAAGCTTGAATGTGCCTAAAACGAAGGATAGAGTGCACAGTCGGATTTCTGCATAGCTTCTTTAAACGTTCATAGCGTTTTGGTCATGGCTTCAAATGACCTGATTCCACTTGGATATGGAGCATCTTAAAGTCGTATACAATAGGCAATTTAGATCGCACAGTGTCGGTTTGAACGAACGGCAATATGGCAGCCACTATAGTCTAAGGACCAAATTAGGAAGAGTTACAAGTTGGGGATGACTCCCAGCTCGGTCTGCTGCACACACCTGCAACACACCGAACGTTCGACACAGGACAAAATAGAAACCGCGCACGACAAAAATAGAAACCGCGCGTGAGACACAAACGACCGTGTAACACGCGTCTAGCGATAACTCGCTATTGACTCGACACACACACTCGACATCATGACTCAACATTCACACACAATTATAAGCATGAAATATATATTATCCCATGCCCTCATACCATTCCATACACACACACATGCACGCACACGGACAACAAGCCGAGTGCAAACCGTAGGGTTGCACCAACAAACTCCCCCTCGGATTGTTGGCCTTAGGATATGTTGCTCTCTCAGTTCAGAGCCATCCCAGCCAGCTTGCAACAATTCCAATGCTGCTGCTCAACCAGCCTCTTAGTCATCATGTCAGCCGGCTGCCCCGTGGTCTTCACGTACCGCAACTCAACTTCACCCGCGGTCACCATGCTCCTCGTCCAATGCCACTTCACCCTCATGTGCTTTGTGAGTCCATGCAACACATGGTTCTTAGCAAGAGCAATGGCACCCTGGCTGTCACAGTAGAGTGGGATAGGTCCTTGCTGCTCCTCCCCCAATTCAGCCAACAAACGCCGCTGCCACACAATCTCCCGTACGGCACGGAAGAGTGCCATGTACTCGGACTCTACCGAGCTCAAAGCTTGGTCAACCTGCTTCTTGCTCTCCCAAGCAGTTGGGCCTCCACCAACACAGCATATGAAGCCTCCCACACTTGTCATGTCCTCTGGTTCCGATGCATATGACGCATCGGAGTAGGCGGTGAGGAACAAACGCCCGGGTTCAACACCATCCGCGCCCTTTTGGCGCCTTTGTGCCGCCGCCGAGTATTGCAGCCCAACGGTCGGTGTTTGGCCAAGATACTCGGCCACCCTCATTCCAGCTGCTACCTGCTCCTCATTAGGGCATTGCACAACCCTAGCCAGCTGCCCGGTAGGAAACGCGACGTCCGGTCGGGTGTTTACCGCCGCATACATGAGGCTGCCCACCAACGAGTGAAAACGGCGCCTCTCCTCTTCACAAACGCTCTCCTCCTCTGGTCCCTTCACACACTTGAACCCAGAGGGAAAGGGAGTAGCCACATGACCTTCACTCTGGCCAAAGTTGGCAGCCAACGCCTCCAGGTACTTCCGTTGGTGCACTCGCATGCTCCGCTTCTCCACGTCACGTTCGATGTGGAGCCCAAGGTAGAAGTTCACGTCACCAAGGGACTTGCACTTGAACTTGTCATGCAGCTTCAGCATCACCTCCTTCACAAGGTCAGAGGAGGGTGAGAATATAAGAATGTCATCCACAAAAACCACCATGAAGCTCCTCTGCTCCCCCTCGCCAAGCATGAACAAGGAGTGATCGGCCGTTGAGGGAGTGAAGCCGATCTCCTCCAACACTTCGCGCAGCTTCATGTACCATTGCCTAGGGGCCTGCTTCAGCCCATAGAGGGCCTTCTTCAGCTTCCACACTCTGCCACTACCATCATCAAACCCCTCTGGCTGCGCCATAAAAATCTCCTCCTCAAGGATGCCGTTAAGGAATGCCGTTACGATGTCCATTTGTTTTACTACCCATCCTTTGATGGCGGCTCCCGCGAATAGGGTTCGCAGCATCGTCGGCTTCACCACAGGGGCAAACAGCTCCTTGAAGTCCACCTTCTCCTTCTGCTGATACCCCTTGGCTACAAGCCTAGACTTGTAGCGCTCGATCTTGCCGTCGGCATCCGACTTGATTTTGAAGAGCCACTTGGATGTTATCGCCGTACGCCCCTCCGGTAGCTCCACCAATTCAAACGTGTCATTCTCCTTGATGCTCTTCAGCTCACTCTCCATGGCCTTCTTCCACTCCTCAGCATCACTACTCTCCAAAGCCTCCTTGAGAGTTGCTGGTTCTCCCGGCATCTCCACCGGAGAGAAGAACGCGAAGGCACACTCCTCGTAGTCACTCTCCTCGTCGTCTCCGACCATCATTGCCGCTCCGGCCAGGGCTGTCTTGCCCTGCTTTCCCAGCGCATCATAGGTCAGCCTATTAGGGGGTTGAACTCTCCTCTTGCCCCTTCCTTCCTCCTCAGCTGCAGGGACTTGAAGGCCTTGGCGTTGCTGCGGTGTGGCTCGAATCCGTGGAGCACTCGTAGTACGGGAAGGGAGTGACGGTGCACGCTCGCTCACTTGCTGCACCTCCTCCTCTTCTTCCTCTGCATCATTGGCCTCCTCTCCCCCATTCACAAGGGAGGATTGCCTTGTGGTTGTGCTGCCGCTGCTCAGCTCCAAAGGCAGCTCCACATGCTCCAAACCGGAACTCTTCACCTCCCCAAACCGCACGCCTATCTTCGCCTCATTCTCCGCCTTCCAATCTTTGTACATGAAGTTCTCCATGAACTTGCAGTCCCTGCTCACCAAGAACTTCTTGGTGAATGGGTCCCAAAGAAGCCATCCCTTGCTGTTTTGAGCCATGCCCAAGTGCACGGCCCACACCGCCTTGGCACCAAGCTTGTTGTGCCGAAGATGCTTAGGTACGAGCGCCATGCACATGCACCCGAACACCCGAAGCATATCCACCTTTGGCTTCCTTCCTAGCCACTCCACATAGGGCACCCATTTGTCTGCTCCCACATGAGTCAAGGCTCGGTTCTTGGCCACACACGCGCTCCGCACCGCATCAGGCCAGAAATAGTCGGGTAGCCCGGCTTCAATGAGCAACCCGCGTGCCGCCTCCGTGATTGTGCGGTTCGCTCGCTCGGCGATGCCGTTCATTGCAGGGGAGTATGGCATGGTGAGGGAGTGCCGAATACCATTCTTCTTCAGCCACAACCCAAACTCCTTGCTCAGGAACTCTCCCCCTCGATCGGTGCGGATTGACTTGACTAGACGGTCTTGTTGCCGCTCCACCATCGGGAACCAATCCGCCTTCAACGTTTCAGCCACGTCGCTCTTCTTGGCCAGCACGTACACCCAAGTCATACGGGTGTAGACGTCGACAATGGTGAGAAAATACTCAGCTCCAGCACCTCCAAGCTTCAGGGGGGCCACCACGTCCATCACCACCTCATCAAGCGGTGCCTTAGCCGTCGCCTCCGAACTAGAGAACGGGAATCGGGTGAACTTGGCTTGCATGCACGTCGGGCAGCCAAGTACCTCATTGGGCTCCCCCTTCACACGTATGCCAGCAACAATCTCATTCTTCACTAGCTGCTGCAAGATGGGCAGGGCCACATGCCCCATGCGCCGATGCAAGGTGAGCCAATCGCACTCCCCCGTAGCCGAAGTTGGATTGGAGAATGCCGCGCTCGCAATAGCGCCCCACATACTCTCTCCGTAGTCCTCCTTCGCTGCTGCCTCGGGGTTCTCCTCACCCTTTTGCTGCTCCTTGGTTGCTGCATCACTCTCCTTAGGTTCGCTGAACTTGCTGGTCCCTCCAAGTTTGCTCTTCTTGAGCTCATTCTCCTTAGCGCGACCGTTCGCGCCATCGTCGCTACCAACCGCTCCATCCTTGGTGCTGATGCTTGCTGCCACTTGCCTCTCCTTAGGCATAGGGACCACTGGGATCTGCCACATCTCGTTGTAGACATCCCTGTCCTCATGAAGGTCCCAAATAATTCGATCGCCAAGCCTTGCGGTGTAGGTCTTGGCTCCCTTCGAGTTCGTGTCCATGCCGGCCTTTGCCAACCGCCGCACGGAGATCAGGTTCGCAGCAAGGCTGGGCACCCAAAGCACGTTCTTGAGGCCCACCATCTTCCCATCAGCACCCTTGAACATGGCCTTGCCCATGCCTTTCACCTCCACTCGCTGCCCCAAAGCCGATGTGACATGCTTCACCGGTGACGGTTCGAGTTCGGTGAGCAAGTCCGGGCGAGGTGTCATGCTATAGGTAGCGCCACTATCGATCACCCAATAGTCCAGAGGGTGTAGGGTCATCTTCCCCACAGCTGCTGGCTCCTCAAAGCCTTCATCCTTCTCTGGACCAGCTGGTACTTGCGTCGACACGAAGTAGAATAGACCCGGGTACCGATCGTCGCTCGGGTCCTTGTCGTTGTCTCCGCTCTTCATGTTTGCAGCTCCGCCACCGCAACCGCCACGGCCTCCACGGCCTCTTCCTCTCCCTCCTCCTGCTCCTCTACCCTCCTGGCCTTGAGCAGGGGTCCATACTTCAGGGAGTTTGAAGCAATCGCGCCACATGTGCCCGGTCTTGTGGCAATAGTGACATTCACCGTCAAATCGGCCGCGACCGCGACCGTAGCTCTTGCCGTCGCTGCCGTAACCGCCACTCCCACGGCCTCCGCGGAAGTTTCTGCCACCAAACCTTCCTCCCCCTCGTCCTCTACCTCTTCCTCGACCATATCCACGGCCGATGCTCGCTGCCCCAGCGCCATCCGCACTCGCCAACTCACGGCGGCGGAAATCCTCTTGAAGGATAGCTCGCTTCACGTCTTCAAGCGAGAGGCGGGGCAAGTCGCGATTAAGGTTGATGATGAGCGAGGACCATGACTTAGGGAGTAGGGCCAGCAACTTGGTCTTCTTTTGGAGCTCACTATAGTTCAAATCAGCTCCCTCAAGCCGCGTCAACAAGTCGAAGAATTTCTGCACCCCTTCTTCAACCGCTTCATCCTCTTCAATTCGTAACGTCGCCATTTGCCGTTCCAACACCACAGCTACCGCCGCTGTTGCAGGAGCGTGTACACCCTTGAGAGCAGCCCATGCCTTTGGTCCCTTCTCTGGTTCACGCTGGAAAGGCTTGATGTGACGGATTTGGCTGCTCCCCAACGCTTGCCCAAGTAGGAGGTAGCCTTGTGCGCTCTTCCGCACCCACGGGCTCTTCTCCAGGTCGTTCTCGGGACGCTTCTCCGTTCCTTCCATTACCTCCAGCAGGTCATAGTGGTCAAATATGTTCTCCATTCTGAAGAACCACTCAGCAAAGTTGTCACCATTGAACTTGTCAAGGCCAAACACTCCAGGCTCATCCCTAGATGGGCCAACACTTGGTTGCACAGGCGCCATGGCTGAATCACGGGGTTGGCCTTGAGCTTGGGCTTCTCCTCTGCCACCAGCACCTCTGCCACCCCTTTCCTCAGGTCCAGCCATTGTCGAAACTGCTCCAAGGGGCTCTGATACCACTTGTTATAGTCACAGTAGGCTCCAATGTGCCTAAAACGAAA
Source organism: Closterium sp. NIES-65 (assembly GCA_948144175.1). Lineage (NCBI taxonomy): Eukaryota > Viridiplantae > Streptophyta > Zygnematophyceae > Desmidiales > Closteriaceae > Closterium > Closterium sp. NIES-65. The sequence goes on from CANXME010002640.1 coordinate 42,924, forward strand.
GATAGAGTGCACAGTTGGATTTCTGCACAGCGGCTTCAAACGTTCATAGCGTTCTGGTCACAACATCAAATGACTTGATTCAACTTGATCTGGAGCGTCTTATTATCGCCTACACTAGGCAATTTAGATCGCACGATTTCACCAAGTATTGATGACACAACGTTGGTTTGAACGAACAGCACTATGGTAGCAACATAGTCTTAGAACACAAGATAGGAAGAGTTAGGAAGAGTTACGAGTTGGGAATGACTCCCAGCTCCTACAAACCCCAAGAGCCGAGGTACAGTGATGTGGAACAGTGCCACACTGTCCCCAACCACGAAGGGTCTCGAAACTACCCTTCACTAGGGCCTACACCAAGTGAAATGTTACACTACACAAAGTAATGTAACTATCTTCAATATCTTGAGGTGTACCCTTTTGGCGAGCTTCAAAATCACTTGAGGCTTGACACCAAGGCTCGGGCTCTTCATCACAAACTCATCCTTGAGTTCTTTATGGGTCTTCTGCACACACCTGCGACACGCCGAACGTTCGACACAGGACAAAATAGAAACCGCGCACGACAAAATAGAAACCGCGCGCGAGACACAAACGACCGCGTAACACGCGTCTAGCGATAACTCGCTATTGACTCGACACACACACTCGACATCATGACTCAACATTCACACACAATTATAAGCATGAAATATATATTATCCCATGCCCTCATACCATTCCATACACACACACATGCACGCACACGGACAACAAGCCGAGTGCAAACCGTAGGGTTGCACCAACATGGTGTGCCCGGCGCTGGAGCCTCCAGAGTGGTGCTGCTAGAGCTGGGGGGGCTGCCGCTGCAGGAGCTGGAGCTACTGGAGGTGCTGGAGTCGCTGGTACTGTAGGTACTGTAGATGCTAGAGCTGGAGGTACAACTGGAGCTGGAGGTACTACTAGAGCTGGAGCTGCTATAGGTGCTGCAGGTGCTGGTCCCAGAGGTGCTTGTACTGGAGGTACTAGAGCTGCTAGAGCTGGAGGTGCTGTAGGAGCTAGAGCTGCTGGAGGTGCTGGAACCGCTGGTCCCGGAGGTGCTCGTACTGGAGCTGCTAGAGTTGGAGGTCCTGGAGCTGCTGGAGCTGGTGGTGCTGGCCCTAGGGGTGCTGGTGCTGTCGGTGCTGGTTCTGGAGGGGCTGTGTGGCCGCAACCGTACTTTGTTCCACTGCTTTGGCAGGTTCTTGGTCTCCTGCCTTCTACTGGCCTTACTCCTCCCTTGTTGTGTCCACCGCCTGACCAATCCCAGCCACAGTTAACGCCACCCTCCCCACTGCCTGCTCCTTCTCCTTACACTGAGCAGCCCGGAGGTCTTACAGAGCGTCGTGAGCCTGTATCTCGTCCTACTTCGCCTGTTCGTGCTGTTCGCACTGGTCGTTGTGTTCCGTGTCACCGCCTCCTCCTGTCCCCATGCACGCACCAGATGTCACTTCGTCCTACCTCTGTTATACTGCATGTCCCTTTGCCGTCTCCTCCTGCCTCCGGACCCAGATTCTGACCTACTTCGTGCTGCCAGCCCTACTATCACGCGTCTGCTGGACACTCTTGTCACTGACCCTTCGTTTGAGTCCACTAATGCGTCTGCTCTAGTTGCCGGGCTTGTTGACTTTGCTGCCGCCTGTCGTCTAGACTACGCAGCTAGTCTTGTTGATGAGTCTGAGTCTATCTGTCCTCCGTCCGTCGGGGGTGAGTGTGCTCTTGGCACGGACGTCCTTGAGGACAGATAGGAGGACTTTGAGTGTTTTGCAGCTGCTGTACCTCATCTCATGTCCATGCTGATTGCACTTGAGGAAGACCCGGATGCTGCAGACATCCCAACCCCGCGCTCTTACGCAGAGGCGATTAAGGGTCCCTACTCCTCTCAGTGGCAGTCAGCCATGGACGCATAGATGGCATCTTGGAAGTCCATAGGCACCTGCGGCAAACATTGTCAGTAGTGGCATGTGGATTTTCAGGGTGAAGCGGCCGCCGGGTTCTCCGCCTGTCTTCAACACACGTTACGTTGCACGAGGCTTCAGTTAAGGATAGGGACTTCTTGTAGATCTTCTCACCTACCCCAAAGATGACCACTCTTCGGGTTCTTCTGCACGTCGCCGCTCAGCGCGACTACAAGCTTCATTCTCTTGACTTCAGCACAACTTTCTTACAGGGCAGCCTGCACGAGAAGATCTGGCTGCATCCCCCACGTGGCTTCACTGTGTCGTTTCCTGCTGGTACCCAGTGGAGCATCCGGCGGCCAGTCTACGGTCTCCGCCAGGCACCTCACGAGTGGTATGACACACTGAGGTCGACGCTTGCTGCTCTTGGGTTTGCTCCTTCACTTGCTGACCCGTCACTGTTTCTGCGTCGCGACACTTCACTGCCACTGTTCTACATAAATGTGTAAGCCGACGACTTGGTATTTGCCACTGCTGACACTTAGGGAATGGCCCATGTGAATTCGGAGCTACAGAAGAGACACATGTGCAAAGACCTCGGAGAGCTGCGCAACTATGTTGGCTTGCGGATCACCCGGGACAGAGCACGGCGCACCATTACCCTGAATCAGTCACACATGGTGCAGCAGGTCCTTCCGCGCTTCCGCTTCACGTACTCCTCGGCACAGTCCACTCCTCTGCCTACTGGTCACTCGCTCTCAACTCGTCCTAAACCTAACGACGAGTTTACTGGGATGAGGAAAGGGACTCAATAGGGGGAACAAGAGGGGATGGTAGGGGACCACGAACAAAGCGTGAAGGTGCTGAGTCGGGCAGGTCTTTAATTCGCTGCTGCTCCGCCTCCTCTGGCGACTGCTGCTATGGTACCTGCCCCCCCTGCTGCTCCCGTAGCTCCTCGTCTACTCTGTCCTGCTGCAGCTGCAACAACACCTGCTGGTGCGGCCGGGACTCTTGCTCTACCCTCTCCTGTTGTGGCTGCAGTTGCACCTGCTGCGGCAGTCGTGACACCTCCTTTACTCTCTCTTGTTGTGGCTGTGACTCCTCCTCTACTCTCTCCTTATACTCTGACTGAGACAGCTGCTGCTGCTGCTGCTTCCGTGACTCCTACTCTACTACCTCCTGACGCTCCGACTGAGACTGCTGCTACTGCTGCCGTGACTCCTCCTCTACTCTCTCCTGACACTCCAACTAAGACTGCTGCTATTGCTGCTGCCGTGACTGCTCCTCTACTCCCTCCTGACGCTCCCACTGAGACTGTTGCTGCTGCTGCTGCCGTAACCTCTCAAACCGCTCGCTCCTCCCTCTCCACATGTCTAAACGCTGCACTCGGGTCAAAAAAAGTATAGTGCGCCGCGTAGGCATCACAGTGCTCGTGTCTCCGGCTCCAGCATCCCCAGAACCAGAACCTCCACCGACAACACCCCCATAGACTCCAGTGCCTCCTGCAGGAACACCAAGAGGCTCCGCAGCGACCGGCCGCAGAGGCGAACGAGGACGGAACTGCGGAACAGACGGGAAGCTAGGGGGTGAGGCGCGGCGAGGCCGCTGAGTCGAGACAGCCGTGTCCTCCTCAGCAGTGGTCTCCACTCTCACACCCCTTGCACCCCCAGAGGTGGTAAGACAGGCTTCAGCAGCCCCAGTACCCTCACCCTCCGCAACTGCACCTTTCGCACCCCTAGATACGACAGGGACTGGACGCTGCGGGGGGGAAGACTGCGAGTGACGTGCGACACACCTGACGGGGCAGGACACGAAGGGGGTGGGGCTACCGGGGTGACCGGGGGGGGCTCAAGGGTGAGGAACAGCGGTGGGGAAAAGACCTTGGAACCTCGGTGAGCGCGACTCCTGTAGTAACTGATCGACTCGTCGAAAGTGATGTCCTGAGAGGCAAAGAACTGGTGAATGTGTCGTAGAACACCCAGCCTAAGGCGTCGAGTATGTGTTAGAGACTAAGGACGGAGTCTACGAAGATTAGGTGCCTAAATTTTCTCAAAATTGTTGGCCTCTATTTCTGGACAGAATAGTCGTGCTCACAAGAAACGCCGTCGACAAAAAACGCACCGTCAAAACTTCACCAAGTTCAGATAAGTTGTAGCTCTAGTTCGTGGCTACAATTTCAAAGTTGAATCGTACGAAAAAATGAAGTATTTCTTGAGTTTTGAATTTTGGCGCACTAGGGGGTATGCTGCCATAGAATCTTAACTCAATCACAATAGTCTCACACAAGTTCACAATTACTACACAAGAGAGTTAGAGTAGCACTAAACCAGGTGGAAGGGATGAGGAGGATGAGAGGGAAGGTCCCAAGAGTGTCCCCAACCAAGGAAACCCCATGCCACACAATTCCCTTCCCCATAGGCAACCCAACTTTGACCTTTGTCACTATCCCAACCTCCACAATCCACCTCAACCCAACTTGGCCACACTTGCCAACCTGGTTTGGTTTTTTCCAACCATTTGGCAGCAACTACAGTATAAAATACGAAATTCCCAACCACCAAAAGTCTGTACCCCATATTGAGTCAACCCCACAACTTCCCACAGTTGCCACAATCAAATATGAAAAGCATACGAACTCCAACGTTCGTAACTTTCTTGTTCGTGCTCCGATTGAAGTGATACTTGGTTCGTCGGAAAGCTCTTGAGCAGAAGAGTCACTTCAGATATCTGCTCAAGCCAAATAATATTCACACACACTCAGAGAAACCAAACCGCACAAAACACAAATTCTTGCACACGCTCACACCACGCATGCAACGCACGAACATATGATGGGAGGCAGACAGACGTGAATGCATATGAATGCATCACACAACAGTAGGAAGCCAAGAAAGACGCAGGCATGGGTGCACGCAAACAACTTGTTTGTGCCAAGAGCGCGAACGTGAGCCAGACAACCCCAGACGCGGTAATCTGCTGCTACGCCCGGAAAACCTGTCCAAAGGAAGATCAGCGTCACCCGTGGCCGTGCGTCACTAGGCCAGGGGTTAAGCTGGTGCGCGGCGTAGCGGATTGCCTGAGGCCACAAGAACTGGGGGGCACTGGCATGGCACATGGAGGTCCGGGCAAGCCGGCTGCACGACGGCTGCACATGGAGGCCCACACAGGCCCTAGACGCGACCCCTCGCTACTAGCCTCAGCTCAAGGGCGGTAGGCACGTCGACCTTCCGTCGCAAGGGGAAAACCGTGGTGTAGCGGGAGTAGTCGTCCACCACAATCAGGAAGTAGCGCTCCTGACATGGGCCAAGGATCGGGGAAGGGCCCCAGACGTCCAAGTGCAGAGTCTGTAAGGGAGCCGTGGTGGAGGGGAATGAGGAGGAGTGAGGGCCAGCGCGCTGCCGACCCTCGACACAGGGAGTTCACGGCGGCGCAAGCGAGCAAGGAAGCGGGGCAAGCGACTCTGCGAGACCTGAGATGAGACGGTGACGTACCATCCTACTGAGAAGTGGGAATGACGGGTGACCAAGACGGTGGTGCCAGAGGACCGACGGGTGGGTGAATGACCGACAATCGCACGACACAGCAGCAACCTGACCTTACCTGACCCAGTCAGGTGGGACCCAGTGTGTAGTGAGTACAGACCAGAGCTTGGCTCCCTGTGGAAAGTGGCTAGAGGCGCCCGAGTGGCACGGATTGTGCAGGAGGCAACAGGCTCCTAGAGAACAAGGGGGTGTAGTAACCTATGAGAAACCAAGAGGGAGCCGCTGGTAACGGGAGAGTGGTGGTGCTCTTGGCAACTACAGATCCTACGGAGGGGTCAGCCAAGGCAACAGTTACAGGAGTGTGCAGTGGCGTGAGGTCGATGCAGTCGCGAAAGAAACAGCTGGACGCTCCAGAGTCTAGGGTGAAGGAAAGCCGTGCAGTCGGTGAGGTCGCACCCGAGCCAGCGACAAAGGCTGATACTAGTCTAGTGGTGGCTGCAGCCCCCACACTAGGAACCTCTGAGGCGTCTGGACTGGAAACTACACACGCACCAAGACTGGAAACACAAGGCTCGAATAGTAGTTGCAGCTCCCATGTACCGGTATGTGTACGGTCCGGGTCCGTAAGGGTCCCGCTGTGGAGGTTGCTGCAGGCGCTTCAGCTGAACCCGCCACTGCTGCAGCTGCGGCCACCTGTGCTGCTGCCGCTGCCACTGCTGCTGCTGAGACCAGTGCTGTTGCTGCGGCTCTCGCCACAACGACATGGCGAGCTAGTACGGGGGGGTACGCTGGCCGTAGCCTAAGTTTCCGCTGGTGCTATTGGTGGCAGCCTAAGATGCTGCTGGTGCGCTGGGGGCAGCCTAGACTGCTGATGGTGCAATTGATGGCAGTATAGTGTGGTGGTGAACGGTTGGGTGGGGTTGAGAGCGGTTAGGAACGGTATTGGACGGTCAGGTGGGGCTATGAGTAGCCTGGTGCAGTGGAATGCGGCTTAGTGCTGTGCTGGTGCTTGTGGGAGGCGTTCTGTCCGGTCGGATGCGGTTGGGAGCGATGGAGGGCAGTTCAGTGCAGTTGGGAGCAGTGAAGAACGGTCTAGGGCAATGGAGTGCGGTTCTGTGCGATTCCAAGGGGGGTTAGCACGGGTGGAATGCAGTTCTATGCAGTTCCATGGGAGCTGGTACGGGTGGAGTGCGATTCTGCGCGGTTTTGTGCGGTTCAATGGGTACGGGTGGTAGACTATGGTTTCCAGGTGTGGCTAGTTGGTGGGGCTAAGGCTAACTGGTGGGGCGGCGGGTAAGGCAGCTCATGGGGCAGTGGGTGTCAGGTGGGGCAGCAGGTTTCAATTCTTGGGGGGGGGGGGGGGGGCGGGTGACAGGTGGGGTGGCGGCTAAGAGTTGGGGCGGCAGGTAAGGCAGCGGTTTAAGGATGGGGCAGCGGTTAAGGCGGCGAGCTGCATGTGCGCGCGGTTGCTGCTGTGCGTGCGTGCAACTAATGACGGGACCACGGGGCCCGCTATCAAAAAGGCCATGGCACCCGGTTTCGAAAGGGCCGCGGGGCCCGCTAGCGAAAAAGGGGCAGCGGGGTTCGCGTCCTACGGTCGTTCGACGGGCGACGGGTGGGGCGCGCGACGGGAAACGGACGGGCGACGGGCTAGGAAAAACCGACGGGCGACGGGCTAGGAAAAACGACGGGCGACGGGAGGGGAAAAACCGCGGGCGACGGGGTGGCTACTGATGACGGGCGCGCTACTAGCGACGGCTATGAGGCGCGATTAAGGACAGAGCGCGCGCTAGTACGGGGCGCTCGCTAGCGATTTCGGTGGGCCCTTAGTCTATCAAGTGAAAATCGCTAGGGGACACCCTAGCTAGGGTAAACCTTGCACTATACCATGTTGAGATATGAGAATGAGTTGACTAAGGAAATGAGAACAAGCAGGATATATGTCAGCCCTAACCCTAAACCTAGGACAAAGTAAATGCACATAGACTATAACAATACAAACTATATCATTATAGTTTGACATCATCAAGGTGAGAAAAACTCCGCCCTCTGTCTGTCTGGTAGCTTTTCACCTTCAGCCCTAGTTGATGTTCTGCGCGCTTCATCCAAGCGATGAAGCACTCGAAGGCGAGACGATATTGATAGCCCAAACGTAACACATGAATGCGTCGATGAAGGTTAGCATGCATTTTTAGTCGTCAAGCCCGTCTTGGCTAAGAATTATGAAGTCGCTATAGACCTTTTCGAGAGGTTCGTAGCGTCTGTAGCAAGGACGTAAGTCGGGGAAGGGCTTATGGGCGAGCGACGCGGTGAGGCAGACGATGCATGGCGGGTGGTCTGAGTCTACGGTGAGGGAGCCTCCTCTAGGAAGTAGTAGCAGCTCGGAGTCAAAGACGGTGGTCTTGATGGAGTTTTTGAGCGTAACGTGAGAGGGGTGTCCGAGTTGTTGATGCCAAATTTCAGGTTCTGCTCATTAGCCAATTGTCTTCTGATAAAATTTGTTTCGCTCCGCTTTGTCTCGCTGCTCCGTTTCAGGTCCTTTGTTGGTGGTGTTGCTCACATCTGCTGCGAAGGCGCATGCAGAGTACTGATCTGAAAGAGGAGACCCTCCCCAACTTGTGCCACGCGTTGCCCAGTACGGGTCTATCTCCGCGTCAGGTTCGGGGGAAGGCCCGGGGCTTCCGGGTATCCCTATTGGTCGCGGGAGGTGGAAGTGTCCCAGCCTTCTTTGGCTGGAACGCCCGCCGGTGGTGATGGTGGTCCCTATCCTCCTCCTTCCGCTGCTGGTGGTTGTGGCACTCCCCAGGCGCCAACCGGAGGAGTTGGAGTGGCCCAGGTGTGTGAGACTGGTCCCGTTATGCCCCATCCAATCCATAAGTTGCTCCCCATCCTCCAGTGTCAGCTTTTGCAGTTGGTGACTTTCTTGTGTCTTCCTCTTGCACTTTTGTTGCAGGTCTGGTATCTATGAGAGCAGAGGTTGGAGCAGTTGGGGCGGCGCGCAGACAATGAAGTCTATCTGAAGTAGGACGCTCGAGGTCCATTTTGTTATGGTGTGACCAAGTCGGTGCGTCGGTGGGAGTTGTCTTTAGAAGAAGAGTCCGTTCGGAGTGGCTTGTCGTTCCTTCCGCCGTGAATTTTAATACAAGGACTACGTCATTAACAACTGCCTTCCCGATGTAAGTGTTCTTGTATTATAGCTCGAAGCTTCTCTCTTTGCATTTGCTTCAAATGTCGACTCCACACCTAATGAATTGCGCCGACGAGAGCAGGTTGTACTGCAGGTCGAGAACAACCAACACGTCTCCAATGTGAATGGTGAAGTGGGCGTCCAGGGCTTCATGGTAAATTTCTCCGATGTCGTATGCTTTCAGTCGATTGTTGGCGACAGTAAATTCACATGGTCGCCGGATGCGCCTTGAGTCGCTGATGAATTTTGGTGATCCCATCATTTGTTGCCTGCAGCACCTGTCAAGATACCAGGTGTTGAAGTTCTCGGGGCTCTCACGCACGATGCCGGCAATCTTTGGAGTAATGATGCGATCGAAATCTCTGGAGTACGGCGAGAGTTCAATGTAGCTTCTTGCGGGGAAATTGGGGGGAGACTCTGGCGTACTTGGAGGAAGACTGAAATCAGGTGAGAGATTCATTGTTTCGCCCCTGATGTTGACCGAGGGAACATTCTCCGAGGTTGGTATGATCGGATTGATCGGAGTGTCTGGAGGAAAGCTGATGTTCTTCTTATGGTATCGAATGCCTCTACGTCGTAAGACACGGTTTAAGATCGTCCCTTTCCCTCTGTCCTTTGTAGAGATTCATGCAGGAGCTTAGGAAGTGCTGGCGACTGAAGGTGGCAACATGGTTGCTTTCGTGGTTGGAGCTGCAGAGGGCGTTGTGGACTGCTGGCCAGATAAGTTATTGCGCCTTTTGTCGGCGGCTTGTTTGTAACACCGATCTGTGGTGTGACCCGGCTTTTTGCAGTATTTGCAAAAGGTTCCCTTCTTGCCGTGTTGCTCCCCTTCAGTTGCGCCAGTGTAGAAGACTAACTTCTCCCTCTTGTTGTTCTTCTCATTTTGCAGATCAATCTCACTCTGCTATGAGAGGAGTGTGGCAGAAAGGGCGGATTCGGAAATGGCTGCTCGAGTGCGAAGTGGTGACTGGCATTGACGCCAATCCGGTCCAAGTCCAAAAGGGACCATCAAGACGAACATGTCATCAGGGATGGTTCCGCCATAATTCTTGATGTGGTCGTGTACATTGCGTTATCGGTTTATATATGGTCCCGCTTTCTCCCCTTGTTGCATTTTGACTGATGTCAATTGGTTGAGTAGGCGACTCATGGTAACTGGATCTGTTGACATATATGAACTACGCAGGTGTTCCCAACACATTTGTGTGGGTGCCTACTCCGTTTTGTAGGAGCGGATGCCAAGCTGCTCGATGGGAGAAAGGTTTCGGAGAAGCGCGGTGTACGCGAGGTGGGAGTCGTGGTAGTACTGGTTTTTCTCCTAGATGGTTCCTTCCAACAGAAAAGGTAAGCTCCCCTCGTAGTACATCGAGATCTGCGCCATTGTTGCGAGGAGCTCGAACTCAAAGCTCCACGTGTAGAAATCATTGCAGTCCAATTGCGCTGTGGTTTTCAGCTTTGAGGTCAAGACAAACTTCGTTTGCATGGATGCGATAGCCTCTGTCTGTGCACGTTGATGACTGTCGTGCACAGGAGCTGAAGCTTGACGGTTGTCAAAGGTAAAGGATCTCTCGGAATTGACGCTGCGGTCTTCTCCAAGGAGAGGCATTCCAACAACTCCTCTTGCGAAGCTTGAGCCGTCAATGCTCATGGCTTGATGGCTCTCAAGAGCATTGATGCGGGAGACAAGCTGCTCAACAAGAGCGGCGCTGACAGAAGTCACTTCTAATGGCGTAATAGTTGTTGCCGGTGGTGGTGGGCCCCGAGAGTCTGCAGTGGCTTTTCCTTCAAGAGCCATATTAATGCAGAATTGTAGTAGGTATATGATAAATGAGTTAATAATAAATTTGTTCTAGGAAGAACACAAACTTGGCAAGTCTTATAGTCCACTCTAGCTCTCATATCATGTTGTTATAACCAAGGAACGAAGTGGATAGGATAGGACTGCTAAGTTTGAGAGAAGACAATGAAGTCTTAGTGGTGACCTTGTTGAAGAAGTTTAAAGAGAACAAGATGATTATAATATAGGAGTACAAGGCATAAATAGCAATCTATCTAGCCATGTACTTTAAGGGGTACATTCCCTTATTAACTGCATTGCATTGCTATAGTAACCGCGACTACTACTCTACTCGACAATTACCATGTTGAAGCGTGTAACCTCCGAGTACAGTCACGACCGTTTGACTTGACTTCGGCTGTCCACCTTTGGGTGACTTTTGAGCTTCCGCATGCTCTATATGAGCTATTCCGAGACTGGTACAGTTGCGGTGCTTTGTTATGAAGTGGCGCATTACGAGAGAACCTTCGAGAATGTTACGATAACCTGCTCCTTCTCCCTATACTGAGCTGTCAGACTCCCTGACTGAGCGTCGTGAGCCTGAGTCTCATGCCTCCACACCTGATCGTGCTCGTCATGTCGCCCGTCCTCGTCCTCTTGGTGTCCCAAGCACGCACACGATGGTACTTCGTCCTTCCTATGTTCCAGAGCGTGTTGCCCTGCTGTCTCCTCTGGCGTCCTCTCTTCCTTACAATCCTGACCCTGAATCCGACCTTGCTCGTGCTGCTAGTCCTAATGTCACTCGTCTCCTCGCTACTGTCATCACCGATCCTGAATTGAAGTCTACTGTTGCGTTTGCCCTAGTCACTGAGCTAGTAGACTTTGATGCTCAGAGTCGTCTAGACTACGTCGCGAGTCTTATTACTTAGTCTGTGTCTGTGTGTCCTCCGTCCGTCGAGGGTGAGCATGCCCTTAGCTGTGACGTCCTTGAGCATAGGCACTTCGAGCTTGAGAGCCTTGCGGCCGTTTTACCTCGTTTTGCATCCATGCTGCTTTGCCCTGAGGGAGACCCGGATGCACTTGAGATCCTACCCCGCGCTCTTAAGCTATGGCAATCGCGGGTGAGTACTCCTCACAATCGCAGACACCCATGGACGCAGCGGCTTCTTGGAAGTCCACAGGTACCTATGTCGACGGGGTTCCTCCTCCTAGGGCAAACATAGTCGATGGCATGTGGATTTTTAGAGTGAAGCGGCAGCCGGGTTCTCCGTCTGCCTTTAAGGCACGTTACGTTGCTCGAGGCTTCAATCAGCGACAGGAGGTCGACTTCTTCCAGACCTTCTCCCCCACCCCCAAGATGGCTACTCTTCGGGTGTTGCTGCATAATGCAGCACAGCGTGATTAGAAAATGCATTCCCTCGACTTCTCCACAGCTTTCTTACAAGGCAGCCTTCACGAGGAGATCTGGCTGCGCCGCCCACCTGGCTTCACTAGGTCGTTTCATGCGGATACCCATTGGAGGCTCTGGCAAGCAGTCTACGGTCTCCGCTAGGTGTTCTGCAAGTGGCACGACACACTAAGGATGACACTTGCCGCTCTTGGGTTTGCTCCTTCCTCTGGCGACGCATCGTTGCTTCTACGCACCGACACTTCTTTGCCGCCGTTCTACGTTCTCGTGTACATCGACGACTTGGTTTTTGCTAGTGCTGAGGCGCTGGCCCTAGTGAAGGTGGAGCTGTAGGAGAGAGACACCTGCGCTGTCCTGGGTGAGCTACGAAGCTATCTTGGCTTGCAAATCACCCGGGACAGAGCACGGCGCACCATCACCCCAACATAATTACACATGGTGCACCAGGTTCTTCAGCGCTTCGGCTTCCAATTCTCCTCGCCACAGCCCACTCCTCTACCTACAGGCCACTCGCTCTCAGCTCCACCTTTGAACAAGTCCGTAGAGCCAAATGGTCTATATCCGGAGCTTGTGGGTTGCCTCATGTACCTGATGATGTTCACACGACCTGACCTTGCGTACCCTCTCAGCCTCCTTGCTCGCAACGTGGCTCCCGGTAGACACCGAAAGGTGCACTGGGATGCTGCTAAGAGGGTGCTGTGCTACTTGTGCAGTACATCGGGCACGGGGCTCGTGCTTGGAGGACGGGGTTCAGTGGTACTCACAGGACACTCCGACGCTTCTTGGTAAGACGACTAGACGACTCAGCGTTCATCTCAAGGTTACACCTTCAGTCTTGGCTCTGGTTCTGTCTCGTGGAGGTCCACTCGTTCGTCTTCTATGCTTGGTTTCAGCTGTGAGGCTGAGATCTACGCTGGGGCTATGTCTGCACAGGAGTTACGCTGGCAGACTTACCTGCTGGCCGACTTGGGTGAGCGGCCTTGTTCTCCTCTAGTTCTGTACGTCGACAACAATGCCAAGCTTGCCTTGTGTCATGAGTAGACTGGAACACAGAACGAATCACATTGCTCTTCGCTACTTTCTTGCTCTAGAGCTGCAGTAGCGTGGTCAGCTTTGCCCAACTTACGTGGCTTCTCGGGCCAACACTGCTGATGTCTTCACCAAGGCCCTCGGGTCTAGTGATCATAAAAGTTTTTGCACTGCTCTTGGGCTTGTGCCCACTCTGCCTCACCTGCTTGTCTCTTGATCTTGCACTTGTTGTTCACTAGTATCTATATTTATACTTGCATGTTTACTCTAGCTATGTTGTGCTCAGCGGACTGCCTTGCTATTAGAACTCTACATGTGAACGGGCCTTGTGGCCGCTTGCTTGTGCTCAGAATGCGTGGTGATCTTGAGATCCACCCTGAGCTTTGCATTGCTTAGTTCTCTTGCCTGACTAGTCTTGTGACCGTTTGTTGTGTTGGCTATCCCTCACTTTGCCTAGGAGGGTGTGTCAAAACATATTTATATATTCTTAGTTCTGCTAGGCTACAGTGAGGTGCTCAGTATAGATTACAACCCCAGTTAGGGTTTACTACTTGTATCTCCCTGTTGCTAGTCACTAATCATTCGTGCATAGTTCTCTTAACAAGGGGGTCGTAGGTGGTTGACGCAGCTCTGCGCGCTGCTGCGCCACACCACTACACCGCCGCTCTCCTTCTCCTCTCTCTCCCTACTGCATGTGGAGCAGTGGGGGGGAGGGTTCGGGGGTGGCGGGTGTGAAGAACCAGCTGCTGCTCCTCCTCCTCCTCTCTCTTTCTCACTGCTGCACGTGCCGCTGTGGAGTAGAGGGTGAGAGGGTGGCGGAAGGGGTGCGGTTCCAGGTGGTGGCTAAACAAGGGGGTGAGGTTTGGGGGGCTGGCTGAAAAGGGGTTCGTAAGAGGGGTTCGCCGCGTGGCTCCCCCCCACCTCCTCTTCATCTCACTCTCACCTCCCCCTTCAAAAATGTGGGTTCGTAAGAGGGGCTCGCCGTGTGGCTCCTCCCCACCTCCTCTCCTAATCTCTCTCTCTCTCTCTCACCTCCTCGGGAATTCTCTCCTACTACGTGTCAAACTCATATGCTATAGTTTGTGTAGGCTGTAGTGGGGTAGACAAAATGGGGTACAACACTTTTAGGTTTTCCTACTTGTACCCACCTGCTTGCTAGTTCATTCATTCCTCATTTTTTCACATGGTATAGAGCAGTTCCCTAGTGGGAACGCTTCCTAGGGCCCACCACTGAAAATCAAAAATATTTTTTTTTTCTGACCGGAGCGAGTCGCCCCTGCCCGAGGCGCGCCCCGTGGGCCGCCCTCTCGTCGCGTCCCCTGCCCTTAGCGGCCTATCGCGCCCTCTTAGAGGCCCCTCTCACGGCCCCTCGCGCCACCCCTAGCGGCCCCGTCGCCGCCCTTAGCGGCCCCGTTGCCACCCCTAGCGGCCCCGTCGCCACCCTTCGCGGCCCCGTCGCCGCCCCTAGCGGCCTCGTAGCCGCCCTTCGCGACCCCGTCGCCGCCCGTTACGACCCCGTCGCCGTCCTTCGCGGCCCCGCCGCCGCCCTTTGAGGCCCCTCACGGCCCCTTCGCGGCCCTGTTGCCGCCCCTAGCGGCCCCGTCGCCACCCTTCGCGGCCCCGTCGCCGCCCCTATCGGCCTGGTCGCCGCCCTTCGCGGCCCCGTCGCCGCCCCTAGCGGCCCCGTCGCCGCCCTTCGCGGCCCCGTCCCCGCCCCTAGCGGCCCCGTCGCCGCCCTTCACGGCCCCTCGTGGCCTCTTCTCGGCCCCGTCGCCGCCCTTCGTGGCCCCGTCGCCGCCCCTAGCGGCCCCGACCCCGCCCTTCACGGCCCCTCGCGGCCTCTTCTCGGCCCCGTCGCCGCCCTTCGTGGCCCCGTCGCCACCCTTCCCGGCCCCTCCTCGGCTCCTCCGCCACCAGCAGCAGCCGCCGCCAGCAGCAGCCGCCGCCGCCGCCAGCAGCAGCCGACAGCAGCAAACGTCGCCGACAACAGCGGCGGCCACCACCAGCAGCAGCCGTCGCTGCCGACAGCAGCGATTGCCGCCGCCACTGACAGCAGGAGCTGCCGCCGCGATCGCGGCTCTGTCCCTGCCGACGCGCCTCGGCCCTGCCCTACCGCTTGCCGGCCCCTACCTACCAGCCCTGGTGAGAGCACTGCCGAGCCACGCCTGCTACAGCTGCCCCTAGCCTGCTGCCATTGCTGTCATGGCTACCCCTAGTGTTCTAGTCTTTGATGCTGAGGGTCGGGCTGTTGACTTTGAGGTCTGGGTCGATGATCTACAGCTTTTCCAACAGTGCGATAGGAAGGATAGTCTCTCCCTATTCGATCTCACGTCTGGCGCCTCTACTGCCCCTGCTGCCAATGCTAACAGCACTGTTCGCTCACAGTGGGCCACACGCGATGCTGCTGCCCGTCTTGCTGTGCGTAGTCACTTGCCGTCCACTGAGCACGCGCACTTTAGTCAGTACAAGAGTGCTCAGACCTTGTACGATGATGTAGTTGCACGCTACTCTTCCCCTGCCACTACTGCCCTTAGCCGCCTCATGCTGCCGTACCTGTTTCCTGACCTCGCCGCCTTTCCCACTGTCGCTGACCTCGTTACGCACCTTCGCACTAGTGACACCTGCTACCGCGCTGCGCTTCCTGCTGAGTTCTGTGCCAAGAATCCCCCCCCCCATGTACATCACCCTCTACTACATAGTCACCCGGCTCCCTGACTCCCTTCGCTCGGTCAGGGACCACTTCCTCTCTGTTTGCCCCACCACACTCACCGTTGACCTCCTCGAGGAGCGCCTCCTGGCAGCTAAGAAGACTTTAGTCGCAGTAGGAGCCTCTCGTGGTGACCCTTGTGCCCCCGTCTTTGAGGGGTGCTCCCCCTTCCCCCTTTTGCCCTCTGTTGCCTCTGCTGCTGCCATCGACTTCGTTGGCACCGAGTCGGTCGGCGCTGCGTCTGCCCCTAGCGGGCGACGCCGCACCAGCAAGGGCAAGGGGGGCAAGGGCGTTGGAGGGGCTGGCGGGGGCGGTGGAGGTGGCGGTGGAGGAGGCGGAGGGAGTGGGGGTGGTGGTGGGAGTGGTGGAGGGTGTGGGGGCTTCGGTGGCGGCAGTGGAGGCAGAGGCGGCGGCGGCGGTGGCGGTGGGAGCGGAGGAGGAGGCGGTGGCGGCGGTGGCGGAGGTGGCGGCGGAGGAGGTGGAGCTAGTCGGGGTGGCTCTACGCAGTGGGGCGGCTTAGGTGGTGGTCAGCGCCAGCACCAGCAGCGCACTCGTGAGGAGACCCCGTCCCCTCAGCAGCTTCGTGAGTGGTACGCTGGGCGTCAGCGAGGTGGGAGTACTGGTCCATGTACCTACGTCCTCCGTACCGGCGACTGCGCTGGTGAGCAGTGCGGGGGCTCGCACTCCATCCAGCGCTGCTTTGGCCGCCTGACGGACGCTTGGCGTCACCAGTTCCCTGACGCCACTGAGATCCCTCGCTGGGAAGAGCTGTCTAGGGTGGGGTTGCTATCTTTGATCTTGACTATGATTCTATTCTTGCTGCCATGTATGCTGTGTCTACTAGTGATGAGGGTGACTGTTACCTGTGTGTTCCACCTGACCCGAGCATTGAGGCTCCTGCTCTAGGTGCTTGTGAGGCTGCTGCTCTAGGTGCTAGTGCGTCTGCTGCCCCAGGTGCTGGTGAGTCTGCTCTCTCAGGTACCACGTCGGCTCAGGCCTTACACACCTTCACCCTTGACTCGGGTGCTTCCCGCTTCTTCTTTCGAGACCGCACCACGCTTCGCCGCTTAGTCGGCCGGTTGCGGTCTCCCTGGCGGACCCCTCTGGGGGTCCTGTCCTTGCTAGCTTCTCCACTGTCTTACCGTGTCCGGCAGCCCCCTCTGGCACCCTGTCGGGTCTCTACCTCCCCTCGTTCTCTATGAACTTGGTGAGTGGAGCTGATCTACAGGATAAGGGGTTGACCAGTTCACTCCTGCGAGTCAGCGGGTGACCCACTGTACGTGTGCTCAGACGGGCCGACACTTCGCCACGTTTACTCGTCGGCCGGGGTCGAGCCTGTACACACTGACTACTGAGTCGCCTCCGGTTGCTGAGTCTGGTCAGGTAACTGCGTCGAGTCAGGTGTTTGCTGCAGCGTCCAGGTCTGGTCTTGAGTCTGCTCCCTGCTCGTGTCGTCTCTTGTCCCACCAGACTCTCCTCTGGCACCACCGCCTTGGTCACCCCTCCCTGCCTCATCTCCAAGGCATGGCCTCTCGTATCCTTGTCTCTTGTCTCCCCCGGTCCCTCCCTCTCCTCCCTACGAGGCCTGCCCCTACCTGCGTTCCTTGCGTCGAGGGGCAGCTGCGCGCCGCCCCTCACTCCTCCGAGTTTCCTCCGACGGAGGCTCCCCTGCAGACTCTTCACATGGGCGTGTGGGGCCCCGCCCGCGTCCGTAGCCAGGGTTACGAGCGTTACTTCCTGTTGGTGGTTGACGACTACTCGCGTTACACCACGGTGTTCCCCTTGCACAGCAAGGGTGACGTCAGTGAGGTGTTGATCGACTGGATCCGCGCAGCTCGTCTCCAGCTCAGAGAGAGTTTCAGCTCGGACTTTCCTGTTCTGCGTCTGCACTCTGACAGAGGCGGGGAGTGTTCCTCTGCCCTTCTGGGAGCGTTCTGTCGTGCACAAGGCATCCGCCAGACCTTCTCGCCTCCGGCCTCTCCACAGCAAAATGGGATTGCTGAGCGCCGCATTGGCATGGTCATGGACATCGCTCGTATGTCCATGATCCATGCGGCTGCTCCCCATTTTCTGTGGCCGTTTGCGGTTCAGTACGCAGCGCATCAGATCAACCTTCAGCCCCGAGTCTCTTTGCCAGAGCCCTCCCCCACCTTGCGGTGGACGGGGAAGGTTGGCGATGCGTCTGCGTTTCGGGTCTGGGGATCTCGGGCTTTTGTCCGCGACTTGTCTGCGGACAAGCTGTCCCCCTGTGCTGTTCCCTGCGTCTTCCTTTGCTTCCCCCCTAACGCGCCTAGTCGGCAGTTTTACCACCCCACCTCGCGCCGTGTTCTGTCCTCCCAGGACGTCACGTTTGTCGAGTCGGTTCCTTACTACCGTCTCTTCCCCTACCGCATTGCACCCCTCCCCCCGCCGCCGCTCTTCCTTGCGCCAGGTCCCCCCCCGAAAGACCCCCTCCCCCCTCAGGGTCCTGCCCTGTCAGGTGTGTCCCAGGTAGACACAGTCGAGCAAGTCGAGATAGCTGTTGACTGTGGTACTGCTAGGGGTGCTGAGCCTGGGGGTGCTGAGTCTGGGGGTGCTGAGCCTGGGGGTGCTGAATATGGGGGTGCTGGGCCTGGGGGTGCCGCGCGTGGGGGTACGGAGCCTGGGGGTGCTGAGCCTGGGGGTGCGGTGAGGAAATGAGAACGAGGATGAATGACTAAGGAATGGAAGTGATACAAATATGCAACCCTAGAAATGTGTACCCCATATAGGCTACCCCACTATAGCCTACACAATATTATAATTTGACACACCCCCATAGGCAAAGTGGGGGAGAACAAGGGGTCACAAGACCAGTCAGGCAAAGCAAACAAAGCTCAGGGTGGATCACAACGTCACCAAACAGTCCGAGCACAAGGTAAAGGCCACAAGGCCAGTTCACATGCAGGAGTACACATATATATATAAGGCTAAACAAGCAAGAGCAGGTATATATATAAGTAAGAGTACAAGCAAGGTCAAGGGGTGAGCAAGTGAGGCAAGACAGGCACAAGACCCAGCTGAGTGCAGAAGCGCTGATGATCACAAGGCGGAAGTGCCTTGGTGAAAACATCAGCAGTGTTGGCCTCAGAGGCCACGTACGCAAGTCGCAACTGACCACGCTGCTGCAACTCACGAGCAAGAAAGTAGCGGAGAGCAATGTGCTTCGTTCTGTGCTCCAGGCGCTACTCCCGACACAAGGCTAGCATGGCCTTGTTGTCTACGTACAGCACCGGAGGAGAACGAGGCGGCTCTCCGAGGTCATTCAGCAGGTAGGTAAGCCAGCGAAGCTCCTGTGCAGCCATGGCCCCGGCGTAGATCTCAGCCTCACAACTGGAGCCGAGAACAGAAGACGAGCGAGTAGCCCGCCACGAAACAGAGCCGGAACCAAGGCTGAAGGTGTAACCCTGTGACGACCGCTGCGTAGCCTGGTCGTCTTCCCAAGAAGCGTCCGCGTGCCCAGTGAGGACCACTGGACTCCGCCCTCCAAGCACTAGCCCCATGCCCGACGTACTGCACAAGTAGCGCAACACCCTCTTCGCTGCAGCCATGTGCTCTGGTCTGTGTCTCCCAGGAGCAACATAGCGTGCAAGAATGCTAAGAGGGTATGCAAGGTCAGGTCGTGTGCAGGTCATCAGGTACATGAGGCAGCCAACAAGCTCTGGGTACGGGCCACTAGGCTCTACGGACTCATCCGAAGGCAGAGCTGAGAGCGAGTGGCGAGTAGACAGAGGAGTGGCCTGAGGCGAGGAGTACGTGAAGCCGAAGCGCTGAAGGACCTGCTGCACCATGTGTGACTGAGTCAGTGTAATGGTGCGGCGTGCTCTGTCCCGGGTGATCTGCAAGCCAAGGTAGCTGCGCAGTTCACCCAGGTCTGTGCACGTGTGTCTCTTCTGCAGCTCGGACTTCACGTGGGCGAGTCCAGCAGTGTCTGCTGTGGCAAAGACCAAGTTGTCAACGTACACGAGGATGTAGAACGGCGGCAGAGAGGTGTCGGTGCGTAGAAACAGCGACGGGTCAGCAGTAGAGGGAGCAAACCCAAGAGTCGCAAGTGTAGTCCTCAGTGTGTCGTGCTACTCGCGCGGTGCCTGGCGGAGACCGTAGACTGGCCGTCGGAGGCTCCACTGGGTGCCAGGAGGGAAAGTCCCAGTGAAGCCAGGTGGACGGCGCAACCAGATCTCCTCGTGCAGGCTACCCTGCAGGAAAGCAGTGCTGAAGTCAAGGGAGTGAAGCTCGTAGTCACGCTGAGCGGCTACGTGTAGCAGCACCCGAAGAGTGGTCATCTTCGGGGTGGGAGAGAAGGTCTGAAAGTAGTCAACTCCCTGCCGCTGACTGAAGCCACGAGCCACGTACCGCTCTTTGAAGACAGGTGGAGAGCGCGGCGGCCGCTTCACCCTGAAGATCCACATGCCACTGACGATGTTCGCCCCAGGAGTGGGAACCGCGTCAACGTAGGTGCCTGTGGACTTCCAGGAAGCCATCTCTGCATCCATAGCTGCCTGCCACTGAGAGGAGTAGGGACCCTCTACGGCCTACGCGTCTTGGTCAGTCTTGAGACCAGAGACAAGGACACGGGAAGTAGGGGTGACCGACTCAAGACCAAGTAGGTCGGCCGCAGCAGTAGAGGCGACAGAGGGCAACAGGGGGGAAGGAGAACACCCCTCAAAGATGGGGGTGCGAGGGTCACCACGAGAGGCTCCTACAGCGACTATGCTCTTCTCCGCTGCTAGGAGGGCCTTCTCTAGGAGGTCAACAGTGAGAGTGGTGGGACAGACTGAGAGAAAGTGGTCCCTGACTACGCGAAGGGAGTCAGGGAGGCGGGTGACTATGTAATAGAGAGTGATGTACATGGGGGGGGGGGTTCTTGGCGCAAAACTCAGCAGGCAGCGCGGCGCGGTAGCGAGTGTCACTAGTGCGGAGGTGCGTAATGAGGTCAGCAACTGTGGGAAATGCAGCAAGGTCAGGGAAGAGGTACGGTAGCATGAGGCGGCTCAGTGCAGCAGTGGCAGAGGAAGAGTAGCGCGCAACTACAGCGTCGTACAAGGTCTGAGCACTCTTGTACTGACTAAAGTGCGCGCGCTCAGTGGTAGGCAGGTGGCGACGCACAGCAAGACGTGCAGCAGCATCGCGAGTGGCCCACTGAGAGTGAACAGTGGGATCAGCATCAGCACCAGGTGCAGGAGAGGCGCCAGAGGTGAGGTCAAAGAAAGAAAGACCGTCCGCCCTATCGCACTGTAAGAACAGCTGCAGGTCGTCGACCCAGACGTCAAAGTCAATGGCTCGACCCTCAGCGTCAAAAGCGAGGACACTAGGGGTAGCCATGACGACGGTAGACTAGCAGTGCAAGCAGTAGGGGAAGGGCACGCAGTGACAGAGAGGCTGTGCTCACCAGACAGGGCTGCTCGGGCGGCTCAACTGTAGGGCGGCTGGGCGGTTGGGCGGCTCGGCTGCTGGGCGGCTCGGCTGCTGGGCGGCTCAGCGGCTCGGCTGCGGGGCGCCTCGGCTGCTGGGCGGCTCGGCGGTTGGGCGGCTCGGCTGCACGGCGGCTCGGCTGGTGGGGGGGCCGGGCGGCTCGGCGGCAGGGCGGCTTGGCTCCTCTGGTACAGGGCGACGCGGCGGTCTGCGGCTCGGGCGCGTTGCTGCAGGAGGGGAGAGCGGCGGGGCCGCAGCAGACGGGCGGCGGGACCCGTTGACGTAGGGCGGCGGGGCCGGTGAAGTAGGGCGGCGGGGCCCTTGAAGTAGGGCGGCGGGGCTCTTGAAGTAGGGCGGCGGGGCCGCAGGTGTAGGGCGGCGGGTCCGCAGCAGACGGGCGGCGGGGCCGCAGACGTAGGGCGGCAAGGCCGCTGAAGTAGGGCGGCGGGGCCCGTTGAAGTAGGGCGGCGGGGCCGCGAAGTGGGGCGGCGGGGCCGCGAAGTGGGGCGGCGGGGTTGCAGCAGATGGGCGGCGGGGCCACTGAAGAAGGGCGGTGGGGCCGCGAAGTGAGGCGGCGGGGCCGCAGCAGACGGGCGGCGGGGCCGCTGAAGCAGGGCGGCGGTTCCGCGAAGTGGGGCGGCGGGGCCGCATGAGTAGGGCGGCGAGGCCGCAATTATGGCGGCGGGGTCGCGACGTAGGGCGGCGGGGTCGCGACGTAGGGCGGCGGGGCCGCGAATGCGGGTGGCGGGGCCACGCTAGTAGGTGGCGGGGCCGAACGAACGGGCGACGGGGCCGCTAAGGTATGGAGGGCCGCTAGGGCATAGGGGCCGCTAGGGCGGCTCGACGAGGTGAGAGCGCGACTCGGGCGGAGCGCGCTTCGGGCAGGAAATAAAATTCGAACTTTGGTGGGCCCTAGGCACAGTTCCCACAGGGGAACCTGCTCGATACCATGAGGAAATGAGAACGAGGATGAATGACTAGGTAATGGAAGTGATACAAATATGCAACCCTAGAAATGTGTACCTCATATAGGCTACACAATATTATAATTTGACATGTAGCGCCTGGGGGTACGGAGCCTGGGGGTTCTGAGCCTGGGGGTGCGGAGCCTGGGGGTGCTGGGTCTCTTCGTGTGGCCTCTGGCGGTGCTAGGATTGGGGCCCCTTCGGGTGCTTCGTCGAGGCGGGAGCTACCCTCTCCACAGGAGCTGCGCGAGTTGTTTGCCCGGCACTGGAGCCGTGCTGCTGGAGCTGGAGGTGCTGCTATTACTGCTGTCCCTGGGGTCGGCACTGAAGATACTGGAGCCACTGGTCCTGGAGGTGCTCGTACTGGTGGAACTAGAGCTGCTGGGACTGGGGGTGCTGCAGAGACTGCTGGAGCTAACGGACCTGCTGGAGCTGGAGTTGCTGGGGGTGTTGGCGCTGGAGGTGCTGCTGGCGCTGGTGCTTCTGAGGGTGCTGCAGTTGGCGCTGTTGGAGCTGGAGGTGCTGCTCGCGCTGGTGCTGCCGCTGTAGGTACTGGTGCTGTCCCTGCAGGATCTGGAGGCGCTGCGCGGCCGCGGCCGTACTTCGTTCCGCTCCTTGAGCAAGTTCTTTTTCTCCCGCCCTCTACTGGTCCGGCTCCTCCCTTAGAGTGTCCACAGCCTGTCCAGTCGCGGTCATAGTTACAGCTCGCCTTCCCCCTACCTGCTCCTTCTCCCTACACTGGTCCTACTGGAGGTCTTGCTGAGCGTCATGAGCCTGCGTCTCGTCCTGCGTCGCCTGTTCGTGCTGCTCGCACTAGTAGTCGTGCTCCGCGTCCGCGTCCTCCTGCGGTCCCAGGCACACACCAGATGACACTGCTTCCTTCCACTGCTCCTCTGCGTTTCCCGTTGCCGTCTCCTCCAAACTCCTCTCTTCCTGTTCTTGCCGACCCGTCTTACTCTCTTCGTGCTACCAATCCTACTATCACGCGTCTCTTGGCTACTGTTGTCACTGACCCTTCTTTTGAGTCCACTGCTGCGTCTGCCTTAGTTGCTGAGCTTGTCGACTTTGCTGCTCCCTGTCGTCTAGACTACGCCGCTAGTCTCGTTGCAGAGTCTGAGTCTGTCTTTCCTCCGTCCGTCGGGGGTGAGTGTGCTCTTAGCACGGACGTCCTTGAGGACAGGCAGGAGGAGTTCCAGTGTTTTGCTGCTGCTTTGCCTCATCTCGTGTCCACGCTGATTGCCCGTGAGGGAGACCTGGATGCACCAGACATCCCAACTCTTTGATTGTACGCTGAGGCGATCGAGAGTCCCTACTCCTCACAGTGGCAGTCAGCCATGGACGCAAAGATGGCTTCCTGGAAGTCCACAGGCACCTACGTCGACGAGGTTCCCCCACCTGGGGCGAACATCGTCAGTGGCGTGTGGATTTTCAGGGTGAAGCGGCCGCCGGTTCTCCGCCTGTCTTCAAGGCGCATTACGTGGCTCGAGGCTTCAGTCAGCGGCAGGGAGTTGACTACTTTCAGACCTTCTCTCCCACCCCGAAGATGACTACTCTTTGGGTGCTGCTACACATAGCCCCTCAGCGCGACTACGAGCTTCACTCTCTTGACTTCAGCACAGCTTTCCTGCAGGCCAGCCTGCACGAGGAGATCTGGCTGCGCCGCCCACCTGGCTTCACTTGGTCGTTTCCCCCTGGTACCCAGTGGAGCCTCCGGCGGCCAGTCTACGGTCTCCGCCAGGCGCCTCGTGAGTTGCACGACACACTGAGGACTACACTTGCGGCTCTTGGGTTTGCTCCTTCTACTGCCGACCCGTCGCTGTTTCTGCGCACCGACATTTCTTTGCCGCCGTTCTACATCCTCGTGTTCGTCGACGGCTTGGTCCTTGCCACTGGTGACACTGCTGGACTCGCCCACGTGAAGTCCGAGCTGCAGAAGAGACACACGTGCACAGACCTGGGTGAACTGCGCAGCTACCTTGGCTTGCAGATCACCCGGGACAGAGCACAGCGCACCATTACCCTGACTCAGTCACACATGGTGCAGCAGGTCCTTCAGCGCTTCGGCTTCACGTACTCCTCGCCTCAGGCCACTCCTCTGTCTACTCGCCACTCGCTCTCAGCTCTGCCTTCGGATGAGTCCGTAGAGCCGAGTGGCCCATACCCAGAGCTTGTTGGCTGCCTCATGTACCTGATGACCTGCACTCGACCTGACCTTGCATACCCTCTCAGCATCTTGGCACGCTATGTTGCTCTTGGGAGACACTAACCAGAGCACATGGCTGCAACAAAGAGGGTGTTGCGCTACTTGTGCAGTACGTCGGGCATGGGGCTAGTGCTTGGAGGGCGACGTTTAGTGGTCCTCACAAGTCACGCAGACGCTTCTTGGGCTGACGACCAGGCTACGCAGCAGTCGTCACAGGGTTACACCTTCAGCCTTTGTTCCGGCTCTGTTTTGTGGCGGTCTACCCGCTCGTCTTCTGTTCTCTGCTCCAGCTGTGAGGCTGAGATCTACACGGGGGCCATAGCTGCATAGGAGCTACGCTGGCTCACCTACCTGCTGACTGACCTAGGAGAGCCGCCTCGTTCTCCTCCAGTTCTGTACATAGATAACAAGGCCATGCTGGCCTTGTGTCGGGAGCACAGACTGGAGCACAGAACGAAACACATTGCTCTTCGCTACTTCCTTGCTCGTGAGCTGCAGCAGCGTGGTCAGCTGTGCCTTGCTTACGTGGCCTCTGAGACCAACACTGCGGATATCTTTACCAAGGCACTTCCGCCTTGTGATCATCAACGCTTCTGTACAATGCTAGGTCTTGTGCCTACTTGGCCTCACTTGCTCACTTCTTGACCTTGCTTGTACTGTGATCTTTCTCTACCTGCATTTGCTTGTTTACCTATATATATGATCTTGGATGTGACCTGGCCTTCTGGCCTTGAACTTGTGCTCGGAATGTGTGGTGACGTTGTGACCCACCCTGAGCTTGCTTTGCTTTGCTTGACTGGTCTTGTGACCTCTTGTTCTCCCCCACTTTGCCTATGGGGGTGTGTCAAACTCATATGCTATAGTCTGTGTAGGCTGTAGTGGGGTAGATAATATGGGGTACAACACTTTTAGGTTTTCCTACTTGTACCCACCTGCTTGCTAGTTCATTCATTCCTCATTTCTTCACACTACGCACTCTGTTCAGTGTACCCCTTCGGTAGGCGTTAACTTCACTTAGTTATTGCTGCTAGTACTTATGAGGGCGTGTCAAGAAACATCTTTCAAAATAGCTGCCCTTAGCATTGACATAGTGTACTGTAGCTTAATGTTGGTGGTGCACCCCTTGCATGCTTGCTTTTCTTGTAAATCTCTCTACTGTTTCTAATGGAATCTCATCTTTTGCCAAATTTGATTCTCTCCATACTCACGCTTCCTAGCTAAACCCTATGTAACTAAGCTGTGAGTTATGAACCTACTTGACATAATTTCGTAGCGTATCGGCGAACAATAAAATCTAGCGACACCTGAAGTGTTGCCTTTCAGGTTGACCGAAATTGAGTGTTCTTTCTCGCGCCAAAATGGGTGAACAAATACAGTGAATCATAGCAAGGGGTGTAAGTTACCATACCGCACACAAGGTGTATCCAACGTCTTTACATATTCAGTGTCGATAATGCACAGCGCGTTACTAATCTGATCGTGCCTTCTCGACCCTAAATGTTGTTATAACAAAGGAACGAAGTGGATAGGATAGGACTGCTAAGTTTGAGAGAAGACAATTCAGTCTTAGTGGTGACAATGAAGCTCGAAAGAGAACAAGATGATTATATGATTGGAGTACAAGCTATATATAGCAATCTATATAGCCATGTACTCTAAGGGGTACATTCCCTTATTAAGTGCATTGCATTGCTATAGTAACCCCGACTATTACTCTACTTGACAATTACCGTATTGCAGCGTGTTTCCTCCGAGTACAGTTACTGGACCGTCAACAGTCACGACCGTTTGACTTGGCTTCGATTGTTGACCTTCGGGTGACTCTTGAGCTTCTGCATACTCTATATGAGCTACTCGTAAAGTCGACTGCTTTGTTATGAAGTGGCGCATTATGAGAGAACCTTCGGGAATGCTATGATAACCTTTCAATTATTCCATCACTCCCCTTCGTTCCTAAAGGTAAGCCACGTGGGATTTCTTTGTGATTCCGCACAGGTCGGTGCAGTGCTAGAACTTCTGACGTGGCAGCTTCTTGGTCAAGAAGTATGCTGCCATGTTATCGACTGGGGAGTACGTGGATTTGACCTTGCCTTCGTCAATCTCGTCTTTGACGAAGAAGTAGCGGAGTGCGATGTGTTTCGTGCGGTTCACGAAGTTTGGCTTGTTCGCGATTTTGATCGCGCTCTTATTGTCGCAGAGTAACGGGAATTGCCAGTTCATCGTCACTTCCGCTTCTTGCAGGAGCTCCCACAGGTACAGTCCTTTGCGAACAGTTGCGCTGGCGGCGATAATTCTTTGGCTGACAAAAGGGCGATAAGTTCCTACTTCTACGAATTCCACGAGATGAGTCCAGCAGGCTGGAGTTGAAAAATGAAGCCTGTCTGGGAGCATCTATTGTCAAAGTAGTTAAGTTAGCTTCAGGTGAGTCCGACGTCAGGGGTAGAGATGAAGTATTGGAGTGCTTGGCGTAGATCTAGTAGGTTCTCCCCTTCATGTCGCTTCAGGTACTGTGCAAGCTACCTTGCAACGTAGGAGAGATCCGGCCGGCATGTGACGGCGGCGAACAGGAGACACCTTAGCTGCTGCGGATAAAGTCGATGATTTTCGATGGGGAGCGGCGTGGTGTCGTGTTCATGATTAGGAGGAGGAGTGCGAAAGGGGGTGGTGAGGTTGATCAGGGGGATGGCGAATTTCTTCGCGAGTGTTTCCGTGTATTTAGCGATAGAGAGGTGAATGGAGGTAGCGGACTGGATGATATTGAGACCCAAGAACAGCGTGACATTGTGGTTGATCGTCACGCGACTCCTTTCGGTACATCCCAAGGTCATGCGGCAGCTGAGTGAATCCGAGCTCCGTGAGAACAGTGTGCAGGTACTGCTTCCACAGGCGAGGTGCTTGTTTAATCCCATAAATGGATTTTTGGAGAAGGCAGACATCACCGTCGCTTTCTTTGAAGACGTGCGGGTGTTTGACGAAGCTGATGGCGTCGACCGGTGCATACAGGAATGCACTGCCAACATCGATCTGTCGGAGCGGACGTTGCTTGACAGTTGCGATGCAGATGAGGATTCGCACTGAGGTGTGTCTTCCGACGGGCACGAAGGTAAGATCGTAGTCCACTGTGTGAGTTTTTTCGAAGCCGCATACCACCCATCTTGCTTTGTACTTATCAATGGAACCATCCGCGAGCGTTTTCATTCGGAAGACCCATTTGCCGCTAAGAGTTTTTCTCCCCTTTGCAGATAATTGGGGAACCAGCTTCCATGTTCCGCGAATTTTCAGTGCCACTACTTCTGCTGCCATGGCTGCCTTCCATTTCTCACTGTCAGGTCCAGATAGGGCTTGGCGAACGGTGGTGGGTTCCTTGAGGGAGTTTTGGTGAACAACGACTGCAAACCGAATTATGCGAAGGCTGGTTTCATTGGTCTTTACGTAGTGGAGGCGTTCATAGTCATGGAAGCTGGTAACTTCGACAACGTCATCATCTCTGTCTTGACTTGGGCGGATGGTATCTTGCTAAGAGTTGCTTGGCGATAACTCGGCATCCGTAGATCGGCGCCCTGTGCTATTGTAATTGTGTGCTTCACGCATTGTATCGTCGGGGTTGGCTGGATTGATAGGTACGAAGGTTGGAGTTTGGAATTGGCTTGTAAGGGGGATTTTGGGGAAGGAGTCAAATTGTGTGTTGTCCGTTGCATCTGCATCCTCAGCCAGGTCAGCCTCATCTTGTGATGTAGCGAAGCTACGGTGCCCCTCAAAAACCCTTTCCGATGCCTTGTCAGCTTTACGGTTGTGAGAGTACGACGGCTTATGCCAGCTATGCTTACTTGCCTTTACTTTATGATGCTATTTCTAGCATAGGATAATTATATGCATGCATGAATTGCTTGATTTCCTAGGCTATGTGCTTTCCTATATTTTATTATAGTTATAGCACCGAGCTAGGTTGTGTGCACCGAATTCTGGCTTTTCGGTTGCCACCGAATTGCCTTCTACCGAATTCGGTAAGGATCTGTTCGGGACGCTTCGCGACCCGCGGAACCTTCGCGTAACACCTGGTTACGGGGCCTTGTGTCAAGCCTATATATAGCCTCGTGTTGTACCTAGGTGATCATTCAATTCAATCAATTACAATTCTCTTTTCTGAGCTCGATCCTAGATCCTCACACTAAGCCATCAGGGCATGGCACAGAAAAGAGTGTCCTCAAAGCAGAGCCCTCTGGCTGACCCTGATTTTTCAGGGCATGCCAGAACTGAACCCTGATGCGGCAGGGCATATTTTTTCCAGTTTTTGTACTTTTCATAGCTATAGCAGTTCAATTTATTCACATTGCTATACTTGGTTCGTTGGTTTCTGTGGTGGGTGTTTGTGGTGGTGGGTGTTAGAGGGGTAAGTTGCTCCGCGTGGGCAATTTTGTCGTCAATGTAAGTGGTGGGGGGGCGACTCGCGTGTTCTCAGCGCGAAGTTACGGAAATCATGGAATTAGCACAAGGGGCCCCCTAGGCGCACAGTGTTACTGTGTCAGGGTACGCCATACAAGCAAGCAATTTGAGGCCTCAGAGCAGGCAGGTGTACGCTACACTGAATACTCAGGGTGCTATAAACAAAGATCCTGAAATCTCAGGGCTTCAACTATCGTCACCCCCGGAATAAGCCCCCATGGGGGGGGTATAATAAACCAGGGTTCTTTAGGGGGTGGACTTATTATTGAGTCAAATTTATAAGTGCATGCGCTTATAAAATGACATATATACATTTAATATTTTCTAACACCAAACTGTAGATCTCGTTCTTGCCTTTTCAATCGAGTCGAAGTTACATGGGGTCTTCAGTGAAAGTCTCGTGCGCGCTGGGAGATACACTTGATGTGACTCACAAGGTGCCCCTGACAGCTCTTGCTGACTGGACTTGCATCCATTAAAGGGTTCGAATGTGAAGCAAACCGAATTTGCAACACATTCGCCTACTAAAGTAAAAATCGTTACTGTGTTTTGAACCAATTTCAAATTTTATAGTTTACATGCGCTTATAATAAAACAAGTTTTTTCAGGGGGTGTGCTTATAATCGAGGAGCGGATATAAGCGCCATATGCCAATTACAAGCGCCTGGCGCTTATCCCAGGGTGGCGCTTAGGGCGTGTAACCATTTCTGTTTTGACGGTTTGTTATTCGGATGGTCCATTCAAAATAGTGGTAACTACAGTCGCCAATATTCGCACATGCTTCGTTAGTAACCCTTCGACGTTGATGTCACAACATAACCGTACAAAACCTTTTCCGCAAAACGGAGGGAACCCGTCACTTGAACGGTTACGGTTCGTCAGCATCGAACTGATCAAATATGGAAACTTGTGGTTGGCGCACGAAACTGTGGGTGCTCTCGCGGGAACTTTAGAAACTGACTTTTCCAGGAAACTCTGGCATGAACGTGCACCTCGGCCAAACATTAGCGGGAGATGCGGTGTCTGATTTTGGGCATCACATTCGAACTAAATCTGTTGAAATTCCAGCAAACGAACCAAACAGTACAGCCTATTCCAACCTGCCCACCACAATGGAGTTCAATTCTAGCGTTGGGGACACCTACCAACCGATGCCAACCGAAAGTGGAGCCACCCCTTCCTAGCCCGCTACCACTACACCTGCAGCAGAGAACATCTACGAGACTGAAGAGTCTGCGATTCCTACCGCAGCTTCAATCTCTTGTTATAGTCACAATCGGCTCCAATGTGCCTAAAACGAAAGATAGAGTGCACAGCCGGATTTCTGCACAGCGGCTTCAAACGTTCATAGCGTTCTGGTCACAAATTCAAATGACATGATTCAACTTGGATCTGGAGCGTCTGAACGTCGCCTACGATAGGCAATTTTGATCGCACAATTTCACCAAGTATTGCCGACACAGTGTCGGTTTGAACGAACGGCACTATGGCAGCCACTATAGTCTTAGAACACAAAATAGGAAGAGATATGAAGAGTTACGAGTTGGGAATGACTCCCAGCTCCTACAAACCCCAAGAGCCGAGGTACAGTGATGTGGAACAGTGCCACACCGTCCCCAACCACGAAGGGTCTCGAAACTACCCTTCACTAGGGCCTACACCAAGTGAAATGTTACACTACACAAAGTAATGTAACTATCTTCAATATCTTGAGGTGTACCCTTTTGGCGAGCTTCGAAATCACTTGAGGCTTGACACCAAGGCTCGGGCTCTTCATCACAAACTCATCCTTGAGTTCTTGATGGGTCTGCTGCACACACCTGCGACACACCGAACGTTCGACACAGGACAATATAGAAAACCGCGCACGACAAAATAGAAACCGCATATGAGACACAAACCACCGCGTAACACGCGTCTAGCGATAACTCGCTATTGACTCGACACACACACTCGACATCATGACTCAACATTCACACACAATTATAAGCATGAAATATATATTATCCCATGCCCTCATACCATTCCATACACACACACATGCACGCACACGGACAACAAGCCGAGTGCAAACCATAGGGTTGCACCAACAAACTCCCCCTCGGATTCTTGGCCTTAGGATATGTTGCCCTCTCAGTTCAGAGCCATCCCAGCCAGCTTGCAACAATTCCAATGCTGCTGCTCCATTAGCCTCTTAGTCATCATGTCAGCCGGCTGCCCCGTGGTCTTCACGTATCGCAACTCAACTTCACCCGCGGTCACCATGCTCCTCGTCCAATGCCACTTCACCCTCATGTGCTTTGTGAGTCCATGCAACACAGGGTTCTTAGCAAGAGCAATGGCACCCTGGCTGTCACAGTAGAGTGGGGTAGGTCCTTGCTGCTCCTCCCCCAATTCAGCCAACAAACGCCGCTGCCACACAATCTCCCGTACGGCACGGAAGAGTGCCATGTACTCGGACTCCACCGAGCTCAAAGCTTGGTCAACCTGCTTCTTGCTCTCCCAAGCAGTTGGGCCTCCACCAAAACAGCATATGAAGCCTCCCACACTTGTCATGTCCTCTGGTTCCGATGCATATGAAGCATCCGAGTAGGCGGTGAGGAACAAACGCCCGGGTTCAACACCATCCGCGCCCTTTTGGCGCCTTTGTGCCGCCGCCGAGTATTGCAGCCCAACGGTCGGTGTTTGGCCAAGATACTTGGCCACCCTCATTCCAGCTGCTACCTGCTCCTCATTAGGGCATTGCACAACCCTAGCCAGCTGCCCGGTAGGAAACGCGACGTCCGGTCGGGTGTTTACCGCCGCATACATGAGGCTGCCCACCAACGAGTGAAAACGGCGCCTCTCCTCTTCACAAACGCTCTCCTCCTCTGGTCCCTTCACACACTTGAACCCAGAGGGAAAGGGAGTAGCCACATGACCTTCACTCTGGCCAAAGTTGGCAGCCAACGCCTCCAGGTACTTCCGTTGGTGCACTCGCATGCTCCGCTTCTCCACGTCACGTTCGATGTAAAGCCCAAGGTAGAAGTTTACGTCACCAAGGGACTTGCACTTGAACTTGTCATGCAGCTTCAGCATCACCTCCTTCACAAGGTCAGAGGAGGGTGAGAATATAAGAATGTCATCCACAAAAACCACCATGAAGCTTCTCTGCTCCCCCTCGCCAAGCATGAACAAGGAGTGATCGGCCGTTGAGGGAGTGAAGCCGATCTCCTCCAACACTTCGCGCAGCTTCATGTACCATTGCCTAGAGGCCCCTTTCAGCCCATAGAGGGCCTTCTTCAGCTTCCACACTCTGCCACTACCATCATCAAACCCCTCTGGCTGCGCCATAAAAATCTCCTCCTCAAGGATGCCGTTAAGGAATGCCGTTACGATGTCCATTTGTTTTACTACCCATCCTTTGATGGCGGCTCCCGCGAATAGGGTTCGCAGCGTCGTCGGCTTCACCACAGGGGCAAACAGCTCCTTGAAGTCCACCTTCTCCTTCTGCTGATACCCCTTGGCTACAAGCCTAGACTTGTAGCGCTCGATCTTGCCGTCGGCATCCGACTTGATTTTGAAGAGCCACTTGGATGTTATCGCCGTACGCCCCTCCGGTAGCTCCACCAATTCAAACGTGTCATTCTCCTTGATGCTCTTCGGCTCACTCTCCATGGCCTTCTTCCACTCCTCAGCATCACTACTCTCCAAAGCCTCCTTGAGAGTTGCTGGTTCTCCTCGCATCTCCACCGGAGAGAAGAACGCGAAGGCACACTCCTCGTAGTCACTCTCCTCGTCGTCTCCGACCATCATTGCCGCTCCGGCCAGGGCTGTCTTGCCCTGCTTTCCCAGTGCATCATAGGTCAGCCTGTTAGGGGGTTGAACTCTCCTCTTGCCCCTTCCTTCCTCCTCAGCTGCAGGGACTTGAAGGCCTTGGCGTTGCTGCGGTGTG
This sequence comes from Closterium sp. NIES-65, assembly GCA_948144175.1. Classification (NCBI taxonomy): domain Eukaryota; kingdom Viridiplantae; phylum Streptophyta; class Zygnematophyceae; order Desmidiales; family Closteriaceae; genus Closterium; species Closterium sp. NIES-65. Next base: position 75,405 of record CANXME010002640.1, read on the forward strand.
GCTCGAATCCGTGGAGCACTCGTAGTACGGGAAGGGAGTGACGGTGTACGCTCGCTCACTTGCTGCACCTCCTCCTCGTCTTCCTCTGCATCATTGGCCTCCTCTCCCCCATTCACAAGGGAGGATTCCCTTGTGGTTGTGCTGCCGCTACTCAGCTCCAAAGGCAGCTCCACATGCTCCAAACCGGAACTCTTCACCTCCCCAAACTGCACGCCTATCTTCGCCTCATTCTCCGCCTTCCAATCTTTGTACATGAAGTTCTCCATGAACTTGCAGTCCCTACTCACCAAGAACTTCTTGGTGAATGTGTCCCAAAGAAGCCATCCCTTGCTGTTTTGAGCCATGCCCAAGTGCACGGCCCACACTGCCTTGGCACCAAGCTTGTTGTGCCGAACATGCTTAGGCACGAGCGCCATGCACATGCACCCGAACACCCGAAGCATATCCACCTTTGGCTTCCTTCCTAGCCACTCCACATAGGGCACCCATTTGTCTGCTCCCACATGAGTCAAGGCTCGGTTCTTGGCCACGCACGCGCTCCGCACCGCATCAGGCCAGAAATAGTCGGGTAGCCCGGCTTCAATGAGCAACCCGCGTGCCGCCTCCGTGATTGTGCGGTTCGCTCGCTCGGCAATGCCGTTCATTGCAGGGGAGTATGGCATGGTGAGGGAGTGCCGAATACCATTCTTCTTCAGCCACAACCCAAACTCCTTGCTCAGGAACTCTCCCCCTCAATCGGTGCGGATTGACTTGACTAGACGGTCTTGTTGTCGCTCCACCATCGGGAACCAATCCGCCAGCGCTTGCCCAAGTAGGAGGTAGCCTTGTGCGCTCTTCCGCACCCACGGGCTCTTCTCCGGGTCGTTCTCGGGACGCTTCTCCGTTCTTTCCATTACCTCCAGCAGGTCATAGTGGTCAAATATGTTCTCCATTCTGAAGGACCACTCAGCAAAGTTGTCACCATTGAACTTGTCAAGGCCAAACACTCTAGGCTCATCCCTAGATAGGCCAACACTTGATTGCACAGGCGCCATGGCTGAATCACGGGGTTGGCCTTGAGCTTGGGCTTCTCCTCTGCCACCAGCACCTCTGCCACCCCTTTCCTCAGGTCCAGCCATTGTCGAAACTGCTCTAAGGGGCTCTGATACCACTTGTTATAGTCACAATCGGCTCCAATGTGCCTAAAACGAAAGATAGAGTGCACAGCCGGATTTCTGCACAGCGACTTCAAACATTCAAATGACATGATTCAACTTGGATCTGGAGCGTCTGAACGTCGCCTACAATAGGCAATTTTGATCGCACAATTTCACCTATTATTGACGACACAGTGTCGGTTTGAACGAACGGCACTATGGCAGCCACTATAGTCTTAGAACACAAAATAGGAAGAGATATGAAGAGTTACGAGTTGGGAATGACTCCCAGCTCCTACAAACCCCAAGAGCCGAGGTACAGTGATGTGGAACAGTGCCACACCGTCCCCAACCACGAAGGGTCTCGAAACTACCCTTCACTAGGGCCTACACCAAGTGAAATGTTACACTACACAAAGTAATGTAACTATCTTCAATATCTTGAGGTGTACCCTTTTGGCGAGCTTCGAAATCACTTGAGGCTTGACACCAAGGCTCGGGCTCTTCATCACAAACTCATCCTTGAGTTCTTGATGGGTCTGCTGCACACACATGCGACACACCGAACGTTCGACACAGGACAATATAGAAAACCGCGCACGACAAAATAGAAACCGCGTATGAGACACAAACCACCGCGTAACACGCGTCTAGCGATAACTCGCTATTGACTCGACACACACACTCGACATCATGACTCAACATTCACACACAATTATAAGCATGAAATATATATTATCCCATGCCCTCATACAATTCCATACACACACACATGCACGCACACGGACAACAAGCCGAGTGCAAACCGTAGGGTTGCACCAACATCTCTACCCCCGCTGCAAAAACTACTCCTACTCCTAGTGCTACTACCATTGCAACCAACACAACTAACGTCACCAACTGGAGGGGAAACCGCCTCCGATCTCCAACCGCGCCGTACGATGACAATGAGGACTATGGTCTCTTCTTGGGTGCTGCTGACGACAATGCGCCAACTGCGGAGCTGGACGAGGAAACCGGGACATCCGTGTCAGAATGTTATGCTATAGCCTGTAGTGCGGTGCTCTATAGCGAGTACAACCCTTCTAGGGTTTGCTATTTGTATCCTCATTCCTGCTAGTGAACTCCCTCTTTGCCTAAACTGTTTCTTGCCTAGCTAGGGCTTTCCTAGCTATGGCGCCTTCTTGTAGTGCTTATCTTCACATGGTATTAGAGCGATATGCTCCTGGCCTATGGGCCCCACCTCACTGCTTCCGCTGCTACTGCTACTCTCTGTGTTGCACGCCCCGTGGTGTGCAACAGATTTTTCATCCCGCCACGCGCTCGGAGCGTGCGGCGGTTTTCTGCCCAACGTGCGCCCCGAGGCGCGCGGCGGGTTTCTGCCCCGTCACGCAGCGCGTCGCTCCCGGGAGGCGCTGCGACGGGCGAAGGGGACCCGCGCGTCGCCCCCCGTCGCCCGTCGTGGCCTGTGCGCGGCCCGTACAGCCTGCGCGCGGCCCGTACGGGCTGCACCAGGCCTGCGCGCGGCCTGTACGGGCTGCGCCAGGCCCGCGCGCGGCCCGTATGGGCTGCGCCACGCCCGCGCGCGGCTCGGGCCGCCTGCGCGCGGTTCGGGCGGCTGTGCCAGGCCCGTAGGCGGCCCGTTCTTCGCTGCCCCTGCGCTGCCCGCTGTCCCCCGTGCTTCTGATGGCGCCCCACCTCTGCTGCTGCCCGTTCTCCTGGATTAGGGTTTGGGGGTGGGGGGTATGGGGGTGCAACTTCTGTGTGCTGTCCCCTGCTCCTCCTCCTCCTCCGTCTCTCTGTGCTGCAGCTGCCGCTGAGGGGGGGTGGACCTGTTGGAGCCATCGGAGTGGTACTAAGGGGGGTGAAGGGGGAGTGGAGCTAGGGGTGAAGCAGGGGGTGTGTGTCAGGGGGGGTGGGACTGTTTGGGGAGGTTGAACGAAGGTTGCCGTTGTGTTGCCAGCAGCACCTGTAGTGCGGGGAGTTGCTCCGGTAGCCCAGTCGCAGCCACCTGTGCCAGTCGCCCGTGGGTCCGTTGCTCGTCTGCCGCTACTTTTAGCCGCAGGGCCAGTTACTCCAGTAGTCCGGAGCGCTGTTCCGGTAGCCGCTGTGCCAGTGTGCCTCCTGTTGCCCGTGTGTCTGCAACTTCAGTCGTCGCCTCCTATCTCCTCTCCTCTTACAGTCTTGCCTCCTCCTCCTCACTTGCCCTCTGCATTAGCCTCTAGCTTTGCTCATAATTGTGAACTTTAAACTATTGCTTTTTGTACTTGTGCTCAGAATGTGTGGTGACATTGTGATCCACTCTGAGCTTGTTCTGCTTTGCTTGCTCTGCTGATTACATCCCACTTTGGCTATGGGGGTGTGTCAGAATGTTATGCTCTGGCCTGTAGTGGGGTGCTCTATAGCAAGTACAACCCTTCTAGGGTTTGCTATTTGTATCCTCATTCCTGCTAGTGAACTCCCTCTTTGCCTAAACTGTTTCTTGCCTAGCTAGGGCTTTCCTAGCTATGGCGCCTTCTTCTACTGCTTATCTTCACAATCCGCTGCCGCTACTGGTACTACTACCGGTACCGCCCGCCTCTCCACGGGGCGCACGTATCACCGCTGGTTTGTCAACGAGGAGTTTGAACTTCTGGCAACCCGTTGGGATCTCGACGCCGACATTCGCCGTCGCACTGGCCAGCAAGGAAGGAGCTGATACCCCCTAGTCCAGCGTAAACTCATGGCGCGCCACCTGGACTAGCCCCTAATCAAGGCGAAGTTTGCCCGTCTGAAGGAGCAGTGGCGTCGTCTGCGAGTTGAGGGCAATCGCTCGGGGGCCGGCCGCGCCCGCAACCTCCCCATGTGGTTCCAGCTTGGTGAAGATCTCTGGGTGAGCGTCCCAGTACCGTCCCCCCCGTTTTGGCAGGTTCGTGTCTCCCTGCGGCACTGGATCCTGCCACAGGTGCCACTGCCACCGCTACCCCTATACCTGCGCCTGCTCCGCGCGACCAGGTGCCGGCGCCTATCGCGCCAGACGCCATGCCGACAACTGCTCAGGCCGCTCCCGCTAGGGCGGCGCCACCAACTCCGACTCCGCCGCAAACCCGTACCCCCGTGCAGTCCCCACTCTCTCCGGACACCATCGCGCAGACAGGGGACGCCAGCCCCGCTCCTCAAGGCGTCTCAGGCGTCTCCGGTGCGACGGCGGGTGTCTCTATGGGAGGCCATCGCCTCACTTGGGGGGCATGTGCGTCCTGTGAAGGGCAGGTGGGGTGATTTTGCAACGCGTGGTACGAGTACTCGTGCCGCCAGGGCGACCAAAACATGGATGGCGGGTGAAAAGACACGGGAGGGGTTGGTCGCCGCTCCAAGAACAAGAAGAAAAAGGAGGCTAAGCCCGATGCCATGCGAGAACTTACAACTCACCTCGATGAGCGCGACGAAGTAAACTGGGCCAAGTTCGAGAAGCTCACCTAGGCTGTTGCACATTCGTTTCGGGATGAGCGACAAGCAAGGAGGCGTAGAGACTCGCCGTCCACCTCCTCATCCGATGCCGAGGCGTGAAAACCACCACCTCTGGCCCGGTAAGTGTGAGAGCGGCAGCAGGGCCCTCGAGCCACCAGCGGTGGCGCACGCTCTCTAGACCCATTCTGTCGTGGCTCCCGACGGTAAGGTCTATGTTATGGAGTGCATCGCAAGCTCCGGTGATGCGAGGTGTGCGCAGTGGATCGCACTCCATCCAGTCATATAAAATTCTCCATTTACCCTTGAGTCGCCCGTTCACCTGTTTAATAATTATGCGCTGATGGGATTGTTGTGTGTTCCATTTGTCTTCTAATCTGGCCGGCTCTGACCTGGCGTAGCTCAGTACGGGACGCAAGTGTGGTTCATCAACCCGTAGGCCGCGTCCGAGACGAGGAAGTAGTTGCCGAGGTCTCCTGCTTCTATTCTCCGCCGCGCCAGAAACTCATTGAATACCCGGGCGTCATTGACACTACCGGGCCATCCAGTTAGCCAGTCCCAAATAATGCCATTTGAGTCGCATATGAGCTGCAATATCATCGGGTAGAAACCTTTTTTTGTTTTTGAAATCCTCCCTATCTCTTCCGAACCCACAGCATCTAATGAATATACCGTCCACTGCTCCCGCCACTCCTGGAATTCCGCCTTCATATCTAAACTCTTCTGCCATCATTTGAAGTTGCTCTGCAGTCGGCCATTTAACCCATAGTGGTAACAATACCTCGTAGTTGAACCCAACGAACCCGAGAATTATGCGCCTGGCGTGCTGTGGCACGACTCCGAACTGCAAGCCGAGCTGTAGGAAAGTAACCGTCGTCCCTAAATGTACCAAAGTCATAGCGACACACGTCTCTATGGGTATTACGCGTGGTCGGTCTCCGTTCTTGGCTATCCAAGCCGAGACTAAGTAGTTGAAGACTGTTCTGTTGATTCTGAAGCATTCAACGAAGACCCGAGGAGGCACTTCCTGAATTAGTTTGTCTCGCCGCTCTCTCTGATTTTCGAGGTCATATGTATTATCAGATTCAAGCAACAGAGGTATCAACGTCACTGCACGTAGGCAGCGCTGACAAACAGCTGCTGATAGCCCCTGTAGAGTATGCCTAATAGTGCGAGGAAATGGCGGGCACTGACTCGGCAAGCTAAACTGGAGTCACTGCATCGTATTGTTTGTGTTGATGTTGTATGCCGCTGTTCTTGCAGCTACACGTAGAACGTGCGAAATTTGATGTCGAGCCGCATAGACTGTCTGGCGGAAATTGCGAAGGTGGAATGGCTGCGTAACACTCCTTTTGTGAGAGTTCAAAACTTCAAAAGAGTTCAACACGATGGCTCAAACGGTTCTGTTCCATTTCGTTAAACGGACGGTTCGTTATGTGCAACGGAACCGTCCATCTGTCGAACGTTCAATTTAAACGTAACTTCGGGAAAACCAGAAATGGTTACACGTCCTTATATCCGGGGGGTGACGGTACAGAAATCCTGAAACTTCACGGCAGGGGGGATAACTGAACCCTGAAATCAGGGTAATCAAGGTATTTTACCCTGATATTACAGGCCCTGCTCTTGAGCTTTCGCGTGCTCTATATGAGCTATTGCGGTACTGGTATAGTCGCGATGCTTTGTTATGAAGTGGCACGTTAGGAGAGAACCTTCGGGAATGTTACGATAACTGTCAAATCTTGATATTAGTGATAGGCTGTAGTGAGGTGCTCCTTAGTGAGCACAACTCATGTTGGATGCACGTAATTCTGAGTGCATGTCATCCTAACGTCCTGCCGAGTGCTCGTGCTATTCATGTGTGCATTGTTTGCATGAGCATATGTCATTGTGCATGGCTGTTGGATATTATCATCTCTGTGTTTTTCTCCAAGTTTAAATGCTTGTACTTCCTCCACCATTCTAGTCATGCGGCTGCTGGACGTTTTTAGTTGGTTCTCACTCTCTAGACCATCTTAACGACTGATTCAACTTGGAGATGGTAGCTAAGCCTAAGGCGCACAATCCTACCGTGCGGATTTGCGTTTAGTTGAGTAATAAGTTTATCGTAAGCTCTCAAAGTGACGGATCCTGAACAACAAGTGTTATCAGAGCGGGTAGTCGAATTTGAGACAACGAATCGTCGTGAATTCTCAATCAATGTTGACGAGTGAGACCAGTTTCTACTAGTTCTGCTTGCGAGCTTTCGATTGGTGGTCAAACCGCATTCTAATTTGAAGTACTCAGTCCGCGACGGCGATGTTTGTAGAATCAAAAGTTCTGGCAGAATTCTCTCCAAACGATTTCTCAAGTTTCCACCGTTCATATGACCTCATATGGTTTGTACGAACTCCGGAGGTGCTAGTGGCGAGATGGATAGAAGTAAAGAGGCTGGAGAGCAAGGGGGAGTTGCTGGTGGAGGTGTGGGGACTCACCAACCAGCCAACCCTAAGCTACCCTCAACTTCTACACCATCTCCTACAACCGTGGATCCTCTGAAGGCTTTCTCTATTGAGAAATTTATGGGGGAGGACTACGAGCACTGGAGCTTCCGCATGAGGCTGATGTACACCCAATACAAGTTATTGGATTTGGTGGAGGGGAAGGAGAAGATGCCGGATGCCGCGGAGCTGAAAGGGGTGTGGATGAAGCGATCGTTCGCAAGTACATGCTCATGGTGCAAGCGGTTGGTGGACGACAACTTGACCACATCAAGGACCTCTTGGGTGATCCAGAGTGTAGCCCAAAGGCTTGGAGGAAGCTTCTAGATGTGCACTCACCGACACATACTACCGGCATCGTGCTACTCGCGCGGCGGCTGCGCGACATCAAGTTCGTTGATGGAGAGCTGATGCAACCGGTGTTGGATGAGATGCCGGACATCTTCACGAAGCTGCAAGGCGGCGGTGTGGTGTACCCGGAGCTCGTGCAATGCATGGAGATCGTGATACCGCTGCCGGAGTCATGGTCTGCCCTAGCGATCAACCTCAACTCCCAACAACCCCAATGGAGCGTGGATTACATTCGCGCGCGCATCCTAGAGGAGGACTTGCGGCGGCGGAGTGTGGAGCGCTCGGAGGAGGGGGCTGGCTATGGAGTTGGAGGTGGAAAGAGAGGCTTCAAGAAGAAGTGGAAGGGCAAAAACAAGGACCACCCTAAGGAGGATGGCGGCGGGGGTCAAGGGGAGGTGTGCTTCTACTGCAAGAAGCGCAGACATCATTGGCGGAAGTGCTACCAACGACCCGAGGATTGGACTCCGCCTTCATCAAGCAACCAGCATGGTGGCAAGAGGAGTGGGGGAGTCATGGGAGCTAGTGGAGAGGAGAAGGAGGAGAAGAAAGGCGGCAAATCTGAAGAGCGGAAGGCCAGGTTCTTCTTCTTCATGAACGAAGGTGCAACCGACCTTGCTATGGCTGCCAAGGTTCTCCTACACCCCCTCACCCATTGGGTGATTGACTCCGGGAGCTCTTGGCACATTACTCCTCGTGCGGATCTACTCGATGAGATTCAGCCCGCACCCATCTCTACAGTCACTTCCGCGATGGGTGCCAAGGCCAAGGTCATTTCATGGGATGCGCCAAGTTCATGGGAGCAGATGGAGAGCTCGTGGGGCTAAAGAATGTGCTGTGGGTGCCGGACTTGTGCGCGAACCTGATTTCTACCGGCCGGTTGGGAGATGTGGTTGTGAACACCGAGACCATTGGCTCGGAGTGCTATCGTGCTTACAACGATAAGCGCCTCATTTGGGACCTGCAGTGGAAGAGAGATGTCCACAAGCGCATGTGGCAGATCCCGGTCCTTCCTTGGCGGAAAGCGGGCAAGGCGGCAACAGCGGCATCTATGGAGGAGAGTGTCATCGAGGAGGAGCGGCAAGGTGTGCAAGGAGAGGAGCAGAATGGAGGAAGCGCGGCGGTGAAGGCGTCGGCTACCTCGGGCCAAGCGGATTGGGAGACTTGGCATCGGCGGCTTGCACACGTGGCTTTATCTACATTGGAAGTGATGCACAAAGAGAAGTGCGCGCATGGGCTGCAACTGCAAGGAGATGGCGCTCACTATGGCAACTGCGAGGCGTGCATGCAAAACAAGTATGCGCGGTTCCCGTTTCCACGTGCGGACGGATCAGCGAAGGCGCCACTGGAGGTGGTGCACATGGACCTGGTGGGTCCTATGAGGACTGAGGGGAATAGGGGAGTGCTTTACTTCCTCAACATGGTGAACGAATGGAGCCATTTCACGTGGGAACGTCCCTTGTCCAAGAAGAGCGATGCTGCAGCGGCGATTAAGGAGGATTGGTTGCCAATGGTGGAGCGGCAAGCGATGCGGCTGGTGAAGGTGCTGAGGAGCGACCAAGGTGGAGAGTTCCTTGGAGCAAAATTCACCAATTTCCTCAAGAGGAACGTCATTCGACACCAGCTGACCTACCTAGGAACACCACAGCAGAACGGCATTGCTGAGCGCGCCAACTGGACCATAGGCGAGGCGGCTAAGACTCTGTTGGGGGTTGCTGGGATGCCCTACAAGTTCTGGCCTGATGCCGTTCCCCATGTCATCACGGTCAAGAACAGGGTATTGACGCATGTTGGTGACGAGCATTGGGTGCCGTACGAGCGTTGGCTTGGAAAGAAGCCATCCATTGCCATGCTGCGGGTGTGGGGCTGCATGGGGCTTGTGATGGTGCCTAAGGAGCAGAGGCACAAGCTGGAAGTTGCTGCTGTGTGGGCTGTCCATCTGGGGATGGCTCCTGACTCGAAGGGGTGGCTGATGTGGGACCCCAAGAGCAAGAGGACACTGGTCAGTCGTGACGTCAAGTTTGTGGAGGACGTCATGTACAAGGATTGGCGGCAGCAGCAACAGGTGCAGATTGGCTTGCGTCTGCAGGACATTGAGCGGTCTGCAGTGGAGGAGGTTCAGCTGCACCTTGATGAACTCCACGGGTCAGAGCTGACCAGTGACCACAGTGGTGGTGGTGAGCAGCAAGGTGCTGGTCCTGCTGCGAAGGAGGGGTTGGAGGATGAGTCGGCACGTGTGGACTCACAGCCCGGGCCTGCTGCAAACGCCAAGGTCACCAAGAGGAGTGTGCAGAGAGGAGCTTCACCACATGGGCAGCAGACTGCAACCCGCGAGAAGAGAGTGGCAGCAGCACCCTCAAGGCTAAAGTATAGCCGTTTGGGAGGACCCAAGCAAGGTGCCATGGCGGTTCAGGCGGATGAGGGAGAGGATGAGGAGATGGCGTTTTGTTTCTTCACACCCTTGCCTGGAGAACCAGCCACAGTGGAGGAGGCACTAAGTGGACCCCAAAAGGAGGAGTGGAAGGCTGCCATGGATGCGGAGTTCAACAGTCTCATTGAGAATGGGACTTGAGAGCTTGTTGAGTTACCCGAGGGGCGACGGCCGATCAGCAGCAAGTGGGTCTTCAAAGTGAAGAGTGGTGCTGATGGTGCGTTGGAGCGGTTCAAGAGCCGCTTGGTTGCCAAGGGGTTTCAGCAGAAGGAGAAGGTCGACTTTGGGGAGATCTTCGCTCCCGTTGCTAAGCCATTGACACTGAGGACTTTGATGGCTGGCGCAGCTGTGAAGGGATGGCACGTGAAGCAGATGGATATCATCACTGCGTTCCTCACTGGAGTGCTGCTGGAGGATATCTACATGGCGCAGCCCGACAGCTATGAGGATGGGACCCATAGGGTGTGCAAGCTCAAGAAGTCTATTTATGGCCAAGCAGGCGCCCAGATGCTGGTACGAGAAGCTAGAGGAGGTGCTGCTAAGTGGAGGCTTCAAGACGTCCCAGGCGGATCACAGCTTGTTTCTGCTTGGAGAGGGGGAGCAGTTGCTTTTGCTGCTGGTGTATGTCGATGACATGCTGCTGTTCTCACCTTCCATGGAGCAGATTGAGAGGACACAAAAGCTGCTGATAGACAACTTCAAGTGCAAGATGTTGGGGGATGTCCACTTCTACTTGGGGCTGCAGATTGAGAAAGATGTTGAGAGGAGGTGGCTGAAGGTGCATCACTCACACTACATCTCTGGTGTCATGGAACGCTATGGTGTGACTGGGGGTCGCAGTGTGATGACACCATTCCCTGCGGGCTTCAAACTGAAGAAGGCAGCTGAGGAGGATGATGTACTCGAGGATGAGCAGTAGAATGAGTACCAGTCACTCATTGGGAGTCTGATGTATGCTGCAGTGCATACGCGACTTGATGCTTCATTCGGAGTGGGCCAGCTAGCCAGAGTTGTGCAGCGGCCCACTAAGGAGCAGTTGGAGGTGGCAAAGCGCTTGGTGCGCTACCTCGGATCAACGGCATCTGCTGGTGTTCAGTTTTCAGCTGGCAGCCAGCTGAAACAGATTGGAGCAGATGGGGTCACGCCTGGAACCTTGAAGCTGTCGTGCTTCACCGACGCCACATGGGCCTCAGAGGAAGAGGATCAGTCATCAGTTGGCGGCTTTGTGTGCATGGTCGGAGGTGGACCAATGAGCTGGAGGTCCAAGAAGCAGAGTGAGATTGCTCAGTCTTCCGGAGAGGCAGAGTACATGGCGATGTACCATGCCATCAAGGAGATAGTGCTTCTGAGGAAGCTGCTGGAGGACATGGGAGCTGAACAAGAGGGACCTACACCACTTTTCTCCGACAATGGACTGCTATTGGCATGGCCAATAATCCTATCCTGAATGGGCTGAACAATCATATGAAGATTAAGTGACACTGGGTGAGGCAAATGGTGAAGGAGGGGATTGTTGAGCTTCACCATGTGAAGGCTAGCAAGCAGGTGGCAGATTTTCTCACAAAGAGACTTTCCGAGAGCGCACATTGGAAGTGTGCTAAGATGTGTGGCATGGCATTGCACTAGTGTGGGCAGCAGTGTCATGAATGCATGTGAGATTGTGTGCATGAGAGTATGCATGTGTATGAGTGTGCATGCAATCCGTTAGTCTGAGGGGGATTTTGTTGGATGCACGTCATTCGGAGTGCATGTCATCCTAACGTCCTGCCGAGTGCTCGTACTATTCATGTGTGCATTGTTTGCATGAGCATATGTCATTGTGCATGGCCGTTGGATATTATCATCTCTCTGTTTTTCTCCAAGTTTAAATGCTTGAACTTCCTACACCATTCTAGTCATGCCTTCCTCAAGCAACCAGCATGGTGGCAAGAGGAGTGGAGGAGTCATGAGAGCTAGTGGAGAGGAGAAGGATGATGAGAAAGGTGGCAAAACTGAAGAGCGGAAGGCCGGTTTCCTCTTTTTTGTGAAAGAAGGAATGACCGACCTCGCTATGGCTGCCAAGGTTCTCCTTCATCCCCTCACCCATTGGGTGATAGACTCTGGGAGCTCCTTGCACATGACTCTGTGTGCGGATATTCTTGATGAGATCCAGCCCGCACAAATCTATACAGTCACATCCGCGACTGGTGCCAAGGCCAAAGTCATGGGCATAGGATGGGTCAAGTTCATGGGAGCGGATGGTGAGCTGATGGGATTGAAGAACATGCTATTGGTGCCGGACTTGTGTGCGAACCTGATCTCGACTGGCCAATTGGGAGACGCAGGGATGAATACCGAGACCATTGGCTTGGAGCGCTATGGAGCATACAACGATACACGCCTTATTTGGGACCTGCTGCGCAAGGGAGATGTTTACAAGCACATGTGGTAGATCCCGGTTCTCCCTTGGCACAAATCGGGTAACACGGCTGCCGTGGCTTCAATAGAGGAGCAATATTGTGTGCAAAGTGAAGATGTAATAGGCACGAGTGCAGCTGTAAAGGCATCAGCTACCTCGGGCCAAGCGGATTTGGAGACTTGGCACCGGCGACTTGCACATGTGGCTCTCTCCAATTTGGAGTTGATGCACAAGGAGAAGTGAGTACACGGCCTGCAAGGCATGGTGATGGCGCTGCCTTTGGCGGCTGCGAGGCATGCATGCAGAACAAGTTCATGGGATTCCATTCCCGCGTGCGGAGGGATCAGCAAAGGCACCATTGGAGGTCATGCACATGGACCTTGTAGGTCCTATGAGGACAAAAGGGACTGGGGGAGCATTGTACTTCCTCACCATGGTGGACGAAAGGAGTCGATTCACATGGGCTCGTCCTTTGTCCAAAAAGAGTGACGCCGTTACAGCAATCAGAGAGGATTAGCTGCCGATGGTTGAGCGGCAGTCCATGAGACTGGTAAAGGTGCTGAGGAGTGACTGTGTTGGTGAGTTCCCTGAAACTGATTTCACCAAGTTTCTCAAAAGGAACGGCATCCGACACCAACTGACCTGCCCTGGAACACCGCAGCAAAACGGCATTGCCGAGCGTGCCAACCGGACCATTGGCGAGGCGGCCGAAACCTTGTTGGGGGCTGCTGGAATGCCCTACAATTTCTGGCTTGATGCTGTCCGCTATGTCATTACGGTCAAGAACAGAGTCTTGACGCATATTGGCAAAAAGAACCGGGCGCCGTATGAGCGTTGGCTTGGCAAGAAGCCAACCATTGACACGCTGCGTGTGTGGGGCTGCGTGGGTCTTGTGATGGTGCCTAAGGACCAGAGGCACAAGCTGGAAGTTGCGGCTGTGTGGGCTGTCCATCTTTGGATGGCGCATGACTCGAAGGGGTGGCTGATGTGGGAACCCAAGAGCAAGAAGACGTTGGTCAGACGTGACGTCAAATTTGTGGAGGACGTCATGTACAGAGACTGGCAGCAGCAGCAGCAAGTGCACATTGGCCTGCGTCTACAGGAAATTGAGTGGTCTGCAGTGGAGGAGGTTCAACAGCACCTCGATGATCTCCCTGGGCCAGAGCTGACCAGTGACCACAGTGGTGATGGTGATCAGCAAGTTGCTGGTCCTGCTGCAGAGGATGGGTTGGAAGATGAGTCAATGCGTCAAGAATCATCTTCTGAGCCCGAGCCTGCTATACAAGCCCAGGTTACGAAAGGGAGTCTGGTGAAAAGAGCTTTACTGCTTGGGCAGCAAGCTGCTACCCGAGAGAAAAGAGTGGCAGCACCACCTTCATGGCTGAAGTATAGCCGTTTGGGAGGACCCAAGAAGGGTGCCATGGTGGTTCAGGCTGATGAGAGAGATGATGAAGAAATGGAATTTTGCTTCTTCACACCCTTGCCTGGAGAACCAACCACATTGGAGGAGGCACTCAATGGACCTCAAAAGGAAAAGTGGAAGGCTGCTATAGAAGCTTGTTGAGCTACTCGAAGGGCTTCAGCCCATCAGAAGCAAGTGGGTCTTCAAAGTTAAGACGGATGCTGATGGAGCACTGGAGCGGTTCAAGAGCCGCTTGATTTCCAAAGGGTTTCAGCAGAAAGAAAAGATCGACTTTGGTGCGATCTTTGTTCCTGTGGCTAAGCCAGTAACACTGAGGACTTTGCTGGCTGGAGCAGCTGTGAAGGGATGGCATGTGAAGCAGATGGATATCACCACTGCATTCCTCAATGGAATACTATTGGAGGATATCTACATGAAGCAGCCTGACTGAGGGTTGACTGAGGGTTGCACTGTGATGACGCCATTTCCTGCGGGCTACAAGCTACAGAAGGCAGATGATGATGATGTGCTCGAGGATGAGCTGCAGAATGAGTACCAATCACTTATTGGGAGTGTGATTTATGCAGCTGTACATACGTGACCCGATGCTTTGTTCGGAGTGGGGCAGCTGGTAAGAGTTGTTCAGCAGCTCACAAAGGAGCATTTGGAGGTGGCAACGCGCATGGTGCGCTACCTCAGATCTACCGCATCTGCGGGTGTTCTGTTTTCAGCTAGAGGTCAGCTGAAGCAACCTGGAGCAGATGGGATAATGCCTGGAACCCTAAAGCGGTCATGCTTCACCAACGCTACATGGGCCTCGGAGGTTGAGGATCAGTTATCTGTGGGTGGCTTTTGTGTCCATGGTCGGAGGAGGACCAGTGAGTTGAAGGTCCAAGAAGCAGAGTGAGATTGCACAGTCTTCGGCAGAGGCAGCGTACATGGCAATGTATCATGCCATTCAGGAGATTGTGCTTCTGAGGAAGCTGCTGGAGGACACGGGAGCTAAACAAGAGGGACCTACACCACTTTTCTCTGACAGCGAGAGTGCTATTGCTATGGCCACTAATCCTATCCTGAATGGGCTAAACACGCACATAAAAGTTAAGTGGCACTGCAAGGAGGGGGCTATTGAGATTCATTGGGTGAAGGCCTGCAAGCAAGCAGCTGATTTTCTTACCAAGAGACTCCCCGAGAGCGCACATTGGAAGTGTGCTAAGATGTGTGGCATGGCGTTGCACTAGTGTGTCCAACAATGTGTGGGTATGTGTGTTTTTCTGTGTGATGAGTTTGCATGCGTATGAGTATGCGTGCATGTCATCCTAACGTCCTGCCATGTGCTCGTGCAATTCATGCTCGCGTCATTTGCATGAGCATAAATCATAATGCATGGCTGTTGGATTTTATCACCTCTGTGTTTTTCTCCAAGTCTAAATGCTTGATTGTGTAGGAGAAATCCAGAGCTTTCCAACGATACCAAGATCGCCTTATTCCTACCAAGATAGCCCGAGTTACAAGATTTCCAAGATTTGGGAATTCCATCTTGATTTGGGATATTAACTAAATTGGGCGATGATTGGGACATAATTATAAAGGGATCTTTGGTTGGGTGGTTAGGAAGGCAACTTTGACTTTTTTATTGGGGTGGCTAGAAGTTTCTAGCATGTGTTGCAAATGTTGCAACACCTAGGCAAAATCCAATTGGATTGGATTTTGCATGTAACACCTCAAGGACCTCATCATGAGGGTTGCATCTTTGATGCCAAGAAGGTTCCCACCATCCTTCCCAAGCATTTGGAGAGCCTTCCCTCACAAGGTTCTCTTGAAACCCCCCAACTCCTTATTCTATGCCTAATGTTTGTTCTTCCTCCATCCTTTCTAGTGAAAGTAGCAGCTATACGTTTTCAGTTGGTTCTCACTCCCTAGACCATGAAAGCTAAGACCAGCGCGCGCAATTATACTGAGCGGATTTGCGTTTAGTTGAGATTTGAGTTCTTCGTAAGTCTTCAAAGTGACCGGATCGTAAGCAGCACCACCCTCTTGGCAGCCTCGTAGGCCTCTTTCGGTGCTGCTCGCGCCCCCAGATCAAATATTTTCACATGCACGTCATGCTGCAACTCGTAGTTCATGCAGATCAAGAAATCGCTGATGAGCTGCCCTTAATTAAAGCAGCCCATGGCCTCTCCGAGTTCCACAAGTCGATCGTAATAGGCCAAGAGCAATTTCCCTTGCTAGGCCTGAACTCCCAGAAATCCACGACACGTTCAGGGGTTTGCAGTGGGAAGTGCTTGCGAAGCAATTTCAAGAATCGTGCTATAGGATCCCTTTCTCGTGGCCTCCCTCTTGCCACCCACTCTAGCGAGTCCTGTCTGCAGTGCGATAGTAAGTATCCGCCTCTCCCATCGGAGTAATCGCCAAACCGCGGGAGAGTTCATCGGGTGCGAGGCAATCTCATTCCCATCGTGCATGGAGGTTCTCCAGCTGCACAAGGTAGTTCTTCAGTGATGGACCGCGTTTCTCCTAACAACTTCTCCGGAACTTCCACCTTCGGCAGCATCATGTATCGCCATCGTGGCGACGTCGTTTCCTCCTTGGAGCCCTGCCATAACGCGTTGCAATAATAGGAATGGTCGGTTCTCCTTCCGGATTTGTTAGCCCCTCCACCTTCTTTTAACATGGGCCTTCCTGCACCGCCTCTTGCCGCCTACTGCTCCATCTCGATTCTCTGTTTCCTGTCCCTATGTGGTGTGCACGTTTGTATCTGTACCCTGGATTTCTCCACCTTTTCCATCGCCTTCCATAGCCCCAACTCCTTCTGGCGGCTCCTTCGCAACCTTGTGCGCATACCCCTTCAACCTTGTGCGCATACCCCTTCACATATTTTTTGTATATGATGTGCTCTAACACCCTTCACATAACCTCCTAGGCTAAGCTTCACATCCGGGCATAACTTGCCATATCTCCTTAATGACATTGGTTGCAACCGTTATATAGCAAGACTATCGTGTTAAAAGGAAACATACAAGCAATGATGATTGCACCCCCAAAATCCACCTATTTTACCAGCTATCCCTCCTCCTAACGCTTGTCCCATCATCCTTTAGCCTGTGCTTTAGCAGCTAAGACTGCCTTCAAGCAGACTTGCATCCACACTGCTTCTTGCCATCCCTCCCGACCTCTTGCTACTTTGCCTCCAGCTGGTATTGTGTAGATCCAGCTGGCTCCTTGGGGTGACCCTGCAAACTTAGGGAAATAAACATGCATGCATGTAAACACCCATCCTGGTGCTGTATTACAACAACTTTTCCCACCGCCACTACCAACTGCTACGAGGATCTTCTCCACCACCTCCAAGCTTACGTAAGTGCCGCCCTTGCTCGGATCCCTTATTGTCCCACTCCACTCCCACATCCCCTCACCCCCAGAAGTGCCACCACCAGCACAAGTAGCCCCAGAACCCGCACCCTCCGTAGCTGCACCTACGGCACCCCCAGACACGACAGAAACTGGACGCTACAGGTGACATGCGACACGCCTGACGGAGCAGGAAGCGAGGGAGGGGAGGAGGGGGGAGCTACTTGGGAGAATGGGGGGGGGGGGCACGGGGGTGAGGAATAGCAGGGGGGAAAAGGCCTCAGCATCTCGGTGGGGGCGACTCCTGTAGTAACAGACTGATTTGTCAAAAGTGGCATCGTGAGAACTGGAAGGTGACCGGGTTGTTGAACGCCCTACCGACGACGTCCAGATGGAAACCAAGAAAGACGCATGAACGGGTGCAAGCATATAGCTTTTTCGCGCCAGGGGCGCGAACATGAGCCAGAGAACCCTAGACGAGGTAGTGAGCTGCCACACCCCAAGACCCTGTCCAAAGGAAGACTGGCGTCACCAGTGGACGTGTGTCACTGGGCGACTGGCTCAGCTGGTGGGTGGTGTAGCGGACTGCCTAGGGCTGCAGGAACTGGGGGGCACAGGCATGGCACATGGAGGTCCAAGAAGCCTCCATGACCAGGCCAATGTGTCGCTCAGCTACCCCGTTCTACTGCGGCGAGTCTGGGAGCGTGTAAGACATGGTGGTCCCCTTACCCTCGCAGAACGCTTCCAGGCGAGTGGGAGCAAACTCACCACCATGGTCAGAGTGAAGACAAAGCAGTGGATGGCTTTACGCAGTACGCACTCCCCCCAACCACGGCTCGATGACGTCAGATACGTTGACCTTCCGTCGCAAAGGAAACACAGTGGTGTAACACGAATAGTCGTCTACCACAATCAAGAAGAAGCGCTCATAACGTGGGCCAAGGACCGGGGAGGGGCCCCAGACGTCCATGTGCAGGGTTTCTAAGGGGACCGTGGTGGGAGGGAACGAGGAGGAAAGAGGGGCGGCGCGCTGCCAACCCTCGACGCAAGGAGTGCACGGCGGTGCAGGTAAGCGGGGAAGCAAGGCGAGAGATGATGGGAGACGCTAGACCATACGGTAACGCACCATCCTACTGAGATGCAGGAAGGACAGGTGACCTTGATGGTGGTGCCAGAGGTCCAACTGGTGGGTGAGTGACCGTCAGTCGCACGACACAGAAGCTACCTCACCTGACCCGACCCAGTGTGGTGGGACCCAGTGTGTAACAAGTACAGACCACAGCTTGTGAAAAGTGGCCAGAGTTGCCCCAGTGGGATCGTCTGTGCAAGTGGCAATAAACTCGTCCATAGTGAAAAGGGTGACAACTCCAAGGTCGTGGAGATGGCTGACACCCACCAGGTTCATGGAGAACAAGGGGGGTGTAGTAACCCATGAAGACTCCAGACGTAGCCACTGAACACGGGAGAGTGGTGGTGCTGTGAGCAACCACCAGTCTTACTGTGGATTCAGCTAGGGCGACAAAGATCGGAGCCTGCAGTGGCGTGAGGTTGGTACAATCGCGAAAGAAACAGCTAGACGCCCCAGAGTCGAGTGTGAACGATGGAGATGCTGTTTGGGTGGACAAACATGTGCAAGCTGCCCTAACTGGTACAGCACTAGCAACATCTATAGCACCTAAGAAAGACAAACAAGAGTAATAACCAGAATGCTCAACACTAGAGTCATTAGCATACATCAAAGACACAGATTACAAAGCCTCATCTAATTTGACAGCAGTCATACCATACAACTGGTGGGCAACGGTGCGAGCTAGTGAGGCCTAGTCGGGGATAGTATGGCTAAGGTAGCGATCACGGTAGCGGTCAGTAAGCTGCACAAATCACTGACTGGGGGGTGGAAGCGGTCACAGGGGCACACCCATTCTGAACCCAGTATTGGCAGGGAGCCGGGGCCGGGCCACGCGACGTCCAGCTGGGTGGACCGCTGGCGTTGGCAGAGCTCCTTGGTCCGGGCTGCCTCCACGTCTGCTGCTGCTGATGCCGTGGCTGCTGCTGCTGATGCCGCGGCTGCTGCTGCTACTGCTCCTGTGGCTGCTGCTGCTGCTGTGGCGGCCTACTACCTCCTCCTTCACTGCCTCCTAAACAGCCACTGACACCTCCACCACCTCCACCCCATCCACCACCTCCACCACTGCCCCCTCCGCCACCTCCACCACTGCCCTCTCCGCCACCTCTACCACCACCACCACCTCCTCCCTTCTTACCGCCCTTCTTGCCCCATTTGTTGCCATAGGCAACGGCTGCCATCTCTGTTGCAATAGCAACAGAGTCCGAGGCCACAGAGGAGGTAAGGAAAGACGGGGCACACCCTTCAAAGATGGGGGGGAGGACGGTGCTGGAAGCAGCAGCAAGGTGTTACGGACTAAGGACGGAGTTCACGAAGATTAGGTGCCTAAATTTCTCAAAACTCGTTGGGCTAGAATTCTGGACAGAAAAGTCGCGCTCACAAGAAACGCTGTCGACAAAAAACGCACAGTTACAACTTCACCAATTTCGGATATGTTGTAGCTCCAGAGCGTAGCTATAATTTCCAAGTTGAATCGTATCAAGAGGTGAAGTATATCTTGACTTATCAATTTCGGCGCACAGTAGAGGTATGCTGTCATAGAATCTTAACTCAATCATAAGAGTCTCAATTAGATTCAAACAAGAAAGTTGGAGTAGCTAGAAACCAGGTAGGAGGGGATGACGAGGACTTGAGGGAAGGTCCCAATAGAGTCCCCAACAAGGAAACCCCATGCCACACAATTTCCCTCCCTAAAGGCACCCCATTGACCTTTGTCACTTTCCCAACCTCCACAATCCACCTCACCCAATTTGGCCACACTTGCCAACCTGGTTTGGTTTCTCCCAACCACTTGGCATCAACTACAGTGATGTTGACGAATTTCCCAACCCCCAAAAGTCTATACCCCTTATGGAGTCAACCCCACAACTTTCCATAGTCACCACAACCAAATATCAAAAGCGTACGAACTTCTAACGTTCGTAACTTTCTTGTTCGTGCTCCGATTGAAGCGATACTTGGTTCGTCGGAAAGCTCTTGAGCAGAGGAGTCACTTCAGATGTCTGCTCAAGCCAAATAACATTCACAAACACTTAGAAAAACCAAACCACATCAAACACAAATTCTTGCACACGCTCACACCACGCATGCAACGCACGAACATGTGATGGGAGGCAGACAGACGTGAATGCAAGTGATAGCATCACATAACACAAGGGAGCAGGCAAATTCCTCAACCGTCAAGAGCCCGTTTTTAAAGGTGTCAATGGTGTGTGTCATGGGGCTAACAATGAGGAAGTGGTCACGAGCGGTGGCAAAGCAGTGAGAGAGGCGAGTGGCAAGAATGTACAGTGTCATCCGGATTGCGAGGGGGGGGGAGTGGTGGGGAGGAGGGGGGAGGGGGGGGGGGTGTTGGTGACAAGCAGGTCGGAGTTGGGAGCAGCTGAGCATCAAGTGAGTGCATGTGCAGAATGGGATAAGTAACGCGACGAAACGAGGGCAGGCCAGGGACGAGAAAGGATAGCACCAGATGGCGAGGAAGGTAGCATCGTCCCTCGCCGCCCAGCGACTGGCCGCCAAGCGCGCCTTGTCAAAGCAAGCCTCCTCCTCCGATGGGGTGGGACCAAGGGGGGGGGGGGGAGTTCAGGTGGGGCCTTCAGCACAACAGTGACATGGTCAAGTAGGAGCACATCGTTCTCGATCTTGCTTCCGAGATGGAGCTTGAAATATACTCGGCTTCCTTCAGGATCGAACGTAAGGAAACGTGAAGCCGCCATAACTAGAGGCAGGTACAGCTAGGGTGATTGAGCACCGGTGAGTGCGGTCTAGCACGGTCCAGTGCGTCTAAGAACGATTGAGTGCGGTTGGGTGCGGTAGAGTGCGGTTGAGTGTGGTGTCGGACGGTTGAGGGGTGCAGATACGGGTTGCTTTGCTGGGTGCGGAGAGCCTTAGGGCTGGGGCGGGCTGGGGGTAGACGGGTGCGGGGGTGCTGCTGCTGCGTGCGTGCGCTGCCGTACGTGCGCGGTTGCAGTGCATTTATGCGCTGCTTTCGTGCGTGCACCCGGCTGTGAGTAAGGGGGCGCATGTAGTGGGAAATGGGTCTCGGGTAGTGGGTAGCAGGTCGCGGGCAGCGGGTGACGGGTAGCGGGTAGTGGGCTGGATGTAGATAGTGGGTAGCGGGTGGGTAGCCGTCCGTGTGTGCAACTGCGCGTGCGTGCGAGCTGCGCGTGCGGGTGTGCGGGGTGCATTCAGGGGTGCGGGGCAGCGGGTAGTGAGCAAGTGGTGGGGTGTGGACAGGACAACGGGAGGGGGCCCTGCTAGCGTGCGTATTGGCGGGCCTACTGGGTCCTATCTAGGTCGCGACGTAGGGGAGGAGGGATTGGGGGAGAAGGGGGTGGGACTTTCTAGGGCGAAATTAAGTGGGCTTGTGGGGGCCTTTCTCGGTTGCGCGCTGGGCAGCAGGAAGGGCGGGGCGCGAAAGGGTGATGGGGCGCTATGGGTAACGGGGTGCTAATGAGATACGGGGCGACGATCGGGCACTAGCGGTGGGACCATGGGAAAAATCCCAGCTCTATACCATGTTAAAGTACAAAGAGGAAATGAATTACTAGAAATGAGAAGTACAAGCAAACATGTAGGAAATCCTATAAGGGTTGTACCCTGTAGAGAGTAACACAAAGTAACACGTAGACTAAATTAACGAACTATAACAATTATAGTTTGACAATTCAGGGTAGCACTACCACTTTACTGACTGAGTTCATATCAGTATAAGCAGCATCACTTATAGTATAAGATACAACGGTCAAGACTAAACCGAGTGAGGACCTGTTAGTAAGGCCAAGCTATGTGCAGAGCTGATGATGATCACTTGGCTAGAGTGCCTTGGGGAAGATATCAATGGTGTTGACCTCTGAGCCCACTATCACCATACGTATCTAGTCCCATTGATGTAAGTCACGCGTTAAG
Organism: Closterium sp. NIES-65; assembly: GCA_948144175.1. Classification (NCBI taxonomy): domain Eukaryota; kingdom Viridiplantae; phylum Streptophyta; class Zygnematophyceae; order Desmidiales; family Closteriaceae; genus Closterium; species Closterium sp. NIES-65. The sequence goes on from CANXME010002640.1 coordinate 97,430, forward strand.
AAGTACCACAGCTGGATGTGCTTCGCTCTGCCCTCAAGGTGGGTCATGGCCTTGTTGTCACCAAACAAGACCGAGACACGGTGAGAAGTCAGTGAGCAAAAGGATCAGCCAGCGAAGATCCTGCACGCCATAGCACTAGCGTAGCTGTGTGCCTCACAGATGGACAAAGTCACCGTCGACAAGCGAGCGGACCTCCACGTGACAGCTCTGGCACCAAGACCAAAACAGTAGCCTTGAGTAGACCCGCGAGTCTCAGGGTCGTATGCTCACGATGTGTAAGTGTGTCCCACGGGAGTGATTGGTTAACGTGCTCCAAGTACAAGCCCCATGCCCGATGTACTCACTAGATAGCACAAGACCTACTTAGCAACCAACCAGTGCTCAGATTGATGTCTCACAGTCACAGCAAAGTGAGCAAAGGTGCTGAGAGGAGGCACCCCATCAGCTCTACGTACCGGCCGCTAGGCCCTGGACGAGTGCATTACCACTAGGCTCTGGACGAGTGCACCATTAGGTCTGGACGAGTGCAAGTCATCAACTACATGAGGCATCCCAATAGCTCTACGTACTGGCCACTAGGCTCAAAAGGCTTGTCAGGAATAGGAGCCACGGGCCCATGGTCAACTGCAAGAGGGGTGGGCTGTGGAGAGGAGACCTGAAAGCTGAACCGGTGGAGGATTTGCCGCACCATGAGTGACCAAGTCAAAGTGGTGGTGCGAGCTACTTTGCTCCTAGTGATCTGCGGGCCAACAAAACGACGACTCACCAAGGTCAGTGCAAGTATGTCAAGAGTAGAGTAGGAGAGAGTAGAGGGGGAGCCACACCCGCAGCAGCATATTCAATTGCAGCCAGATCAAAAGCGGATAAAGGAGGAGCCCCAGCTGCAGCAGCAGGAGCAGCAGCGGGAGCAGGTGCCTCCGCAGCAGCCGCTAGAGGAGGCAGAGCAGCTGCGATTGTGTGACCTACTTGGTCCGTGGTTCCCTACCGTCTCCTCCCGTTCCCTCTGTTTAGTCTCTTTGTTTGTCCCCGTGGTCCCGTCGTGCTCCTCTTGATCGTGCTGTATCGTCAAAGACTCGTCACGTTCATTACCGTGCCGACGACCCATTTCACATTGTTCTCCGCACTCGTGTTTCACCTCCTCCGGTGCTTTTGTCTCCTCCTATCCCACCCGCCCCGGCTTCTAACTCTCGTCGTACCATCCATCATGTTGTCTCCCGATATTTGTCCTCATTGGCCACACACTCGACTGACCTGGCGTGGTCTGTCTTGGCTCTTGTTGTTGCCGTCTTTGACTTTGCCTCTTCCCTCCGCCTTGACTACATTGCTCACCTAGTGAGTGACCCTGCTTGTTCTCCATCCTCTGGGGGTGCTCCTGTCTTTCCCTTGGAGGCTTTCAAGGATAGGCAGTTAGAGCTTGGTTTCCTTGCAACAGCTGTTCCTCACCTCTACGCCACGCTGCTTGCCCCTAAGGGGGATCCAGACGCCCCTAACATCCCAATAACTCGCACTCATGCGGAGGCGGTCTCGGGACCTTGGGCCTCATAGTGGATCGCAGCTAAGGACGCATAGATGGCATCTTACAGATCCATAGGCACCTACCTTAACGCAGTCCCGCCATCTAGGGCGAACGTCGTCAGTCGCATGTTGATCCACAATGTGAAGCGGCCGCCTAGAGCACCACCGGTGTTCACGGAGCATTACGTGGTTTGAGGCTTCACTCAGCGAGAGGGGGTTGACTTCTTTTAACCAATTTCTTCAACCCTGAAAGATGACCACTCTTCGGGTGTTCCTGCATATAGTTGCACTCCTTGAACTTCTCTACTGCGTTTCTTCATGGGAGCCTGCACGAGCAGATCTGGCTGCGTTGCCCACCTGGATTCACTGGCTCTTTCCCTCAAGGGACCTAGTGGAGCCTACATCGACCGGTCTTTGGCCTGCGCCAAGCTCCCCGCGAGTGGCTGGATACGCTTCGCACGACTTTTGCGGCACTTGGATTCTTTCCGTAGTCTGTTGACCCGTCGCTCTTCGTCCGCAGCGGCTCAACCCTTTTCTTTATTCTGGTCTACATCGACGACCCGGTCTTTGCCACTTCCAACCGCAGCGCGTTGGCTCTCCGTCGAGGAGGAAATGCAGAGGAGACTCACATGCTCTAACCTTGGTGAGCTGCATCGCTACCTTAGCCAGCCGATCACAAGGAACAGGGCATCTCGCACTATTACATTGACGAAGTGGCATATGGTCAAGCAGATCCTCACTCGGATTCGCTTCCTGTTTTCCAAGATACAGCTCACCCCTCTTGTTGTGAATCATGGGCTTACGGCTCCACCTTCGGACGAGTCAATTGAGTCTAGTGCTCCACCTTCTGGCGTCTTGCCTCAGAGGCTGGACTAATGATGCTGCCTTGTTGTTTCTCACCTTCAAGGCACAGCCCCTTTGTACTTAGAGGTTGAGTCAATATAAATGCAATGTAGGTGTACACAGTTTGGCTAGGTTGGGTTGTACTGTAGAGGGTAAGGGGTTGCTACTTGTATCCCCCTGTATGCCTCATTCAAATCATTCAATCTCCGTTGACAAGTTTATAATACTGTCTACTTTACCTCTTATATTCTTTTTCTATATTGAAATGTTTCTCATGGACCTATGAAATGGCAAACGTTTTGATAAAGATGAATACAAAAACAGAAAAAAAAAACAAAAAAACAAAAAAAAAAACAAAGTGGAAAGAATACCATAATTGTTGAAACATGTACTAATTGATCATCTTTCCTTTGTCGAATGCCTTTTTTTTCTTTTCTTTCCCGCAGATGCTGAAGGTGTTGTCAGAAGTAACAGGAGTGTCACCTGACTGTGCGATGCTCGTGATATCAAGTGCGGTCTTGAGGACGAGGCCTCCCTCAAGACCAAAGTGAACCTGAAAAGGTAAGGAAATTCGACGATCGTAAAAAAAAATTACTTTGTCCACATAAAATGATTCAACAAACATACTTCACATTTCTTTTCACGTTTCAAGGGTACGAGCGATCGTAATGACCACTCTTATGCGGCGCTCAGCAACCCAATTCTATTGCAGTGGGTCCGGGGGCGTGTAGGATTGGGTGATGTCTTCCGCACTACAGAACTGGGCAACTCGGCTGGAGCGGAACTCACCATCATGGTTGGTGTACACAAAGCACAGGGAGACCGCGCTGGGCACGAGTAACCACTTACCATGAGATCAGAGCGTCAGGCGAGTTGGCCTTCCTCTACATGGGAAACATCGTGGTCTAACCGAAGAAGTCGTCTACAACCACGAGGAAGTAGTGCCCCTGTCACGGCCCAGCGACCGGAGCAGGGCCCCAGACATCCATTTGGACTCTCACAAAACTGGGGTCGGCCCCAGACTTCTAGCACTCCGAGCGACGACTCCTCCAAAACTGGGGTCGGCCAAAACAACTACGACTCGTGCTAGAAGCAGCGAGATGGTGGTGTGGTCAAGGAAGAAGCACTACGATGCGACAGAGTCATGCGTGATGGAGAGTGATACGTCAACAGTAGTCACACCTGGGCTAGCAACAACACAAGCTCCTACACTAGATACAGGCAAAATTCATAGTCTAGGCACAGACGAGTGAAATGATCCAGCAACACTAGTCCACAGAGTACAAAGAAGTATGAACATCGGACATGTTTATGGTAAACACAGGCAAACCACGAATGTGTAGGGACCGAAAGTGCGGTGGAGTGGCCTAAGGCGCAGAGCTGTTGCAGTAGAGGTTGTTGAGGCCGTGAAAGCAGTCCAGAGAGGAGGTCGAGACGCTCGCAGACATTGCCAGCACCTGGGCCAGTCATGATCTGGTACTGGCAAAGGCTAGCATCGTGATGACATGGCCCCCAGCTGTTAGGGCTGCTACTGCGGCCAATGCTCCCCAGACCACCAGGTCCCCTTTGCTGCATGGGGGGAGTGGAGGGGGCACTACTAGAACTATTGCTACTACTGCAGCTGCTGCTGCACTGCTGCTAAGGCAGCTACTTCTACTGCGGCTATTTCTGCTGCTATTGCTGTGCCCCTGCCCCACCCCCAAGACTAGCACCACCTTCGGTCGGACCTACAATTCCGTCACTGCCTCCAAGTTCCCCTCCCCCATACAGCACCCCTGCCTCCTTCGCCACCTCTACCTCCGCAAATCCTGCCACCCTGCCCACCCTGCTCACCTCCCTTGCCACGCTGCTGCCCCCTCGAGGCTGCATTCTCCTCAGTAGCAGAAGACCTAGCAGCAGCAAGAGTAGTAAAGGTTAGGAGCTGGAACAGGGCGCACCTCTCAAAGAGATTAGGGACTACTGCACTAGAGGCAGAGGTGACATAGTGATGGTTCGTCATGATCTCATTTAGACTAGCCTTGATGAGATCGATGGTGAGCTTAGTGAGGTACCTAGGGAGTACATCATTACGCACAGATGAAAGGAGATCGACGAGATGCGTCGCAACTCGGTGAAGGATATAGGTGGAGGGTGACTCTCAAGCTGGACACCGGTGCAAGCAACACGATAGCTAGTGCTCAGTGAACGCAGGTGCGTGACTAGTTCAGCAATAGTGGCAGACGCACAAAGATATGGGAAGAGAAATAGCATGTGCAGACCTAGAGTAGCAGAGGAAGGAGTGGAATATCAAGAAACGATAGTGTCCAAACAGTCCTTCGGCAATGTGACATGGCTAAAGTGAATGCACTCGGTTGTCCGGAAGAGGCTATTAGGAGCGAGATGAGCAGCAGCGTCCCATGACCAACACACTTAGTACATAGTGCGCTACGCAGCCAAGGTCTCCTGATCTGCCGTAGAGGTGTCAGTAGTAAGAGAGGTGGGATGCGGAGGGGCAGGCAGCTCACCCGAGCTGTGAGTTTACGGAGTGCTATCGTCTTGAGGCTGGCTCTGGAGGTGAAGCATAGCGTACAGTGGTCACTTGCTAAAGTCAGTCACGCGCCCTTCAACATCAAAACGCAGGACGCCATGATGAAGGCTAGCCGATTCTAGTCGACACCTACGCTAAGCAGCGGGCTAAGATTAGCACTTGGAACGGCGGTACGAACGACACCAGAAACCGAGCTACGAATGGAGGTATGAACGGTGCTAGGAACTATGCTAAAATGGAGCTAGGAATAGCAGCAGGAATGGCACTAGGAACAGCAATAGGAATGCGTGTAATTTGGAGGTGCTAGCGGGGCGCCTGTGGCACGGTGCTAGCGTGTACACAGTGGACTCGCACGTTGCTGTGCCAGGCGGTCTAGAAGGCAGCCTAGGGGCGAGGTAGGTGGTGTGCTAGGCTAGGTGACAGTGAGCGGAGGCGCGGACCTAACCTTATAATACCATGTCAGAATCGGAATGTGGTACTGAATGGGAAGTATGGGTACAAATTGGAAACCCTAAGCTAGCCTATCAAGTGTAATGGCCAAACATGACAGCTGTTTGTTGACGATTATTCCCGTTCCTCTTTGGCAACGTATTGTGAAAGCACAGCTTCTTGCAATGCTGATTTTTGCAGCACCAAAGCGCGCTATACACCCTTCTCTAGCTACAAAGCATGGATTGGAGCTCATTCCCCTCTGTCCACGTCTTTAATTCTCCAACAACTCATGCAACTCTCCCACCCCCTCCGCCCCAACACCAAAGGATATCTTTGCTGCCGCTTGAAGAGGAGGATAGCTTATCTAGTATAATCATGGCATGTACTAGCACTTGTGTTTTCTAGCTCGAACCAATTGTTGTACTTTACAAGCTGCAATTAAAACGATGTCGTCTGAAGGACAAGAAAGCAAGCTTTCTTAACGCAAAAAAAAAAAAAAAAAAAAAAAAAAAAAAAAAAAAAAAAAAACGGGTGAGTACTCAAGATATCGAAACATCTACACCCATATGCCTTCGATCGGGGCTCGGGCTTTGCCGTATATCCGGGAAATTATGGTATCACCAGGCCTCATTAGACCGTATTCCTCTAGTTAGAAGCTCTGAGGGTCTTATAATGTTTTATAATGTATAGTACAATTACAAGCCCCCAGTGTTTCGTAATGATTAAGAAAATTGATACACATGTTAGAGATTCATTTTAACATTCAATTTCGAATTTGTTACACGAATTCATTGCAAGCCCATAGGTGCACAATTGATTTCGTGTCGCGGATTCAAAAACTGATTGTGCTGGATCTTGTAAACCTTCACACATCAAAGTGCTAGGCCTCGACGACGGATTCACAACGCACCGCTGTCTTGGTGGTGTGCCCACATGAACGCATATAACATTTCACGAGCCGCTGTGGAATACATCTGGTCAGGGGTGGAATATTCCCCTTCCGTGCCTATTGGCAGGGGTTTCAAGGGGTGATCTGCGGCTCACTAAAGGGTCCCCTCGGAAAGTTTCCTACCCTGCCAGCCTGTCAAAAGTTTCAGAGGGAGAAGTGAGTGGCACGACCCTCACGTGTCTCAACAGCCCGTCTTCAGAGGGGGTCGTTCGGGCGTGAACGGCTCACTTTCACGTTTTCGGCTAGCATTTCAACCCAACCCCCTTCCCCTTCACTCAGCAATGGGGTGTTTCCCACTTGTTCTTTTGTCTGGTTGCTCCAGCATGCACCATGTCCACCCTAAACATGCTCAGTAGGATGAAGGTTGTTAGTGCTGCACATGCTATAGCATCTCTGGCTAACTCGCCCCCGATCTCATCGGCTCCTCCAACTTCTTCGGCTCCCCCAACTCCTTCGGCTCCGCCGGCGCCACCTGCACCGCGTGCACCGCCAGCACCACCATCGCCACTAAATCCTGCGCCACCAATCCCCTCGAATTCTCGTATTTGTTTGAACAGGTGAGTGAAGAGGGCGATTTTCCTCTCCCTCCCGGAGCTGGTGAGACTTTTGCATCAGATGACGCTGTCGTGATCAACGACCACCTTGAGGCAGTTGTAATGTCATACCTGCTGCCCCATTCCCACCTCACATTCTTCGTGATGAAGAACCATCTCTCACTAACTCTGATGCTAAAGGCCCGAACTCCCACATGATTTGAAAGCAAAAGCGGTCTTCGTAGACGATGGAAGAGAAGATGATGTGGCTCAAGTTGATGACCGACGAGAAGGTGTTGGTGCGCGAAACAGAGGATGGCTGGCGTTGAACTGGTCAGCATTCATCGTTGAAAGAAGACGGCTGGGATCCGACGTCGTCTCTGTGGTGGCGACCAGGTGGCGAAGTATTTTGACATGGAGTCGTCGGTGTACAAGCAGTTTTAAGCATATCACGCGTGTGGCTTGGCAGTCCCGGTGAAACTCGTGTAGCTTTGGAGCCAGTCGTCGATGAAGAACCGCCACCCCGAAGTAGACTAGTGCGCCTCGCCACGCTGGTCGCGTCGCTTAAGAGCCAGATGAGGTCTCACCGTTCGTGTGAAGACTATGCTGTCAGAACATATATGTAGCTTATGCTGTTGTGTAGGCTACAGTGGGGTATCCCATAGGGGGTACAACCCAATTAGGGTTTTGCTATTTGTACCCAACTCTTTCATAGTGCATTCATTTTTTCTCGTTCTATTTTCCACATGGTATCGAGCAGGTTCCCCCGTGGGAACTGTGCTTAGGGCCTACCACTTTTAAACTTTTTTTCTGCCCGGAGCGCGCTCCGGGCCCTCGCTCTCACTCTTTTGGCCTGCCCTGCGGCCCCCTAGCCGCCCGCGCGCGCCCGTTCAGGCCCCTAGCCGCTCGCGCGCCGCCCGTTCAGGCACCTAGCCGCCCGCGCGCCGCCCGTCCCGGCCCCTAGCCGCTCGCGCGCCGCCCGTTCAGGCCCCTAGCCGCCCGCGCGCCGCCCGTCCCGGCCCCTAGCCGCTCGCGCGCCGCCCGTTCAGGCCCCTAGCCGCTCGCGCGCCGCCCGTTCAGGCCCCTAGCCGCCCGCGCGCCGCCCGTCCCGGCCCCTAGCCACCCGCGCGCACCCGTCCCGGCCCCTAGCCACCCGTGCGCGCCCGTCTCGGCCCCTCACCGCCCGCGTGCCGAGCCGCCCTGCCGCCGAGCCGCCCGAGTCGCCCGAGCCGCAGAGCCGCCGTGCTGCCGAGCCGCTGAGTCGCCGAGCCTACTCTACCCACCACTGGTGAGCCCCTGCCCTGCTAGCACGCTGCGCGTCGCCTGCTTGCCTGCCTGCCTCCCTTTTTGACTTGCCTGGCTGCCTCCCTTACTGCTGCTACTCCTGCTCCTGCCTCTACTAGTGGAGCCAGATGCAGCCCCATCGACGTCTGCGTGAGTCCCTCACGCCCCAGCAGCTGCGTGAGTGGTACACTGGTTGGGGCTGTAGGGGTGGTGGCGCTACCACTGCTACCACTCCTGCTGCTTCTACTACTGGTGGCGGCCACATGCAGCTCCCGCGACCCCCCCGCGCGTCTCTCACGCCTCAGCGACTTCGTGAGTGGTACGCTCAGAGTGGAGGGTCTCTCAGTTCTGTTCGCTGCTCTTACGTGATTCTCACTGGTGCTCGGACTGGTCAGCCTTGTGGGACACCTAGTCATACACAGTCCCGCTGCTTCGCCCGTCTGAGCGACGCCTGGCGTATCGTGTTTGGCGACGAGGCTGAGCTCCCCGACTGGGTGGAGTTGCTTAGGCAGAGGGTAGATATATTTGCTCTTGACTATGATGCTATTCTCACTGCCATGTATGCATTGCCTACTAGTGCTGACCGTGCCGGTCACCTGTGCGTCCCGCCTGACCCGGGTATAGGACCTGCTGCTCTAGCTACTGGTGAGGCTGCTGCTGCTCTGGGTGCTAGTGAGTCTCCTGCTCCAGGTACAGGTGCGGCTGCTGCTCTAGGTGCTAGTGAGTCTGCTTCCTCAGGTGCGGGTGAGGCTGCGCTCTCAGGTACCGCGTTGGCTTCGGCCTCCCTCACCTTTACACTTGACTCTGGGGCTTCTCGCTCCTTCTTTCGGGACCGCACCACACTCACGCCGCTTGGTCGGCCGGTTGCAGTCTCCCTGGCTGACCCCTCTGGGGGTCCTGTCCTCGCTCACTTCTCCACTGTCCTCCCGTGTCCAGCTGCCCCCTCGGGCACCCTGTCTGGCCTGTACCTCCCCTCGTTCTCTACGAACTTGGTGAGTGGTGCAGACCTGCAGGATGCGGGGGTTCACCAGTTCACTCCTGCGAGTCAGCGGGTGACCCACTGCACGGACGCACGCACAGGCCGGCACCTGGCCACGTTCTCGCGTCGGCCGGGGTCGAGTCTCTACACCCTGACCACTGAGTCTCCTCCTGTCCCTGCGTCCGGTCAGGTAGCAGCGTCAGGTCAGGTGTTTGCTGCAGCGTCCAGGTCTGGTCCTGAGTCTGCCCCCTGTTCGTGTCGCCTCCTGTCTCACGAGACTCTCCTGTGGCACCACCGTCTTGGCCACCCCTCCTTGCCCCGCCTTCGGGGCATGGCTTCACGTGTCCTTGTCTCTGGCCTTCCCCAGTCTCTCCCTCCCCTTCCTTCGGGACCAGGACCTTCCTGTGTCCCCTGTATCGAGGGGCGCCTCAGGGCTGCTCCTCACTCCTCCCAGTTTCCCCCGACAAAGGCTCCTCTGCAGACACTTCACATGGACGTGTGGGGCCCAACCCCCGTCCGTGGGCAGAGTCACGAGCGCTACTTCCTGTTGGTGGTTGACGACTACTCGCGTTACACCACAGTCTTCCCCTTGCGCAGCAAGGGTGCTGTTACTGAGGTGCTGATCGACTGGATCCGCGAGGCTCGTCTCCAGCTCAGGAGGAGCTTCGGCTCGGACTTTCCTGTTCTGCGTCTGCACTCTGACCGAGGTGGGGAGTTCTCCTCTCGCCTTCTGCGAGACTACTGTCGTGCACAGGGGATCCGCCAGACCTTTACGCTTCCGGACTCTCCACAGCAATATGGGATTGCTGAGCGCCGCATTGGCATGGTCATGGATGTCGCTCGTACGTCCATGATGCATGCGGCTGCCCCCCATTTTCTGTGGCCGTTTGCGGTTCGGTACGCGGCGCATCAGCTCAACCTTCACCCCAGGGTCTCTCGGCCCGCGATGTCCCCAGTGTTACTGTGGACGGGGAAGGTCGGCGATGCGTCTGCGTTCCGTGTCTGGGGATCTCGGGCGTTTGTCCGCGACTTGTCTGCAGACAAGCTGTCCCCCCGTGCTGCTCCCTGTGTCTTCCTTGGCTTCCCCCCTGACGCTCCAGGGTGGCAGTTCTACCACCCCTCCTCTCGTCGTGTTCTGTCCTCCCAGGACGTCACGTTCGACGAGTCAGTCCCCTTCTACCGCCTCTTCCCCTACCGTACTCCTTCCCTCCCCCCCCCCACCGGACTTCCTGGTGCCTGTTCCCCCCCCGGTAGTCCCCCTCCCCCCTCAGGTTCCTGCCCCTTCAGGTGTGTCCCAGGTAGACACAGTCGAGCCAGTCGAGGTTGCTGCTGAGTCTGGTCCTGTTGCGGGTGCAGAGTCTGGGGGTGCTACGCCTGCGGGTGCTGAGCTTGGGGAAGCTGCTGCTGGGGGTGCTGAGCCTGGGGGTGCGAGGCCGGGAGGTGCTGAGCTTGGGGGTGCTGCTGCTGGGGGTACTGAGCCGGGGGGTGCTACGTCAGGGGCTGCTGAGCCTGGGGGTGCTGAGCCTGGAGATGCGGAGCCTGCGACTGCTGGACCTGGGGGCTCTCCGGTTGCTCTGTCTTGGCGGGAGCCGCTCTCTCCACAGGAGCTGCGCGAGTGGTTTGCTCGCCGCTGGAGGCGTACTGCTGGAGCTGGAGCTCCTTCGACTGCTGAGGGTGCTGGTGCTGCCGGTCCCGGAGCTGCTGGGCCTGCGGGTCCTACTGGAGCTGGAGCTGCTGAGCCTGGGGGTGCTGAGTCTGGAGCTGCTGAGCCTGGGGGTGCTGAGTCTGGAGCTGCTGAGCCTGGGGGTGCTACGTCTGGAGCCGCTGAGCTTGGGGTTTCTCCTGGTGCTGCGTCTCGGCGGGAGCCCCTCTCTCCACAGGAGCTGCGCGAGTGGTTTGCTCGCCGCTGGAGGCGTACTGCTGGAGCTGGAGCTTCTTCGACCGTCGAGGGTGCTGGTGCCGCCGGTCCCGGAGGTGCTACGCCTGCGGGTCCTACTGGAGCTGGGGCTGCTGAGGGCGTTGGTGCTGAGTCTGCTGCTGTCTGTCCTGACGGTGGTTCTGCTGCTAGTGCTGCTGGAGGTACTGCCGCTGGAGGTGTTGGTGGCGCTGGTGCTGCCGCTGAGGGTGCTGGTGCTGTCCCTGCTGAGTCTGGAGCTGCCGCGCGGCCTCGGCCGTACTTCGTTCCGCTTCTGCAGCAGGTTCTTGGTCTTTCTCCTCCGGTAGAGTGTCCACAGCCCGTCCAGTCGCAGTCACTGTTGGAGCCTACCTCCCCACTGCCTGCTCCCTCTCCTTACACTGGTCCTACTGGAGGTCATACTGAGCGTCGTGAGCCTGCGTCTCGTCCTGCGTCGCCTGTTTGTGCTGCCCGCACTAGTGGTCGTGGTTCGCGTCCGCGTCCTCCTCCTGTCCCTGGCACGCACCGGATGTCTCTGCGTCCGTCCACTGCTCCTCTGCGTGCCCTTTTGCCTTCTCCTCCTGAGTCCTCCCTTCCTGTGCTTACCGACCCAGAGTCGGACTCCCTTCGTGCTGCCAGTCCTACTGTCACGCGTCTGCTTGCTACTGTCGTCACTGACCCCTCTTTTGAGTCCGCTGCTACGTCTGCTCTTGTCGCTGAGCTCGTCGACTTTGCTGCTCGCTGTCGTCTAGACTACGCTGCTAGTCTTGTTGCTGAGTCTGCGTCTGTCTGTCCTCCGTCCGTCGGGGGTGAGTGTGCTCTTGGCACGGACGTCCTAGAGGACAGGCAAGAGGAGTTCCAGTGTCTGGCTGCTGCTTCACCTCATCTCGCGTCTGTACTGCTTGCTCCTGAGGGAGACCCGGATGCACTAGACATCCCGACTCCGCGCTCTTACGCGGAGGTCGTAGAGGGTCCCTACTCCTCTCAGTGGCAGGCAGCTATGGATGCAGAGATGGCTTCCTGGAAGTCCACAGGCACCTACGTTGACGCGGTTCCCCCTCCTGGGGCGAACATCGTCAGTGGCATGTGGATCTTCAGGGTGAAGCGGCCGCCGGGCTCTCCACCTGTCTTCAAGGCGCGGTACGTTGCTCGTGGCTTCAGTCAACGGCTGGGAGTTGACTACTTTCAGACCTTCTCTCCCACCCCGAAGATGACCACTCTTCGGGTGCTGCTGCACATAGCCGCTTAGCGCGACTACGAGCTTCACTCTCTCGACTTCAGTACTGCGTTCTTGTAGGGGAGCCTGCACGAGGAGATCTGGCTGCGCCGTCCACCTGGCTTCACTGGGACTTTCCCTCCTGGCACCCAGTGGAGCCTCCGACGGCCACTCTACGGTCTCCGCCAGGCATCACGTGAGTGGCACGACACACTGAGGACAACGCTTGCGGCCCTTGGGTTTGCTCCTTCTACTGCTGACCCGTCGCTGTTTCTGCGCACCGACACTTCACTGCCGCCGTTCTACATCCTCGTGTACGTCGACGACTTGGTCTTTGCCACAGCGGACACTGCTGGACTCGCCTATGTGAAGTCCGAGTTGCTGAAGAGACCACACGTGCACAGACCTGGGTGAACTGCGCAGCTACCTTGGCTTGCAGATCACTCGGGACAGAGCACGCCGCACCATTACCCTGACTCAGTCACACATGGTGCAGCAGGTCCTTCAGCGCTTCGGCTTCACGTACTCCTCGCCTCAGGCCACTCCTCTGTCTACTCGTCACTCGCTCTCAGCTCTGCCTTCGGATGAGTCCGTAGAGTCGAGTGGCTGCCTCATGTACCTGATGACCTGCACACGACCTGACCTTGCATACCCTCTTAGCATTCTTGCACGCTATGTTGCTCCTGGGAGACACCGACCAGAGCACATGGCTGCAGCGAAGAGGGTATTGCGCTACCTGTGCAGTACGTCGGGCATGGGGCTAGTGCTTGGAGGGCGGAGTCCAGTGGTACTTAGAGGTCACGCGGACGCTTCTTGGGCTGACGACCAGGCTACGCAGCGGTCGTCACAGGGTTACACCTTCAGCCTTGGCTCCGGCTCTGTCTCGTGGCGGGCTACTCGCTCGTCTTCGGTTCTCAGCTCGAGTTGTGAGGCTGAGATCTACGCAGGGGCCATGGCTGCACAGGAGCTTCGCTGGCTCACCTACCTGCTGACTGACCTTGGAGAGCCGCCTCGTTCTCCTCCAGTGCTGTACGTAGACAACAAGGCCATGCTGGCCTTGTGTCGAGAGCAGCGTCTGGAGCACAGAACGAAGCACATTGCTCTTCGCTACTTCCTTGCTCGTGAGCTACAGCAGCGTGGACAGTTGCGGCTTGCGTACGTGGCCTCTGAGGCCAACACTGCTGATGTGTTCACCAAGGCACTCGCGCCTTGTGACCATCAGCGCTTCTGCACCCAGCTGGGTCTTGTGCCTGTCTTGCCTCACTTGCTCTCCTCTTGACTTTACTTGTACTGTCACATAGATATACCTGCTCTTGCTTGTCTAGTTTTATATATATATGTGTATACTACTGCATGTGAACTGGCCTTGTGGCCTTGCTCTTGTGCTCCGACTGTGTGGTGACTTTGTGATCCACCCTGAGCTTTGCTTTGTTTTGCTTGAGTGGTCTTGTGACCCCTTGTTCTCCTCCACTTTGCCTATGGGGGTGTGTCAGAACATATATGTAGCTTATGCTGTTGTGTAGGCTACAGTGGGGTATCCCATAGGGGGTACAACCCAATTAGGGTTTTGCTATTTGTACCCAACTCTTTCATAGTGCATTCATTTTTTCTCGTTCTATTTTCCACATATGCTTGGGCAGTGATTTTCAGAAAAATCAGCTATGTTTCTTGGCTTGTTTAATAATCTAATCGTCTCGTTTGTGTCATATCCGAACCAACTAGGTGTGTTTCTCTCTCTGCTTTTATACTCTAACCACTGTTTTTTCTATTACTTCAGCAGTTTGCAAGAAGTGCGAGAGCTTCTGGAAGTTTTCTCGCAAGTAGGTCATGGAACTCGGCATCAACGACACGAACATGGTTAACGCCGACCAGTCTGGAAGCTTCTTGAAAATGACCTACGAGCACACTCTACACCATCGAGGGGAGCGCATCGCTCAAATCTGCAGTGTCAGCTATGAGGAGGAGTGGATGGTCGTTATGCTTATCGTAAGTAGCGATGGCCGCAAGCTGTCACTAGTGGTAATATTCAAGCAGAAAATCATCCCGAAGATGTAAGTACCAGCCAGTAAGCTGTGTTATTTTATCGTTTTCTATGATGTCTTGTTAACGTACCGTAATCCCCTAGATATAGGACCCACCAGAAAGACGGTCCCCCGTGACTCTTAAGCGGCATATGGACCTTTATTTTGGCATGATTTGTGAGGAGCCCCCTTTTGCTACTAAACATCTTAAGACCACCCCTTACTATATAGTGTCTGTTTTTTTTCTTGCGAGTCAGTTTTTGAGAGGACTTTCTGAATTTCTAACGCGGTTTTTGTGAATGACAGTACACTTTGAAAGCACATACATTCTCAGTCGTAACTATGGAATGGAGAGGGGAGACCCCTGCCACCGACAAAGGGCAGCAGGGACCCTTTTTTGGATATGCATAGGGAGGTTGACAGATTGTCCTGGGGTTAAGCCATATGGAGAGGGATTTGTCCCTCCACGTGGCCTTATCCTCTGGATCACATAGACGAGCCACGACAGCTTTCTCGTCCTCGCCGGATCTTGCCACGGGTCTCTACCCAGCTTCGATGTGTTGCTTTTCCTTGCCTTACGTCTCATCTAGGTTCGGTATACCCGAGCATGCAATGTATAAGGTCGTTCCCTTCGCAATTTTTTCCTCTGGAACGTAATCCCTCTCCAGACAACATCGCATCATGGCAGTCAATTTTGCTGGAAGGTGGCCGCCACAAACGTTGCTACAAGGAATCTTGGCCGTGTTCCCCCCTTTGACAAACAAGTTCTCGAGCGAGTGCTGATGGTTTGATGGGGTCACCATTTGCAGGGCTCCAATTACGGGTTGAATTGTTGGGCAGGTGAACATGCTGTGCTCTAGTGATTCTGGCTCCCCATTGTATGAGCACTGTCTGGCTCTCATTCTGACAAGCCTTTAGCCAACTTGCAGGTTCATGCTATGAATCCTGAGGAGGACGTCCCTTGCCCTGAGTCCTCTCTTGCTTTCTACTGCTTTCCAATCAATTTTTCTCCCCCATTTCTCCTCACACTTGCCCCTTCTTCTTTAACACCGTTTTGGGACATATTCGTGTCATAATTAAAAATATATATATATATCTTTTTTACTGTTGATTCTAGGTGGTGTACCTTCTGTTGCCTATCAACTTCTGGTTTAGCCATTCATTCTCCCATTCCTAACTTGACATGGCATAGAGCCAGATTTCTTTACCATTGTGAGAGTACGACGGCTTATGCCAGCTATGCTTGCTTGCCTTTACTTTATCGTGCTATTTCTAGCATAGGATAATTATATGCATGCATGAATTGCTTGATTTCCTAGGCTAGGTGCTTTCCTATATTTTATTATAGTTATAGCACCGAGCTAGGTTGCGTGCACCGAATTCTGGCTTTTTGGTTGCCACCGAATTGCCTTCTACCGAATTCGGTAAGGATCCGTTCGGGACGCTACGCAGCCCGCGGAACCTTCGCGTAACACCTGGTTACGGGGCCTTGTGTCGAGCCTATATATAGCCTCGTGTTGTACCCAGGTGAACATTCAATTCAATTCATTCAATTCGACTCAATTCTCATTCTCTTTTCTGAACTCGATCCTAGATCCTCACACTTGGTAATCAAAGCCCGTTTACACGCGAAGTTCTTTCGACCGCTGAAAAACCAGTCTTCAAAAACCGCGGGGGCGACGCAGTCAAACATCGATTTCGGGTACGTAAAACCGGTTCCGTGTTTTTCGCTCCCCCTCGATTTGGTTTTTCGGACGCATTGATGTCAGGCATGGAGGGCCAAGGCGACAACTACGCGACTACGAGCGACATCGCGAGCCTCCGCACCGACATGGAGCAGGCGCAGGCGACGCTTCGTCGACTCGAGGCTTTTCTGACAAGCCAACCAGGGTTCGCCACCGCAGCAGCAGTGGCGACACTGACATTTCACGGACCAATGGCACCACTGTCGACGAACCTCGAAGCAGCACGACCGAGGCTCCCGGAGGCGTTCGATCCAAGCGCGAAGGGATCCGACGTCCGGCGATTCGTGGCCACCCTCGAAATTTACTTCGAGGCCATTGGCTGTTCGACCCCGCAACACGACGCAGCAAGGATTCGGCTCGCAGCGACACTGTTACGTGGACCGGCTCTTGAATGGATTTACTACACCGACGTAGCCCGCGGGGAGAAAACGTGGCAGCAGTTTCGGGCAGATTTAATCGAGCATTTCGAACCAATTAATACAACCTACATGGCGCGGCAGCAGATACACCGACACAAGCAATACAGTAGTGTAACACAGTACACGCAGCAGATGGAGTTACTGTTCAACCGCATCACCGACCTGACCGAAGGCGAAAAAATCCAGGCGTACACCGAAGGATTAAAAATGGAGATTCGGCGGCAGGTGATTGCGGCGAATTACAACAGCTACAGAGACATCGTGCATGCTGCCGAGCGATACGACGCGCTGACTCGAAGTCAACCCGAAACACGACGCTTCACGCCGAACCGTACATTCGGCACGGAGCGAACAGCACCCCCCACGTTCGCCGAACCGATGGATATCGACAAATACGACGCGAAGCAGCAGCCGACAAAATGCGAATTTTGCGGCGCAGCAGGACATCAGTTTTTTTCGTGCTACAAAATGAAGAAAGCACGTGCGGCACTCCGGGACGGAAACAGTGGAGCACCCCCGAAGTCAAAAAACGGGAATCGCCAGTAGCCGCGGATCGACCTGGCGATCGCGTAAAGATCCGAAAAGCAGGAAAAGGCGACGACGTGGCGACTTCGGAGCGGGTGAAAAAAGGAGAAAAAGATGGCGCGAATATAAAACGTCACGACGGATCGGCATCAGGGGAAATCGACGAGGCGAATGGAGGCTCATCGAAAAAAGACTCTGCACCGACCGGGAAACTCCAGCCGAACACCCACGAAAGTAAGAATTCGTTAAAAGTATCCTATAAAGATGCTCTAACGAAGAATATTGCTTCTCGTGGTTTACAAGCCTTAAAAAAATTCAGGGGAGGTCTAGAGGCCAAGAAAAAGCCTTTAGAAATTATTCAGGTACCTGAGAAGTTGGGCAAAGTACTACGGAGCGTAGAAAAGGGTCGTGCGTTCCGTGGAGTTAATATTCTCTCCCCGCAGAACAGTGTTAAGGCTCCCCGTCGCCCACAGGTGAAGCCTACAGAGCTGCCAAGGCTTAGAGGAGACATCCAGGCTCAGGAGAAATTATACAAGCCTCGGAGAAATCCTCCTACCCCCCAGGTGAAATTGGAAAGCGCTGAGTCAGGAATAGGAAAAAGGGAAGGTATTAAGTTTGATGTACCCTATGATCCTATTAACGAGACCCTCTTTGGCTACTCAGCGCAGCAGAAACCACTACTCCTAGAGGTGTTCTGCAATGGGCGACGCCTCCAGGCACTGGTGGACAGCGGTGCATCTCACTCGGTGTGTGACCACGGAGCATTGGAGAAAATTGGAGAGAAGGCGGAAGAGACCCAGTTTTCAGCAACCATGGTGGACGGTACGAAGCTTCCTATCCACGGCGAAGCATCACTGCAACTGCATATAGGTGCGTTGAGGTGGAAGCCGAAGCTACCAGTCACCAACATCAAAGGATTAGATTTTATCTTGGGGCGAGATTTCCTGAAGCGATTCAACCCCGAGATCGATTGGGTCAACAGCAAGGTGTGCATCTACAACAATGGGAAGCGGATAGCACTGCAAAGCTGGACGGATACAGGGGACGTACCTCAAACGACACTGGCACGGTTCGAATAGACGGTGAACGAGAGTAACACGGGTTACCTAGCACTGGTTATGGCAGCAGCAGAGGAGGAGAAGCCGAGTTCCGAGCTACCTGCAGCAGTGAAGGAGGTCTTGGAGCAGTACAAGGATATATTGCCCGATGACCTACCTGCAGGCATACCTCCAGCACGCACCCACGAGCACGAGATCATGGAGGAACCAGGTGCGAAACCCGTCTCACGTGCACCATACAGACTGAGTCCGACTGAACTGACAGACATGAAAAAACAGATAGAGTATCTACTGGACAGACAACTGATCCGCCCATCCACCTCTCCCTACGGCGCACCAGTTCTCTTCACTCCAAAACCAGACGGCAGTCTACGGATGTGCATCGACTACCGCGCACTGAACAAACAGACAGTCAAAAACAAATATCCCATGCCGCGCATAGACGACCTACTCGATCAACTGCATGGAGCAACAGTATTTTCGAAGCTGGACCTACGATCGGGCTACTGGCAGATCAAGATGGCAGACAACTCCGTCCACAAGAAACCGTTCCGGACCAAATACGGCTCCTACGAATACTTGGTGATGCCGTTCGGACTCTGCAACGCACCAGCAACATTTCAGGCAGAGATGAATCACATCTTACGACCCCTGCTGGACGAGTGCGTGGTGGTGTACCTGGACGACATTCTCATCTACTCCAAGAACATGAAGGAGCACGTGGAGCATCTACGGAAGGTGTTCGAGATCCTGCGGAAAAACAAGTTCTACGTGAAGCTGTCGAAGAGCGACTTCGCCCTGAAGAAGGTGCACTTTCTCGGGCACATGGTGAGTGCCGAGGGCGTACACGTGGACCCACGGAAGATCGAAGCCGTCAAGAAGTGGAAAGTACCAGAGAACGTGAAGGAGTTACAGCAGTTCCTAGGCTTTGCCAACTACTACAACAGGTTCGTGCCGCAGTACGCTAAGATAGCAGCGCCACTGACCGACCTACTGAAAAAGGATACGCCCTACAAATGGGATACCCCTCATCAGCAAGCCATGGAGCAGCTACAGACAGCACTGACTACAGCGCCAGTACTCATCTTGCCAGATCAAGACAAGGACTACGTGGTGGAAGCAGATGCTAGTGACCAAACAGTCGGAGCACTACTGATGCAGGATCACGGACGCGGTTTGCAGCCCATCGCCTACCTTAGTAAGAAGCTACACGGAGCAGAACTAAACTACCCCATTCACGACAAGGAAGCCTTAGCGATATTCATAGCCTTCAAGGCGTGGAGGTGTTACCTAGAGGGAGCCAAGGCTACAGTCTATACTGACCACTGCAGTCTCAAATACCTGAAGTCACAGCCGACACTCTCACGACGACAGGTGCGGTGGGTGGACTTCCTGGAAACTCACTTCCACTACGACATCGTCTACAAGCTTGGGCTACATAACAAGGCAGACGCGTTGAGCCGCCCCGGACATGTAGCAGGCATCCAGCTCGACGGGATGAACCCTCTGCTCAAGGGTCTATTCCAACATGGGTACTCCGTGGACGCAGAGATTGCTACAGCACAGACCAAGAAGCTATTACAGTGGGAGAAAGACTTAGCTGTAAGGAAGGGTTCAGGAAAAATTTGGGTACCGAATTACGCCCCGCTACGGCAGATCCTATTGGAGGAGTTTCACGACGTACCATACGCGGGACATTTCGGGAGCAACAAGACGTTAGCAGGGATAGCGAAGTATTACTACTGGCCCGGGATGGCAGCAGACGTGCAGCAGTTTGTCACCTCATGCGACACGTGCCAGCGGATGAAGAGTAGCAAGCAGAAAAAAGCAGGGTTACTTCAGCCTCTACCCGTACCGCAGCAGCCATGGCAGGTCGTTAGCCTCGACTTCATCACCGGACTTCCTTCGACCTCACAGGGGCACGATTCCATCCTCGTAGTCATCGATTAGTTCTCCAAAATGGGTCACTTCATACCGACCAACGCCACAGCTACAGTTGAAGCCACTGCTCGCCTCTTCTTCGACCGCATCATCACCATCCACGGCATCCCCGCTACACTCATCTCAGACAGAGACCCAAAATTCACCAGTAAGTTCTGGAAGGAGCTCATGCGACTATTGGGGACAAAGCTTGCAATGTCTTCAGCATACCACCCCCAGACTGACGGACAGACAGAGCGACTGAATCAAGTGGTTGAACAGTTACTACGCACAGCTTGCAAGGACGACGTCAGCCACTGGGACACACAGTTACCGACCCTAGAGTTCGCTTACAACAACGCATCACATGCGGCCACAGGGAAAACTCCTTTCTTCCTGTGTTACGGACGGGAACCACTCACACCACAGCAGCCAACTACACCGGTACACATCCAAGCCGCACATGACTTCGTCACCACCATGCAGCAGCTATGGGAGAAGACTCAGCGACGACTCACCACGATGCAGACCTCCCAGAAGCAGTATGCCGATCGTCAGCGACGTGATCACTCAGTAGCAGTCGGAGATCAGGTGCTTCTTGACACGCGCAACTTGAACCTGTCTCACCTCCCATCCAAACTCCGGCCTCGCTTCTGTGGTCCTTTTCTCGTTGACGCACAGGTGACACCAGTTACATTCCGCTTCCGCTTACTAGATACGTGGAAGCTTCACAATGCTTTCCATGTGCAGCTACTGAAACCCTACAAGGACCCCAACCAACAGTTCAAGGGACGGCAGCTACCGCCACCTCCACCTGTTCTTGTACAGGATGAACCCGAGTACGAGATCGAGCGCGTTCTCTCTCATCGGTGCCGCGGCGGCAAGACCCTCGAGTTCCTGATACGCTGGAAGGGATACGACCCCACTGAGGACAGCTGGGTTGCAAAAGCTGATATGGGCAACGCACGCCGTGCTCTCAAGGACTATCTTGTCAAGCAGGGTGTATCTCACGCCACCCAGCTTTGAGGGGTGGACGTGTGAGAGTACGACGGCTTATGCCAGCTATGCTTGCTTGCCTTTACTTTATCATGCTATTTCTAGCATAGGATGATTATATGCATGCATGAATTGCTTGATTTCCTAGGCTAGGTGCTTTCCTATATTTTATTATAGTTATAGCACCGAGCTAGGTTGCGTGCACCGAATTCTGGCTTTTCGGTTGCCACCAAATTGCCTTCTACCGAATTCGGTAAGGATCCGTTCGGGACGCTACGCAGCCCGCGGAACCTTCGCGTAACACCTGGTTACGGGGCCTTGTGTCGAGCCTATATATAGCCTCGTGTTGTACCCAGGTGAACATTCAATTCAATTCATTCAATTTGACTCAATTCTCATTCTCTTTTCTGAACTCGATCCTAGATCCTCACAACCATGGGCCCACCACCCTGTGCCCCACCCTAGTTCTACCGGTTGTTCGCTCGTTTTAGGGTTTTGTATGATCGTCACCTGTTCACCGCTCATAGCGCCCTTGTCGCCAGTTGGCTCTATTGTTTTAGGGTTTCGCCCATTCGCCGCGTGCTAGCCACCCATTCGCCGTTCGTTCGCTATTCGTTTGCCGCTAGTTCACCGCCCCTTGCCCGTAGCTCCCTAGTGCATCGCACATCCGGCGTGTCCCGTTCAAATATGCGACCCGCCACCCCACACCCCAGCGCCCCATCACCCCGCAGCCCAGCGCGCCCCGTCATCCCGCAGCCCAGCGTGCCCTGTCGTCCAGAAGACTAGCGGGCTCCGTCACCCCACAGCCTAGCGTGCCTGTCCCCTAACGCACCCTGCCTTCCGTTCCCGTCGCCTAGTGCACCCACCAGCGAGCCTCGTTTTAAGCTCTTTAGAGAGCCCGCCTTGCGCGCCAGCGTACAGCCCGTTCATTGCCCTGCTACTCTTCCTGCCCGTAGAACCGCCGTGAGCAAAAGCAGAGGGAGCCAGCAAGTGCCAGCAGCAGCTAGCAGTGCGCTAACAACAGCCAACAGCGTGCTTGCAGCGCCAGCAGCGGCCAGCAACGCGCTAGCATGGAGTAGATTGAGTGTGGCAAGAAGGCGAAATGCAACTATTGCTTTGTCAAGCCGGCAATCTACGCATTGACGGGAAGCTCTACAAGATTGATGCGAATCCATGCTTGTAAAAGGCATCGTAGAGAATTTCGGCTCTTGGTGAAAGATGGAGAAGATACGGAGGAGGATGGTGGCTCTTCCAATGACATATCACGAGCTTTGTTGAAGATCAAGGCTTAATCGGACAAGGAGAATCTCGAAAGACTCGTGCGCATCTTCACAAAGGGGCTCAACCTTTTCTCATTCATCAAAGATGAGGACTTACGGGAGTACTTGCTTTGACTCAACCCAAAGGCAAATGTTTCTAGCCACGTGGCTATTGCAAATATCCATGCCGCCTACAACGCTTGTATGAGTAAGATCAAGAAGCTTCTTGGGGATCTCTCATCAAAGGTGTCATTTACGCTTGAGATTTGGTCCGCCCCTACATATGATTCGTACATGGCTATCACTTGTCATTCGATTGATGATGATCTCAAGCCCAAAGCTATCTTGTTAGATTTCAAATATTTTTAAGGTCATCATATAGGCGAAGCCATCAATTGTGCATTTGTGAAGTGTGTGTATGAAGGTTGGGAGTTGGGGGAGAAGGTGATGGTCATCACGGTGGACAACGCCTCCAACAACAAATGATTCATAGACTTATTGGAAGTGGAGAAGGGAATCTCCACAGAAAGGCACATGAGATGCTTCAACCATATGATTCACCTTGTGGTGGAAGTCATCTTGAAAATGACCCCATTGAAGAAGCACTCAATAAGATTCGCGCATTCGCAACACATCTCAAGGATTTTTTTTTAGGAAGGGGAGATTTTGGAAGCGGTCCTAGTGAGTCTGCTTCCTCAGGTGCGGGTGAGTCTGCTCTCTCAGGTACCGCGTCGGCTCCGGCCTCTCACACCTTCACTCTTAACTCGGAGGCTTCCCGCTCCTTCTTTCGAGACCGCACCACACTCACGCCGCTTGGTCGGCCAATTGCAGTCTCTCTGGCAGACCCCTCTGGGGATCCTATCCTTGCTCACTTCTCCACTGTCCTCCCGTGTCCGGCGGCCCCCTCGGGCACCCTGTCTGGTCTTTACCTCCCCTCGTTCTCTACGAACTTGGTGAGTGGTGCTGACCTACAGGATGCGGGGGTTCACTAGTTCACTCCTGCAAGTCAACGAGTGACCCACTGCACGGACGCTCGAACAAGCCGACACCTGGCCACGTTTACACGTCGGGCGGGGTCGATCTTGTACACGCTGACCACTGCATCTCCTCCAGTCACTGCGTCTGGTCAGGTAGCTGCGTCGGGTCAGGTGTTTGCTGCAGCGTCCAAGTCTGGTCCTGAGTCTTCCCCCTGCTCGTGTCGTCTCCTGTCTCACGAGACTCTCCTCTGGCACCACCGCCTTGGTCACCCCTCCCTGCTTCGTCTCCGAAGCATGGCCTCCCGTGTCCTTGTCTCTGGTCTTCCCCGGTCCCTCCCTCCCCTTCCTCCAGGGCCTGGCCCTACCTGCGTCCCCTGTGTTGAGGGGCGGCAGCGGGCTGCCCCTCAATCCTATCAGTTACCTCCGACAGAGGCCCCGCTGCAGACGCTTCACATGGACGTGTGGGGCCCGGCCCGCGTCCGTGGACAGGGTCACGAGCGCTACTTCCTGCTGGTGGTTGACGACTACTCGCGTTACACCACAGTCTTCCCCTTGCGCAGCAAGGGTGATGTCACTGAGGTGTTGATCGACTGGATCCGCGCAGCTCGTCTCCAGCTCAGGCGGAGCTTCGGCTCGGACTTTCCTGTTCTGCGTCTGCACTCTGACAGAGGCGGAGAGTTCTCCTCTGGCCTTCTGCGAGCCTACTGTCGTGCACGAGGCATCCGCCAGACCTTCACGCTTCCGGACTCTCCACAGCAAAATGGGATTGCTGAGCGCCGCATTGGCATGGTCATGGACGTCGCCCGTACGTCCATGATGCATGCGGCTGCCCCCCATTTTCTGTGGCCGTTTGCGGTCCGGTACGCGGCGCATCAGATCAACCTTCAGCCCAGGGTCTTCATGCCGGAGACCTCCCCAGCTTTGCTGTGGACGGGGAAGGTTGGCGATCCGTCTACATTCCGTGTCTGGGGATCTCGGGCGTTTGTCCACGACTTGTCCTCGGACAAGCTGTCCCCTCGTGCTGCTCCCTGCGTCTTCCTAGGTTTCCCCCCTGACGCGCCAGGGTGGCAGTTCTACCACCCTACCTCTCGCCGTGTTCTTTCCTCCCAGGACGTCACGTTCGACGAGTCGGTCCCCTACTACCGTCTCTTCCCCTACCGCACTCCGTCCCTCCCCCCGCCACCGCTCTTCTTCGTGCCAGGTCCCCCTCCGGTAGACCCCCTCCCCCCTCAGGGTCCTGCCCCTTCAGGTGTGTCCGAGGTAGACGTTGTTGAGCGTGTCGAGGTCGCTGGTGACTCTGGTGCTGTTGAGGGTGCTGAGCCTGGGGGTGCTGACTCTGGGGGTGCTGAGCGTGTGGGTGCTACGCCTGGGGGTGCTGAACCTGAGGGTACTACGAGTGGGGGTGCTGAGCCTGGGGGTGCTGAGTCTGGGGGTGCTGAGGCTGGGGGTGCTACGCCTAGGGGTGCTGAGCCTGGGGGTGCTGAGCCTGGGGGTGCTGAGCCTGGGGGTTCTACGCCCGGAGGTGCTGAGCCTGGGGGTGCGGAGCCTGAGGGAGCTGGGCGTGCTGGTGCTGTGCCTGGCGGTTCTCCGGGTGCTTCTTCTCGCCGGGAGCCACTCTCTCCACAGGAGCTGCGTGAGTGGTTTGCCCGCCGCTGGAGGCGAGCTACTGGAGCTGGAGGTGCTGCGGGTACTGGAGGTTCTGTTGCTACTGAGGGAGCTGGTGCCACGGGTCCCGGAGGTGCTCGTACTGGGAGTACTGGAGCTGCTGGACCTACGGGTACTTCTGGAGTTGGAGCTGCTGCGGGTGTTGACGCGGTGGCTACTGCTGTCGGTCCTGGAGGCGGTCCTGCTGGGGGTGCTACTGGTGCTGCTGGAGGTACTGGAGCTGGAGGTGCTACTGGTGCTGGTGCTGCCGTTGGGGGTACTGGTGCTGTCCCTGCTGTGTCTGGAGTCGCCGCGCGGCCTCGGCCATACTTCGTTCCGCTCCTTCAGCAGGTTCTTGGTCTCCCGCCTTCTACTGGTCCTCCTCCTCCCTTAGAGTGTCCACAGCCTGTCCCGTCACAGTTACAGTTACAGCCGGCCTCCCCACTGCCTGCTCCGTCTCCCTACACTGGTCCTACTTGAGGTCTTGCTGAGCGTCGTGAGCATGCGTCTCGCCCTGCGTCGCCTGTCCGTGCTGCTCGCACTAGTGGTCGCGATTCGCGTCAGCGTCCTCCTCCTGTCCCTGGCACGCACCGGAAGTCTCTGCGTCCGTCCACTGCTCCTCTGCGTGCCCCTTTACCTTCTCCTCCTGAGTCTTCTCTCCCTGCTCTTGCCGACCCGGAGTCGGACTCTCTTCGTGCTGCAAGTCCTACTGTCACGCGTCTCCTTGCCACTGTTGTCACTGACCCTTCCTTTGAGTCCACTGCTGCGTCTGCCCTAGTTACTGAGCTCGTCGACTTTGCTGCTCGCTGTCGCCTAGACGACGCCGCCAGTCTTGTTGCTGAGTCTGAGTCTGTCTGTCCTCCGTCCGTCGGGGGTGAGTGTGCCCTTGGCACGGACGTCCTTGAGGACAGGCAGGAGGAGTTCCAATGTCTGGCTGCTGCTTCACCTCATCTCGTGTCCGTACTCCTTACCCCTGAGGGAGACCCGGATGCACTTGACATCCCGACTCCGCGCTCTTACGCGGAGGCAATAGAGGGTCCCTACTCCTCTCAGTGGCAGGCAACTATGGACGCAGAGATGGCTTCCTGGAAGTCCACAGGCACCTACGTTGACGAGGTTCCCCCGCCTGGGGCGAACATCGTCAGTGGCATGTGGATTTTCAGGGTGAAGCGGCCGCCGGGCTCTCCGCCTGTCTTCAAGGCGCGTTACGTGGCTCGTGGCTTCAGTCACCGGCAAGGAGTTGACTACTTTCAGACCTTCTCTCCCACCCCGAAGATGACCACTCTTCGGGTACTGCTGCACATAGCTGCTCACCGTGACTACGAGCTTCACTCTCTTGACTTCAGCACAGCTTTCCTGCAGGGCAGCGTGCACGAGGAGATCTGGCTGCGCCGCCCACCTGGCTTCACTGGGTCTTTTCCTCCTGGCACCCAGTGGAGCCTCCGGCGGCCAGACTACGGTCTTCGTCAGGCACCGCGTCAGTGGCACGACACACTGAGGACTACACTTGTGGCTCTTGGGTCTGCTCCCTCTACTGCCGACCCGTCGCTGTTTCTGTGCACCGAAACTTCTTTGTCGCCGTTCTACATCCTCGTGTACGTCGACGACTTGGTCTTTGCCACAGCTGACACTGCTCGACTCGCCCACGTGAAGTCCGAGCTGCAGAAGAGACACACGTGCACAGACGTGGGTGAACTGCGTAGCTACCTTGGCTTGCATATCACCCGGGACAGAGCACGCCGCACCATTACCCTGACTCAGTCACACATGGTGCAGCAGGTCCTTCAGCGCTTCGGCTTCACGTACTCCTCGCCTCAGGCCACTCCTCTGCCTACTCGCCACTCGCTCTCAGCTCTGCCTTCGGATGAGTCCGTAGAGTCGAGTTGCCCGTACCCAGAGCTTGTTGGCTGCCTCATGTACCTGATGACCTGCACTCGACCTGACCTTGCATACCCTCTTAGCATTCTCGCACGCTATGTTGCTCCTGGGAGACACAGACCGGAGCACATGGCTGCAGCGAAGAGGGTGTTGCGCTACTTGTGCAGTACGTCAGGCATGGGGCTTGTGCTTGGAGGGCAGAGTCCAGTGGTCCTCACTGGGCACGCAGACGCTTCTTGGGCTGACGACCACGCTACGCAGCGGTCGTCACAGGGTTACACCTTCAGCCTTGGTTCCGGCTCTGTTTCGTGGTGGGCTACCCGCTCGTCTTCTGTTCTCGGCTCCAGTTTTGAGGCTGAGATCTACGCCGGGGCCATGGCTGCACAGGAGCTTCGCTGGCTCACCTACCTGCTGATTTACCTCGGAGAGCTGCCTCGTTCTCATCCAGTGCTGTACGTAGACAACAAGGCCATGCTGGCCTTGTCTCGAGAGCAGAGAATGGAGCACAGAACGAAGCACATTGCTCTCCGCTACTTCCTTGCTCGTGAGCTGCAGCAGCGTGGTCAGCTGCGTCTTGCGTACGTGGCCTCTGAGGCCAACACTGCTGATATCTTCACCAAGGCGCTTGCGCCTTCTGATCATCAGCGCTTCTGTACTCAGCTGGGTCTTGTGCCTGCCTTGCCTCACTTGCTCACCTCTTGACCTTGCTTGTACTGTTACACATATATATATACACCTGCTCTTGCTTGTCTAGCCTTTTATATATATATGTACTCCTGCATGTGAACTGGCCTTGTGGCCTTGACCTTGTGCTCGGAATGTGTGGTGACTTTGTGATCCACCCTGAGCTTGCTTTGCTTTGCTTTGCTTGACTGGTCTTGTGACCCCTTGTACTCCCCCACTTTGCCTATGGGGGTGTGTCAGAACATTATAGCTTATGCTTTTGTGTAGGCTGTAGTGGGGTAGCCTATATGGGGTACAACCCAATTAGGGTTAGTACTTGTACCCAACTCTTTCATACTGCATTCATCCTCGTTCATTTTCACACATTTCATGATGAAGAGAGCAAGGTTGCTCCGAACCTCAATAAATGCGTACCTGGTGGAGTATGTGTCCGATGAGGTGGCGTGGGAACTTAGGATGAGGGGTGAAGAGTGGGATTGCATTGAGCGTCTTGAAAACCTTCTTGAGTCGTTCGACGAAGTACAGAATATGGTAGAGGGCTCAAGCTACCCAACCTTATCCTTGTGTATTCCATCTATTGATGCCTTAATGGATCTTTTGGAGGGGAGGGTGGAGGAGAAGGAGGAGTTTTGGAAGCGTACAAGGAGGGCCTTGAGAAATTCAAGGGATACGATAACCGATAATATGAGGAATACAACTTCGCTACGGTCTTGGACCCAAAGTTCAACCTTGAGTTCTATGCCGATGGTAGGTTGGGTGGTGAAATTCAAAGAACCGGTAGTGTGCAAGAGCACGTCACAAAGGCATGTATGGGGCAAAAAAGGAAGCAAAAGGGAGAACAAAGTTACGAGAATATCACTTCCGTCGCCACTCCCCAAACCTCCTCGTTGGAGCCGAGAAGGTCTTCTCTTTTGATTTCATTTTCCAACGTCGCACAAGTTGAAAGACCATGGAGGTTAGCACTCATTTGGACGGCTACCTTTGAAAGACGAGATTGAGTGTTTGACCCAATAGCGTTCTACCTTCCTCTTTATCCCATTGTCGTGCATATGGGGCGCGACTGTCTTCCCATACCGGGAACGTCGGCGGATTCAGAGCGCTCGTTTTCGATAGCCTGGCATGTCATTATGGATTTTCATCGTAGTTTAGATCCTAAGACGGTCCGCGCCTGCATTTGCTTGTGCTCATGGATGGTTTTCGAAGGAATAAAAGTTTGAGTTTGGTGTTATAACCTAGGATTGTGTAGTGCATTAATTGGTGTGCTTAGGGTTTAGGGTGCTGCACTCCTCTTCTGCAGCCGCTGGATGTCGCAATCAACTGTACCTTCAAGGCGCGCATTGGAGAGCTCTATAACGAGTGGTTCGCAAGCGTCGGCATCGACGCCTTCACACCCGCTGGTAAGTAGTCACCTATCCCGCTTTTTGTAAGCGACGGTCTTTAGTACCGTAGGAACCTTTTACTGTAAGCTTTCGCTTGTTCGCTTGTGTTCGCAGGGAACCTGAAGAAGCCGCCAGCTGACATCGTTCTGAAGTGGAACGCTGAAGCGTGGGCAGGAGTCGCAGCCAGGGCCTCAGAAGTCAGCGAAAAAAGGCTGATTTGGGTAAAAAAGGCTGAGATTTCAGACCTTTTTTAGAATTGTGGCTGATTTTTCAACATTTTTCTGTGAAAAAACAGGAAAATTTATGTGATTTGTAGTGTAAACTGGCATAAAATGGCAGATTTTTCTGATTTTTAGCATAATGTTTTGTACCAACTTTGATTGTTTCAGCCTAGCTCAAAACCAATCTGAGGCCCTGGTCGCAGCGAAGACCATCGAGCGGTCATTCAAGACATGCGGCATTAGCAATTGTCCCGACGGTGTGGAAGACCACCTCTTCCTGGCGAACATGCGGGATGCAGCGCACGTGGATGTGCACGACGATGTGCACGCCGCCGGAACCACTCAGAAGTGTGTCATCCCACTCTAAGCGACTAGCAACCAGGAGGAGACTTGCGCCACGATTTCTGACGATGGGGATGAGGACTAGGCAGTGCTAGTGTAGGTAGTATAGGTAGCGCAGGCATGTTTAAGTTTCTATATTCAACTTCTACCTTAAAAAACTATATTTTTTCTAGTGAAAATGTATTAAAACCGAAATATATAATAGTGAAGGCGGATCCAACTTGAAATCGTGCTCGGAAGAAGCAAAACTGGAACGACGATGGGCTGTGTAAAACACTGTTCCGGGCATCGCCCTTCCACAGACTGAATACACGTGATTCGTTCCCGCCAAAAAAAAATTCAGATCATGCTCGCGCGTTCGCATTTTCTGCATGCGACAGATGCACGACAGTTGTTTGTCGTGCGTTTTGATGGTTGGACCCGACTTCGACTTTCAAGCTGGGCCTGGGTTCCACATATGCTTACTTCAACTCCATTCACGTAGCTTGCCTAACTCACGGAGCTTTCCTAGCATAGAATTGCCAAAGACGAGGGATTAGGCTGATGCGGCATAAAAATGAAATTATCATTAGATTGTTTGTGATACTTCGTCGCCGTTGCTGCGTAGTGATATTTTCCTCGCGATCACAGAGAACCCCATTCCTATCGCCATTCATCTCACCCCTCTCATCGGCCACTATGCTATCCTCGAGTTCGCCAAATCGCCCACCCGTCTCCCTTTCCGTCGCGCGTCACGTCACCATCTCGTCGCCCTCTTCGTCGCCCTCTCTCCCCTCCTCTCCTCCCGTCGGCCTCTCTCTCGCCCCTCCCTACCGATCGCCCTCCCGTCGCTCGCCCCGTCGCGCTCTCTCTCTCCGCTCCCTTCCCGTCGCCCTCTCTTTCGCCCCTCCCTTCCCGTCGCGCTCTCTCTCTCTCCGCGCCCTTCCCATCGCCCTCTCTCTCGCCCCTCCCTTCCCATCGCTCTCTCTCTCTCCGCTCCGCCCTCTCTCGCGCTCCTCCTTCGAATCGCGCTCTCTCTCCGCTCCCTTCCCGTCGGCCTCTATCTCCGCTCCCTTCCCGTCGCGCTCTCTCTCTCCGCTCCCTTCCCCTCGCCCTCTCTCTCGCCCCTCCCTTCCCGTCGCGCTCTCTCTTTCCGCTCCCTTCCCGTCGCCCTCTCTCTCGCCCCTCCCTTCCCGTCACGCTCTCTCTCTCCGCTCCCTTCCCATCGCCCTCTCTCTCGCCCCTCCCTTCCCTTCGCGATCTCTCTCTCCGCTCCCTTCCCGTCGCCCTCTCTCTCGCCCCTCCTACCCGTCGCGCTCTCTCTCTCCGCGCCCTTCCCGTCGCCTTCTCTCTCGCCCCTCCCTTCCCATCGCGTTCTCTCTCTCCGCTCCGCCCTCTCTCTCGCTCCTCCCTTGGAATCGCGCTCTCTCTCCGCTCCCTTCCCGTCGCGCTCTCTCTCTCCGCTCCCTTCCCATTGCCCTCTCTCTTTTTGCTCCCTTCCCATCCTCCCTTCTCGCTCGCCTCGAATAGCCCTCCCGGCGACCTTCGACTCTTCCATCACGTATGCCCTCCTTTCTCCGTCGCCTCTCTCGTTCTCCCTCTGCTATCGCGTCAGCGGGACCCATTCCGTACTCTGTTATTGTGTATGGTTTGTTTGTTTTTTCTGTCTTTCCATCTATTCTCGACACCCTCTCTCCCACCGCCTATCCTTTCTCCCGTGGCCTATCTTTTCTCCCGTCGCCCTCCCGTTTCCCGTCGCCCTCCCGTTTCCCGTCGCCCTCCCGTTTCCCGTCGCCCTCCCTTTTCCCGTCGCCCTCCCGTTTCCCGTCGCCCTCGCGTTTCCCGTCGCCCTCGCGTTTCCCGTCGCCCTCCCGTTTCCCGTCGCCCTCCCTTCTTCCGTCGCCCTCCCTTTTCCCGTCGCCCTCGCGTTTCCCGTCGCCCTCCCGTTTCCCGTCGCCCTCCCGTTTCCCGTCGCCCTCCCGTTTCCCGTCGCCCTCGCGTTTCTCGTCGCCCTCCCGTTTCCCGTCGCCCTCCCGTTTCCCGTCGCCCCCCTTCTTCCGTCGCCCTCCCATTTCCTGTCGCCCCCTTCTTCCGTCGCCCTCCCGTTTCCTACGCCCTCCCTTCCCGTCGCCCTCCCGTTTCCCGTCGCCCTCCCTCTTTCTCTTCATTCGCGTCACCTTGCCCATCATAATTTCCCCCCTAGTGCTGTTTTTCTCTTCTGTTTCCCGTTATTGCACCTCTCCCAAGCCTCACGTCCAAGGCAGCACATTGATCAGAGCTCTACTAGCTCTAATAACGTTCAAACACTTTCACTCTCATCACGTACATGTGTGTCTGCTTGGGATTTAGCGTGAGATGTTGCTAGTTGTGAATTTGGTGAAGTATTGGCTCTAGTGAATGCAGGAGTGCTCGTCGCTCAACTTTGCGCCAAATTCGCACATGTGTATGTGAGAGAACCTGGCTGCCAATCAGAATTGACAATGAACTATTGTTCCTGGTCCAATAAGAAACTCG
Organism: Closterium sp. NIES-65; assembly: GCA_948144175.1. Lineage (NCBI taxonomy): Eukaryota > Viridiplantae > Streptophyta > Zygnematophyceae > Desmidiales > Closteriaceae > Closterium > Closterium sp. NIES-65. The sequence continues at coordinate 129,163 of CANXME010002640.1, forward strand.
TCCGAGGGTCGGAAAAAAAAGTACACATACAGCAATTCCAACATTCCAAAACAAAACAAAAATACTTCATCTTCAAGTGGACCCAACCAGGGCTAATTTTTTGTTTTAAGCAACCCTTATCATCAGTCCTGCACCTTAGCAATACTCTGATTATCAGTGTGACCCCTAGGGAAAATTCTTTTCCATCAGGGTTTTCCATAGTTTCAAAAAATTTACCCATTTAGAAAGCTTGCTTTCTCTTACTTATCATTTGGCATCGTTCTCATTTCAACTGGCATCGTTCTCATTTCAACTGGCAAATTACAACATGCACCTCGAGCTAGGAAACAGAAGTGCTAGTACATGTTACTATCTGCGTATCAATCATTGTACTAGCGATTCATCATGCTACTTGATGTCTATCATGCTACAAGCTATCGATCTTCTCGTTCAAGCAGCGTCGATGATGCCCGTCAGTGTTGGGGCGGGGGGTGGGAGAGTTGCATGAGCCGTTGGAAAACGAGAGACGTGGGTGGAGGGAAATGAGCTCCAACCCAAGATTTGTAGTTGGAGAAGGGCGTTTAGCGCGCTTCGACGATGCCAAAACATGCGTTACAAGCAGCTGCGCTTTCGAAATACGTAATTTTGAAAAACACTTCGTGTGTTTAAAAATTATAATATTTAGAAAGCTTGCTTTCTCTTACTTATCATTTGGCATCGTTCTCATTTCAACTGGGGTTCTTGAGACATGGGTAGCCGGGGCTTCCGATGACGGATGAGTGCCTCTGCGTGCTGTGCTGAGGACGGGGCATGATTCAGGTCCTGCAACTGGCGGGAGGCGTTGATGAGATGTTCGGCATTTGGCGTGACGTACATCTCCTTGGCTGCGTCACTACGCCATCGGCCCAGCCGTTTGAAGATTCTGTCTGGCACGCCGGTGTTTGCCGCGGCAGTGGCTGCACCCTTGCGAAAGGAATGAGTGCCCAGCTGTTGTTCTCCAAGTCCGATCTTCCCAAAGGCCTCTTTGCACCAGTTTCGGATTGTCGGATACGACGGTGGCCTTGATTGGCCACCTTGGGTGGAACCATGACCGAAGGTGCGAATCAGCGGCCCCCTTGATTGCTGATCGTATCCGGCGAGTCGAATGAGTCGTTGAGTGCCGCGGACAGGGCAGAACGGATCGTGTGTTGCGGCGATAGGTATCCATGTGCCTTTTCCAGCTTGGTCCGTCTTGGAGTACGGAATTAGGATCCACATGACCTCGTCGTCAAACTGGATGTCTTGCCACTCGATGGCGACGAGGTCTGAGTATCGCAGGAATCCGGAGTACATGAGAATGGGGATGAGCCCCTTCTGGAATTCGCCGGGGTTGTCAGATCGCAGGTATCCTGCCGACATGTCACGGACTTGTTGCAGCGAGACTGGCTCCTTCACTCTCGTGGGGTGAGGGCAGTGTCGTTTCGCAAAGTCGCGTACTTGAGTGGTGAATGGTCCTGCCGTTGGGCATGCGCTCCCAGTCATGCGGTGGGCGAAGCTCACGGCTGAGCAGGTGAGTTGTACCATGGATAGGGTGGCCTTGCGTTTGATGCCGTACACCAGGTAGTGCGAGGGTCATGTCTGCCGCGGGGAGGAATGGGAGGTCCACCTTTGCACAGAAGGCTCGAAACTTGACCCAGTATGGCTCGTACGTTTGGATCGTTGAGTCAGCACGAGACTGTGAGAGCATCTTTAGAAGCTGTACTTGTAGCTTTGGAAGTACGTCTGCGCGAAGGAGGACGAGATGGGTTAGTTGAAGACCACTCGTAATGCGACGATTGTACTATGAGGCAATCCTGTGCCTGAGAAAGCGGTGCGGTGCGAGCCTACTGCTAAACATTGGCTGCCGTGCGTCACGGGAATTTGTGCTTGGATATGCGGGGCCCAGCTAGGTGGGGAGGGTTGTAGGAGTGGCCACCAGGTTGCCCCTGGCCAATGTGGGACAACGAGGGTGAGTGAGGCGTGGGTGCGTTGTGCGTGGTGGATGACTGCTGGGATTAACTGGGGTGGCGGGAACGCGAAGCCATTCTCGGTCGACCATGAAATCGAGAATGCGTCGATTGCAGTGGCTTCCGGGTGTGGTATCTTTGAGCAGAATCGTGGCAGCTGCGAGTTGTTTGGGCTTGCGAAAAGGTCGATTGAGTGGGGACCCCAGCGACGATTGAGGATGCGGAACCATGGTTGTTTCAAGGAGTAATCGTCGTGGTCGATCATTTTGGACAGCTCATCTGCATGGGAGTTTAGCTCGCGCGGGATCCATTCAACAATTAATCGAGTGCCGAGCTCCATGCACGTGCGGATGATGTCCTTGCAAGCGGTGGTGAGGTCGGGGGTGCGAGAGCTGCCTTTGCGGAGGATGAAGAAGACCCCTTGGTTGTCCACCCTCACGAGCACGTGTTTTTGCTGAACCTTGTTCGCGTACGTTCGAAGGGCCCAAAGGACGCCTTCAATTTCCCTCCGAGTGCTGGACGTCATTCGCAATGGTTCTGGCATGGCTGCGCTTGCCTCTTCGATTTCACCAGGGAAGGTGAGAAGGGTGGCGCCCCAACTATGAGAGCTGGCGTCCACGTGAATTACCGCGTCATAACTATTCCGAACGTGGAATGGTGCGCCATTAAATTTGTCGAACTCTTCAAGCCAGAACTGCAACTCTTCAGCAACGGGGGGGGAAATGCTCAAGCTGCTTCCCCAGGATGGCGCGTCGTTAATTGCTTGTAGCATGGCGTGGCTGAATGCACGCGTCGTGGCGCCGAGTGCGACGGCCATCGACGCGAGTGTGCCGGTGATTCTGGCCAGGTGGCGGACTGGAACCTGTCGGCGCGCTTTGCTTGCGTCCAGTAGGTTCCGAATGTGTGCGTGAAGTGATGCCCGTCGATCGGTGCCAATTGAGAATTGACCAGATTTGGTGTCCAACTCGACGCCCAAGAATCGCAGATGTTGGGATGGCAGCAGCTGCGACTTTTTCGCGTTAATCACCAAGCCCGCCATCTTGAGGTCCGAAATTATCTGCTGGCATGTTGCTTGTGCGTGGGCATTGGACGTGCATAAGAACAGGATGTCGTCCACATAGGGTATCACTCGAACGCCTTGTTCACGCCAGCGCCTGGCTAGTTGTTTGATGAGCTGCGTGAAGACAAATGGTGCCGTGGCGAGGCCAAAGGGTAGTGAACGGAAGGCGTACGTGCGCCCTTCAAATTCGAAGCCCAAGAATTTCCAGCAAGAGTTGTGTATGTCGATATGGTGGTATCCCGATTTGAGGTCGATGGAGAACATCCAATCTCCCATGCGTGCCAGGTCGGCCACGCGGCTTAGGCCTTCGTATTTGAATTTAGGGATGGTCAGGTGCGCGTTCACTTTTCTGAGGTCGAGGATTAGCCTGCATTTTTCTCGTTGCTCAACCACGTTGAGTGGGCTTATGCATGTGAGCTCCGCTGCTGGGGTGACCACCGCCGCGCCGGTCTCGGTAAGTTCGCGAATGGCAGTGCGTGTGAACGCAGCATGCGTGTGCGCCCCGAGGTGGTTGCGCTCGTGAAACGGTTGTGGTGGGTTGTGGCTCCATGGCAGCCAGTAACCGTTAGCGATGACAGAGAGGATGAGGCTGCTGGGGCACCACGAGCTCCACCATGCAAGGGTTACGCGAAGCCGCCCGCGCATTTGCGTGACAGATTTGTCAGTGACGGCGAACTCGTACGGATCTCCGTCGCCTAGCGTCTCGTGTCGTGTTATCTCTGCATGTTTGCCGAGTGACAATGGCGCAGAGGTGTTAGAATGCAAGCCATCGTGTCTCAGGAATGTGCATGCGATAACGCGTGCGTAGACGCATCAACAAGTCGTAATCATCGTTTGTCACCCATGTGTGACGCGGTTCGCCTCTCTCTCCCCTCTCACTCTCTCTCTCCCTCTCTCCCTCTCTCTTTCTCTCTCTCTCTCTCTCTCTCTCCCTCTCTCTCTCTCTCTCTCTCTCTCTCTCTTTCTTTCTCTCTCTCTATCTCGCTCTCGTTCACTCTTTGCATTTGCTCTTGCTTTCCCTTTATCCATGACATGCCTTTTTGGCTCGTGGCCAATATAAAGGCTACCAATGCCAACGAATGGTGGGGCCGTTTGCTCGGGTTCGTGTGGGTGCTTGCCATTTTGTCGCTCTCTGGTTTTTTTTTTTTTTTTTTTTTTTGTCATCCAAAGCCAAGATCAGAAAGTACTTCTTTAAAAATAAAGCCCTTATAAGAAACGGGCCACACATAGCCATGCTTCCTAGCATGCATCCGCCCCGCACCGCACGGGCCAAATTATGGGACCAAAGGGCTTTCTAGTCCCTCTCCTGCCACCTAGGCCTATAGCCTAATCATCACCCTTAACTAGGGCTTGGCTCATGGCCACCGCAAACCCCTTTGGGTTGCCCACGGTCAACGCACTTGACGTGCACCGTGCCACGCGCGCTAAGGCGCAAACGCTCAAGGACCATCCCTACACCACGGGTGCGGGTCCTTGGCCGCCATTGCCATTCCGCGGGCAGCCACTTGCCACATGCCCCGGCTGGCCGCAGCGGAAGCATGTCCCACGGAAGTCGTGGAAGCTCCCCATAGGCGGGCCGCGCTTGGGGTTGAACGCCATGGGCCCGCGACCTCCGCCGCGGTGGGATCGAGCGTGCGCACCCTCCGCGCGATCTATCGCTGCCACGTCGGCGACGGCTTGCTTGAACGGGCGGGAGGTAAGGAGGCTCTTCTGCTGGTACATCTTGAACCGCTTGGCGACGCGATCGTCGGTGGCGTCCTCGACTTGAAGCATGTCGTAGCGCTCCGAAATGTAGTCGAGGGCGCTCGCGACCATTTCAAGTCCGCCCGCCGCGTCGCCGCGCTGCAGTTTGTACTCCGCGTGCTTCAGGTAGGCCCTCAGGTCCTCCAGGGGCTCCACTTTCGCTCGCACGATCGGGTCAATGAAGTTTGCCGCCGAAAAAGTGGGGTTAGTGCAAGGGAGGGGAGGGAGATTTTCCATGGGGGGGAAATTTGTTGCGTTGTTCGGAGCCTCACCGGCGTCGTCGTCTGAGTCGTCGAAGTCGTTGACTGCTGCAGCTTCAGGAGCGCTGGTAACGGCCTCCTTGTCGTGGCGGCGCGTTGATGGTCCTTTTGCTCCTTTTTCCTTTTTTGCAATGTCGTTTTTAGCCGATGCAGATGCAGCAGGTTGTGTAGTTTCGGCGGCGATCGCGCTAGCGGGGTGCTGCTGTAACAGGGACAGGAGGGCCTTGACTTGGTCCGGGGTCAACGCCTCGGTCAAGGCCTGGTCAGCCGTCGCGTCAGACGAGGCAGTCGTACGGCGCCTCTGGCGCTGACGCGACGGCCGGCCGGAGGCGTGTGCCGCTGGCGCGTGCTCCGCGTCCGCGGCGTGTGTCGCCACGTTCGCCACTGGCGCCACAGGCGCCACAGGTGCCACTGGCGCCACTGGCGCCGAAGGGTGCTGGGGGTGCTGCTCGGCGTTTTTGTTGACTTCGAGCCCGCCCAACAGCACGTCCACGGCGGTCGGAGCGGATGTTTCGCCGTCTGCCCGGCGCTTGTTGCGACGCTCGCCCGTCGTTTCACGGGCATTACGGTCGTTGTCGGAAATTATCGGGTCGTTGGCGACGATGTTGTTAGCACGGTTAAGCGTCGGCATCGCAGCCATCGTTGAGCGGTTTTGGTTAACGATGTCGGCTAATAAAGTTGAAGGAGAAACGCCTCTAGGTAATGAGCGAGTCCTCGCCAGCTTGAACGGTAAAACTAGAAGTGAGCTCGAGAAAATGGAGTTGCATGAGCCGTTGGAAAACGAGAGACGTGGGTGGAGGGAAATGAGCTC
>CANXME010002640.1:140000-167876 GCA_948144175.1 Closterium sp. NIES-65
GGGTGGCGCAGGATGGCTTGCAGCAGCGCGGCGTGCGTCATGTTGGGCGTCGCCACCACCACCACGTCCACCTCGCATGCGCCGCTCGCCAGCAGGCTGTGCACGTCGGGAAACAGCTGCGAGGCCGCGCAGGGGAGGGTGAGAGGGGCGGGCATGAGGAGATGGAGGAGCGCTCACTGCGTGCTGCGCTGTACACACCCGCCGCGCCATCACGCGACTGCCATCTCCTCTCAGCACCGACCACGATCACCTTCACTCGCATTCGTCGCCGTCCACCGCGCGAATCACTCTTTCCCCCTCCCCCCTACCCCACCCCTCCCCCACCGCGCACCTGCACGTCGGTCCAGCCGGCGCGGGCAGCGGCGGCGAGCCCGGCGACCTGCGAGGGCGGGTGGGGGTCGGCGAGCGCCACGAGCTGCACCGCCTCGCCGCCCGTCAGGTCGGGGCGGGCCGCCATGGCGGCGAGGTTGTGGATGTGCTCCACGCCCATCATGCCGCTCCCCACCACTCCGTACCGCACCCGCGCTTCACCGCTCGTTCCGCTCTGCCCGTCCATCGAGGCGAGTGCAATGGGGCCACGGCTGATGTAAGTTGGGCGTTATTTCACGTGTACGTGTACGTGCTGCAGGCAAGTGTAGAACAGTCTCTGAACTTTATATTTCGCCGCAATGTTGGCATACATAAACGCCGCTACATATTTCGCGTGTGCGGCTTGTGACTTAACCGACGACCCGCCAAAAGTACGGCGCAAAAGCGAGGACTAATGTATCGCCCTCAACGTAGTGTGTGCGAGAATTTGTCGTCCCAGCTCTTTGGAGGAAGTGGGCTTGTGACAGGAAACGTGGATGAATTTTAGGAAGTCTCGTTACAGCTAGGAATTAATCTGAGACAACACAACAGCGACAGAGATGGAATAGCAGCGTTTATGTCACAAAAATATAAATATTGAAAATAGATTGTACTCCATGTATTAACCACTTGTTGGAATAACCAAAAGGTTCTTTTATGGATTTGCAATCTCCACTTATCGCGTTACACTCATGTAGAGCATATGACCAAAGGGGGTCAAGAACAGGCCCCACGTTTTCCGAGTAAATTACTCTGTTTCTCTGAAAATCAGAGTCATTTTTGAAAGGAACTCTGTATCTGCTGGGTTTTGCTTTTAAAATTTTAGTTTTCTCTGATTTATCAGAGTTTTCTTGTAGGCTACGGTACTCTGAGCTCTCTGGGTTTTTATTCTAAGGACCGAGTTTACTCTGTACAGAGGATACATGCCCCCTAGCCACCCCCCCCACCTCCCCCCCCCCTCCCTCCCCCCCTCTCCCGAATATCGGGTTTTCCCCAAGTCGCCGAGAACACCATCCAGATTTCGTTCGAGTGTTGGCGCCAAGGCCTGCTAGTGCTCGGCTGGCTCACAGTTTCTCCACCCATTTCCCCAATCCATCAGGTGCCTTGCGTACCCCAACATCACAGCCACGCGTCTCCCCACTCTGTTCCGCACCCTGTTCAATGCAGACAACGCTGACGCTGCTGCGCCTGAACCTGATCCCGGCCCGTCATGCAGCTCTCGCCCTATGACGGGTCTGGACTCTGGAGTTTCTGAAAGGCGTAACAAATTACCCATACAGATCATACACCTTAGTAAACTAACATCAGAGTAAAGCAAAATATTACTCTGACGTGCCTGAGTTTTTTTCCCAGAACATAGGGTTACTCTGACCACTCAGAGTGAGGCGTAAGAATAACCCTATATTTCAGAGTTGGCAAAAAAACCACTCTGGAATTCAGAGTACCTAAAATCCAAAAGTAGGTCCTGGTCAAGAAACCAACAACCGACTTTTCGCTGACCGTAACCAGAATTTACGCGCTGCACCAGCTGTTGGAACAACCTTAGCGCATTGATTCATAACGAAACAGCTCATGTACCAGTAACGCATCAGCTCATATAGAGCGTGCAGCGAAGATCAACAAGTGAGAAAAGTGCCAGAAGTCCACTAGTGATCCCCGATTGATCATAGGGAAGGGTTACAAGCACGCTGGCCTGGGGGGTTATGGGCGCACTGACCCGCTACCGTATTCTCCCGGATAAAACACCCCCCCGTAATTGTATACCCCCGGGTAGCTTATACGGGGTGGGTGTTATATCCGACCCCGTTAGAACTATACCCCCATTTTTGGGGTGATTCTCTATAACACCCCCTTTTCTTATAGATTCCTAGTATAGCTGTTATCGAGTCCGATTCCTTACGGGAGGATATTGCGAAAATCACTCCCTAGAAGAAATGTCGCATGTACTTTCACTTAGAATCAGCCGAGATATCCCCCCTCCCACAATCTCGCTGTCGCCACGCTGGTAAATCCCAAAATCTCGCTGTCGCCACGCTAACGAATCTTCCACTGCAAGTGATCCAAGAGGTGAAGTGGCCCAAGTGGCCCAAGTGACAAATTATAATGTTGTCTAGGCTTTAGTGGGGTAGCCCATATGGGGTACACATTTCTAGGGTTGCATATTTGTATCACTTTCATTCCATAGTCATTTCATTCTCGTTCTAATTTCCTCATGGTATCGAGCAGGTTCCCCCGTGGGAACTGTGCCTAGGGCCCACCACATCGAGTTTTTTTTTTTTTTTTTTTCCTGCCCGAAGCGCACTCACCCCGAGTCGCGCTCCGGGCTCTCACTTCGTCGAGCCGCCCTAGCGGCCCCGCAGCCCGTCGATTCGGCCCCGTCGCCCTTCGCTGCGGTCCCGCCGCCCTTCGCTGCGGCTCCGCCGCCCTTCGCTGCGGCCCCGCAGCCCTTCACTGCGGCCCCGCCGCCCGTCTCAGCGGCCCCGCCGCCCTTTGCTGCGGCCCCGTCGCCTCTCTCGCTGCGACCCCGCCGCCCTTCTCAGCGGCCCCGCCGCCCTTCGCTGCGGCCCCGCCGCCCGTCTCAGCGGCCCCGCCGACCTTCACTGCGGCCCCGCCGCCCTTCGCTGCGGCCCCGCTGCCTCACATTGCAGCCCCGCCGCCTCACACTAAGGCCCCGCCGCCCTTCGCTGCAGCCCCGCCGCCCGTCTCAGCGGCCGCGCCGCCCGAGCCGCCCGAGCCGCCTGAGCCGCTGAGGAGCCGAGCCGCCCGAGCCGCCCGAGCCGCCCGACCTGCCCGAGCCGCCCGAGCCGCCCGAGCCGCCCGACCCGCCCGAGCCGCCTGAGGAGCCGAGCCGCTGGTGCCGCGGAGCCGCAGTTGCTGCTGAGCCGTCTGAGCAGCCGTGTTGCCGTGTTGCTGTGCTACTGAGCTGCCTGAACCGCCCTGTCTGGTGAGAGCAGCGCTTCTGTCACTGCACTGCCCCTGTCCTACAGTTCGTACTGCTAGTCTACTGTTGCCATGGCTACCCCTAGTGTCCTCGCGTTTGACGCTGAGGGTCGAGCCATTGACTTTGAGGTCTGGGTCGACGACCTGCAGCTGTTCTTACAATGCGATAGGGCAGACGGTCTCTCTCTCTTTGACCTCACCTCTGGCGCCTCTCCTGCCCCTGCTGCTGATGCTGACCCCACTGTTCGCTCCCAGTGGGCCACGCGCGATGCTGCTGCACATCTTGCTGTCCGTCGCCACCTGCCTACCACTGAACGCGCGCACTTTAGTCAGTGCAAGAGTGCTCAGACCTTGTACGACGCTGTAGTTGCGCGCTACTCTTCCCCTGCCACTGCTGCACTGAGCCGCCTCATGCTACCGTACCTCTTCCTTGACCTTGCTGCCTTTCCCACAGTCGCTGACCTCATTACGCACCTCCGCACTAGTGACACTCGCTACCGCGCCGCGCTTCCTGCTGACTTCTGCACCAAGAACCCCCCCCCCCCCCCCCCCCCATGTACATCACTCTCTATTATATAGTCACTCGCCTCCCTGACTCCCTTCGTGTAGTCAGGGATCACTTCCTCGCAGTCTGTCCCTCCACTCTCACTGTTGACCTCTTAGAGAAGGCCCTCCTAGCAGCGGAGAAGAGCATAGTCGCTGTAGGAGCCTCTCGTGGTGACCCTCGCACCCCCATCTTTGAGGGGTGTTCTCCTTCCCCCCTTTTGCCCTCTGTCGCCTCTGCCGCTGCGGCCAACCTCGTTGGTCTTGAGTTGGTCGGTGCGGCGTCTGCCCCTTGCGGGAGACGCCGCTCTGGCAAGGACAAGGGAGGCAAGGGCACGGGTGGAGCTAGCGGGGGCGGTGGAGGTGGCGGTGGAGGCAGCGGAGGGAGTGGGGGTGGCGGTGGGAGTGGTGGCGGGGGTGGAGGTGTCGGTGGCAGTAGTGGAGGCGGAGGCGGCGGAGGCGGCGACGGTGCTAGCGGAGGCGGCGGTGGTGGTGGAGGTGGAGGAGGCGGTGGTGGAGGAGGTGGAGGTGGTCGGGGTGGCGCTTCGCAGCGGAGCAGCCTTGGTGGTGGTCAGCGCCAGCAGCAGCAGCGTTCTCGGGACATTCCCCCCCCTCTGCAGCTCCGTGAGTGGTACGCGCAGCGTCAGCGTGGTGGGGGTTTTGGTCCGTGCACCTACGTCCTTCGCTCCGGCGACCGCGCGGGTGAGTAGTGTGGGGGTGCCCACCCCACCCAGCGCTACTTTGGCCGCCTGACGGACGCTTGGCGTCAGCAGTTCCCGGAGGCCAGTGAGATCCCCCGCTGGGGAGAGATTTCTAGGCAGGCGTAGCTATCTATGATCTTGATTTTGATGCTATCCTTGCTGCCATGTATGATGTGACTATAAGTGATGAGGGTGACTGTTACCGGTGTTTCCCGCCCGACCCGGGCATTGGTACTGCTGCTCTAGGTGCTGGTGAGGCTACTGCTCTAGGTGCTAGTGCCTCTGCGCCCTCAGGTGCTGGTGAGTCTGCGCTCTCAGGTACCACCTCGGCTTCGGCCTCCCTCACCTTCACACTTGACTCAGGGGCTTCTCGCTCCTTCTTTCGAGACCGCACCACACTCACGCCGCTTGGTCGGCCGGTTGCAGTCTCCCTGGCAGACCCCTCTGGGGGTCCTGTCCTCTCTCACTTCTCCACTGTCCTCCCGTGTCCGGCTGCCCCCTCTGGCACCTTGTCTGGTCTTTACCTCCCCTCGTTCTCTACGAACTTGGTGAGTGGTGCTGACCTGCAGGATGCAGGGGTTCACCAGTTTACTCCTGCGAGTCAGCGGGTGACCCACTGCTCGGACGCTCGCACAGGTCGTCACCTGGCCACGTTTACGCGTTGGCCGGGGTCGAGCCTCTACACCCTGACCACTGGGTCTCCTCCTGTCCCTGCGTCTAGCCAGGTAGCTGCGTCGGGTCAGGTGTTTGCTGCAGCGTCCAGGTCTGGTCCTGAGTCTGCCCCCTGCTCGTGTCGCCTCATGTCTCACGAGACTCTCCTGTGGCACCACCGTCTTGGTCACCCCTCCCTGCCTCGTCTCCGAGGCATGGCTTCCCGTGTCCTTGTCTCTGGTCTCCCCCGGTCCCTCCCTCCCCTTCCTCCAGGGCCTGGTCCTTCCTGTGTTCCCTGTGTCGAGGGGTGGCTCCGGGCTGCCCCTCACTCCTCTCAGTTTCCCCCGACAGAGGCCCCGCTGCAGACACTTCACATGGACGTGTGGGGCCCAGCCCGCGTCCGTGGACAGGGTCACGAGCTCTACTTCATGCTGGTGGTTGACGACTACTCGCGTTACACCTCAGTCTTCCCCTTGCGGAGCAAGGGTGATGTCACTGAGGTGTTGATCGACTGGATCCACGCAGCTCGTCTCCAGCTCAGGAGGAGCTTCGGCTCGGACTTTCCTGTTCTGCATCTGCACTCTGACCGAGGCGGAGAGTTCTCCTCTGGCCTTCTGCGAGCCTACTGCCGTGCGCGAGGCATCCGCCCGACCTTTACGCTTCCGGACTCTCCACAGCAAAATGGGATTGCTGAGCGCCGCATTGGCATGGTCATGGACGTCGCTCGTACGTCCATGATGCATGCGGCTGCCCCCCATTTTCTGTGGCCGTTTGCGGTTCGGTACGCGGCGCATCAGATCAACCTTCACCCCAGGGTCTTCAGGCCGGAGACCTCCCCATCTCTGCGGTGGACGGGGAAGGTAGGCGATGCGTCTGCATTCCGTGTCTGGGGATCTCGGGCGTTTGTCCGCGACTTGTCTACGGACAAGCTATCCCCTCGTGCTGCTCCTAGTGTCTTCCTTGGCTTCCCCCCTGACGCACCAGGGTGGCAGTTCTACCACCCCTCCTCTCGTCGTGTTCTGTCCTCCCAGGAGGTCACGTTTGACGAGTCGGTCCCCTACTACCGTCTCTTCCCCTAACGTACTCCTTCCCTCCCCCCGCCGTCGCACTTCCTTGTGCCAGGTCCCCCCCCAGGTAGACCCCCTCCCCCCTTAGGGTCCTGCCCCTTCAGGTGTGTCCCAGGTAGACGCAGTCGAGCCGGTCGAGGTTGCTGCTGACTCTGGGGGTGCTGCGCGAGTGGGTGCTGAGCCTTGGGGTGCTGACTCTGGGGGTGCTGCGCGAGTGGGTGCTGAGTCTGGGGGTACTGAGCCTAGGGGTGCTACGACTAAGGGTGCTGAGACTGGGGGTCCTTCGCCTGGGGGTGCTACGTCTGGAGCTGCTGAGCCTGGGGGTGCTGCGTCTGGAGCTGCTGAGCCCGGGGGTACTGAGTCTGGAGCTGCTGAGCCTGGGGGTGCGGAGCCCGCGGCCGCTGGACCTGCTCGTGTGACGTCTGGCGGTGCTAGGCCTGGTGGTTCTCCGGGTGCTTCGTCTCGGCGGGAGCCACTCTCTCTACAGGAGCTGCGCGAGTGTTTTGCCCGGCGCTGGAGGCGTACTGCTGGAGCTGGTGCTTCTTCCGCTGCTGAGGGTACTGGTGCCGCCGATCTCGGAGGTGCTAGCCCTGGGAGTGCTGGAGCTGCTGGGCCTCCGAGTGCGACTGGAGTCGGAGCTGCTGAGGGTGTTGGCGCTGAAGCTACTGCTGTCAGTCCTAGCGGCTGTCCTGCTGCAGGTGCTGCTGGTGCTGCTGGAGGTACTGGAGCTGGAGGTGCTGTTGGCGCTGGTGCTGCCACTGGGGGTGCTGGTGCTGTCCCTGTTGTGTCTGGAGTCGCCGCGCGGCCTCGGCCGTACTTTGTTCTGCTCCTTCAGCAGGTTCTTGGTCTTCCTCCTCCCTTAGAGTGTCCACCGCCTGTCCAGTCACAGTCACAGTTACCGCCGTCCTCCCCACTGCCTGCTCCTTCTCCCTACACTGGTCCCACTGGAGGTCTTGCTGAGCGTCGTGAGCCTGCGTCTCGTCCTGCGTCGCCTGTTCGTGCCGCTCGCGCTAGTGGTTGCGGTTCGCGTCAGCGTCCTCCTCCTGTCCCAGGCACGCACCGGATGTCTCTGCGTCCGTCCACTGCTCCTCTGCGTGCCCCTTTGCCTTCTCCTCCTGAGTCCTCTCTTCCTGCCCTTGCCGACCCGGAGTCGGACTCTCTTCGTGCTGCCAGTCCTACTGTCACGCGTCTCCTTGCTACTGTCGTCACTGACCCCTCTTTTGAGTCCACTGCTGCGCCTGCTCTTGTTGCTGAGCTCGTCGACTTTGCTGCTCGCTGTCGTCTAGAGTACGCTGCTAGTCTCGTTGCTGAGTCTGCGTCTGTCTGTCCTCCGTCTGTCGGGGGTGAGTGTGCTCTTGGCACGGACGTCCTTGAGGACAGGCAGGAGGAGTTCCAGTGTCTGGCTGCTGCTTCACCTCATCTCACGTCCGTACTGCTTACCCTTGAGGGAGACCCGGATGCACTTGACATCCCGACTCCGCGCTCTTACGCGGAGGCCGAAGAGGGTCCCTACTCCTCTCAGTGGCAGGAAGCTATGGATGCAGAGATGGCTTCTTGGAAGTCCACAGGCACCTACGTTGACGCGGTTCCCCCACCTGTGGCGAACATCGTCAGTGGCATGTGGATCTTCAAGGTGAAGCGGCCGCCAGGCTCTCCGCCTGTCTTCAAGGCGCGCTACGTGGCTCGTGGCTTCAGTCAGCGGCAGGGAGTTGACTACTTTCAGACCTTCTCTCCCACCCTGAAGATGACCACTCTTCGGGTGCTGCTACACATAGCCGCTCACTGTGACTACGAGCTTCACTCCCTTGACTTCAGCACTGCTTTCTTGCAGGGCAGCCTGCACGAGGAGATCTGGCTGCGCCGTCCACCTGGCTTCACTGGGACTTTCCCTCCTGGCACCCAGTGGAGCCTCCGACGGCCAGTCTACGGTCTCCGCCAGGCACCGCGCGAGTGGCACGACACACTGAGGACTACGCTTGCGACTCTTGGGTTTGCTCCCTCTACTGCTGACCCATCGCTGTTTCTACGCACCGACACCTCTTTGCCGCCGTTCTACATCCTCGTGTACGTCGACGACTTGGTCTTTGCCATTGCTGACACTGATGGACTCGCCCACGTGAAGTCCGAGCTGCAGAAGAGACACACGTGCACAGACCTGGGTGAACTGCGCAGCTATCTTGGCTTGCAGATCACCCGGGACAGAGCACGCCGCACCATTACCCTGACTCAGTCACACATGGTGCAGCAGGTCCTTCAGCGCTTCGGCTTCACGTACTCCTCGCCTCAGGCCACTCCTCTGCCTACTCGCCACTCGCTCTCAGCTCTACCTTCCGATGAGTCCGTAGAGTCGAGTTGCCCGTACCCAGAGCTTGTTGGCTGCCTCATGTACCTGATGACCTGCACTCGACCTGACCTTGCATACCCTCTTAGCATTCTCGCACGCTATGTTGCTCCTGGGAGACACAGACCGGAGCACATGGCTGCAGCAAAGAGGGTGTTGCGCTACTTGTGCAGTACGTCAGGCATGGGGCTTGTGCTTGGAGGGCAGAGTCCAGTGGTCCTCACTGGGTCACGCGGACGCTTCTTGGGCTGACGACCAGGCTACGCAGCGGTCGTCACAGGGTTACACCTTCAGCCTTGGTTCCGGCTCTGTTTCGTGGCGGGCTACTCGCTCGTCTTCTGTTCTCGGCTCCAGTTGTGAGGTTGAGATCTACGCCGGGGCCATGGCTGCACAGGAGCTTCGCTCGCTCACCTACCTGCTGACCGACCTTGGAGAGCCGCCTCGTTCTCCTCAAGTCCTGTACGTAGACAACAAGGCCATGCTGGCCTTGTGTCGAGAGCAGAGACTGGAGCACAGAACAAAGCACATTGCTCTTCGCTACTTCCTTGCTCGTGAGCTACAGCAGCGTGGTCAGTTGCGGCTTGCGTACGTGGCCTCTGAGGCCAACACTGCTGATGTTTTCACCAAGGCACTTGCGCCTTGTGATCATCAGCGCTTCTGTACTCAGCTTGGTCTTGTGCCTGTCTTGCCTCACTTGCTCACTTCTTGAACTTGCTTGTACTGTTACATATATATACTCCTGCTCTTGCTTGCTTAGCCTCTTATATATATATGTGCTCCTGCATGTGAACTGGCCTTCTGGCCTTGAACTTGTGCTCGGAATGTGTGGTGACTTTGTGATCCACCCTGAGCTTTGCTTTGCTTTGCTTGACTGGTCTTGTGACCCCTTGTTCTCCCCCACTTTGCCTATGGGGGTGTGTCAAATTATAATGTTGTCTAGGCTTTAGTGGGGTAGCCCATATGGGGTACACATTTCTAGGGTTGCATATTTGTATCACTTTCATTCCATTGTCATTTCATTCTCGTTCTAATTTCCTCACCAAGTGGCCCACAATATCCTCGTACTCGGTTTTGCGGCATTGATCAATAATCTTGAAGTGAAGTCAGACCCCTAATTTTGTTTCACATATTTTTTGTTTTATAAAAAATATACCATATCATAAGACCCGGGTATTATATAGGATTTTCCTTTGAGGAGACCCCCCCCATTTTTTTCCAGTGGTTTTCATAATACCCTAAGGTGTTTTATCCGGGAGAATACGGTACTTAACAAGCTCTTTTATCCCAATGGTCTAGTGGTTGCGATTCTGATATGGTATCAGAGCCAAGGTCTCGCGTTCGAATTCCGGTGTATGCACTTCGGGCATCCTAGTGCGGGGGGGTGTCAGAGGTCCACTGGTGATCCCCGATTTATCCTAGGGAAGGGTTACCGTCAGCCCCCGGATAGAAGCGCCCTTGGGGTTATAATGAAACACTGTTTTTTAGGGGGTGCGCTTATAATTGAGGAATTTTATAAGCGCCCGCGACTATAAAATGTCAAAATTGAAATGGTTTTTTTTTACATGTATTTGAAGCTTTTTCAAACGGGGATTCAATCCACATCTAGAACGTTCGAGTTTGTGCATGAAACGCGCGTCAAATTGCCAACAAGGCGTGGAATCACGCCCGCCACGCCTTGCTCGCCTGGCCAGATTCATCGTACCGAATCTGACCCATGCCAACGCACACGCAGTTTAGTGTGCGACTGCCCAATCAGGGCCGACTGTCGTGCTAGCCACGACGCAGTACAACCACAAATGGGGCATATGCGGCAAGATTCCTTGCCAACAACGCTTGGACCTCACCACATCAGCTCCTCTGCGGAGAGATGTTTCTCCCCTTAGCCTGCAGAGGAACCCGGGCCGCGAAGTTGGAGGGGTCTCGGGCAAGGGTTTCAAACAGGCGTCATTCTCCCTGTTTTTTTCAGATTTCTTGTTTCCCATCGGCCTGCCTTAGCCATGGCGGGCCTACCAGGCACCCATTTCCTCTTTAGGCGCCGAGGAGCTGCTGACAAAGCTCCCGATTACTCCCAGTGGCAGAGTCGTCCAGCGCCAATACCTCCTTCTTCTGCGCCTCCTGCTCCTCCTGCGCCTCCTGCACCTCCAGCGCCTCCTGCTCCTCCCGCTCCGCCTAACGTCGTCATCAACGGTGTGCCCGTTCTGCAGCTTCTCCCTCGCGGCTACTCTGCTTTCGATGCGTACATCTCTGAGCCCGAGCACGAGCCTGAGCGCAGCGACGAAGATGAAACCGGTCCCGGTCTTTCGTCACGTTGGGGAGACCCGGAAGACTGCCCGCACAACGAATCCGCCACCGGTGCCGAAGACGATGTTGAGTGGTGGGCGGCCGACGGTCTTCCCGAGGACTTGCCTGTCCCAAGTTTTCCCCCGCCCAATAAAAAAAGGCCCCACCCCTGCACCCAGAATCGTGATTCCCGCCCCCCGTCTCCCAGGAGCAGGCGCTCAAGGCACAATCGGCACTCCTATACTTCTCAGGAGAAGCTGCACTGGATTTCATAGCTGGAGTCCGGTGCTGTGAGTGTGCGGAAGATGGCGCGCGACTCTGGTATCTCCCGAAAGTCCCTGGCAGAATGGAAATCGCGGAAGGGTGAGCTGGAGGGCGCGCATGGGGCTCGCAAGCGTCTTCACGGGCGTGGTCGGTCGTCGTGGTACCGCGACATGGAGATCCAGGTCTACTCACGAATACTTGCCGCCCGAAAAAAGTGCCTCGCAGTGTCGGTCGGCCGCCTGCAGCAGTGGTCGCGAGAGGTGATGAAGAGCCTGCATCCTGAGGTAAAGTGGGCGGGATCTCAGAGGTGGACCGAGCGTTTTCGGCGCCGCTGGAATCTCACTACCCGAGCGAAGACCCGTGTCGGCCAGAAACTATCCTCCGCTGAGTGGGTGTTGTTGTCTTCGCTCTTGTTTATCCCCTTTGCCAACCGGTCGATGTGCTAATGTTTTTTTATGGTTTGTGCCTCCCCGTCCCTTCCAGAGTGTGAGACGCAGGTGCGAAACTTCTGGAAGTTCGTGCGACACACCCGCCGACAGTACGGAATCGACAACCGCTGGATCATTAATGCGGATCAGACCCCGCTCTGGCTCGAAATGCCAACTGAACGCACTGTCGAGGAGGTGGGGGTCCGCTCCGTGCCCATCCGCAGCGGCGGCTATCAAAAGGAACGCGTGACGGTGATGCTCGCCTGCACCGCTAGCGGCGAGAAGCTCAAGCCCTGGGTGTTCTTTACGCGCAAGACAGTTCCAAAGGGGAATTTCCCCTCCGGTAAGCCGAGCAGCTTGTGCAGTCCCGGTAGGATTTGCATGTGTTGTTTTTTTTTACTGATGTCAATCTCAACGTTGTGCGGATGTGCAGATGTCGTGGTCGCCGCACATTGTCAGGACATTATAGCTTATGCTTTTGTGTAGGCTATAGTGGGGTAGCCCATATAGGGTACAACCCAATTAGGGTTAGTACTTGTACCCAACTCTTTCATAGTGCATTCATTCTCGTTTCAGTTTTCTCATGGTATCGAGCAGGTTCCCTCGTGGGAACTGTTCCTAGGGCCCATTGATTCCATTTTTTTTTCCTGCCCGGAGCGCGCTCAGCCCTTGCCCGAGTCGCGCTCCCCCTTTCTCACTGTGTCGCGCCGCCCTTGACGGCCCCAATCCGCCGCCCTAGCGGCCCCGTCGCCTACCCCGCGGCCCTCGAGCCGCCCTTCCCGGCCCCGATTCGCCGCCCTTTCGGCCCCGTCGCCTACCCCGCGGCCCTCGCGCCGCCCTTCCCGACCCGGCCCCGACCCTGCGGCCCCGTCGCCTACCTGCGGCCCTGCCACCTACCTGCGGCCCCGCCGCCTACCTGCGGCCCCGTCGCCTACCTGCGGCCCCGCCGCCTACCTGCGGCCTGTCGCCTACCTGCGGCCCCGTCGCCTACCTGCGGCCCCGTCGCCTACCTGCGGCCCCGTCGCTGCCCTTCCCGGCTCAGGCGCCGCCCTTTATCGGCCCCGACGCCGCCCTTTCTCGGCCTCGACGCCGCCCTTCCCGACCCGGCCCAGTCTCTGCTGGCCCCGTCGCCTACCCTAGGGCCCCGGCGCCGCCCCCTTCCCGGCCCCGGCCCAGCCCCTGCTGGCCCCGTCGCACGCCCTTCCCGGCCCCGACCCCGCCTTCACGCGGCTCCGCCGAGCGCCACCCGAGCCGCCGCGCCGCCTGAGCCGCCGAGCCGCCTGAGCCGCCCGAGCCGCCCGAGCCGCCGTCCCGCCGAGCCGCCCAAGCCGCCCGAGTCGCTTGAGCCGCCCGAGCCGCCCGAGCCGCCCGAGCCACCCGAGCCGCAGAGTAGCCGAGCCGCCGAGCTGCAATTCCTGCCGAGCCACCGAGCTGCAGTTCCTGCCGAGCTGCCGAGCCGCCGAGCCGCCCGAGCCGCCCTGTCCGGTAAGAGCAGCGCCTTTGTCACTGCACTGCCCTTACCCCACTGTTCGCGCTACCAGTCTACTGCTGTCATGGCTACCCCTAGTGTCCTCGCTTTTGACGCTGAGGGTCGGGCCATTGACTTTGATGTCTGGGTAGATGACCTGCAGCTTTTCCTACAGTGTGATAGGGCAGACGGTCTCTCCCTCTTTGACCTCACCTCTGGTACCTCTCCTGCCCCTGCTGCTGATGCTGACGCCACTGTTCGCTCACAGTGGGCCACACGCGATGCTGCTGCACGTCTTGCTGTGCGTCGCCACCTGCCTACCTCCGAGCGTGCGCATTGTAGCCAGTACAAGAGTGCTCAGACCTTGTACGACGCTGTAGTTGCACGCTACTCCTCCCCTGCCACTGCTACACTGAGCCACCTCATGCTACCGTACCTCTTCCCTGACCTTGCTGCCTTTCCCACACTCGTTGACCTCATTACGCACCTCCGCACTAGTGACACTCGCTACCGCGCTGCGCTTCCTGCCGAGTTTTGCGCCAAGAACCCCCCCCCCATGTACATCACTCTCTACTACATAGTCACCCGCCTCCCTGACTCCCTTCGCGTAGTCAGGGACCACTTCCTCTCAGTTTGCCCCACCACCCTTACCGTTGACCTCCTCGAGAAGGCCCTCCTAGCAGCGGAGAAGAGCATAGTCGCTGTAGGAGCCTCTCGTGGTGACCCTCGCACCCCCATCTTTGAGGGGTGTTCCCCCTCCCCCCTTTTGCCCTCTGTTGCCTCTACTGCTGCGGCTGACCTCGTTGGGCTTGAGTCGGTCGGTGCGGCGTCTACCCCTAGCGGGAGACGCCGCCCTGGCAAGGGCAAGGGGGGCAGGGGCGCTGGAGGAGCTAGCGGGGGCGGTGGAGGCAGCGGTGGAGGCGGCGGAGGGAGTGGGGGTGGCGGTGGGGGTGGTGGCGGGGGTGGAGGTGTCGGTGGCGGCAGTGGAGGCGGAGGCGGCGGCGGCGGTGGCGGTGGGAGCGGAGGAGCTGGCGGAGGTGGCGGCGGTGGAGGAGGCGGTGGCGGAGGAGGTGGAGCTGGTCGGGGTGGCGCTGCGCAGAGGGTCGGCTCCGGTGGAGGTCAGCGCCAGCAGCAGCAGCAGCAGCAGCAGCAGCACCGCACTCGTGACATCCCCTCCCCTCAGCAGCTCCGTGAGTGGTACACTGCACGCCAGCGGGGTGGGGGTACTGGTCCGTGCACCTATGTCCTACGCACCTGCGACCGCGCGGGTGAGCAGTGCGGGGGTGCGCACTCCACCCAGCGCTGCTTTGGCCGCCTGACGGACGCTTGGCGTCACCAGTTCCCGGAGGCCACGGAGATCCCTCGCTGGGGTGAGCGGTCTAAGGCTGCTGTCTTTGACCTTGACTTTGATGCTATTCTTGCTGCCATGTATGCTGTGACTACTGGTGATGAGGGTGACTGTTACCGGTGTTTTCCGCCCGACCTGGGCATTGAGACTGCCGCTCTAGGTACTGGTGAGGCTGCTGCTCTAGGTGCTAGCGAGGCTGCTGCTCTAGGTGCTCGTGCGTCTGCTCCCTCAAGTGCTGGTGAGTCTGCTCTCTCAGGTTCTGCGTCGGCTTCGGCCTCCCACACCTTCACCCTTGACTCGAGGGCTTCTTGCTACTTCTTTCGAGACTGCACCACACTCACGCTGCTTGGCCGGCCAGTTGCAGTCTCTCTGGCAGACCCCTCTAGGGGTCCTGTCCTTGCTCACTACTCCACTGTCCTCCCGTGTCCGGCAGCCCCCTTTGGCACCCTGCTTGGTCTTTACCTCCCCTCGTTCTCTACGAACTTGGTGAGTGGTGCTGACCTGCAGGATGTGGGGGTTCACTAGTTCACTCCTGCGAGTCAGCGGGTGACCCACTGCACGGACGCTCGCACAGGCCGACACCTGGACACATTTACACGTCGGCCGAGGTCGAGCCTGTACACACTGACCACTGAATCTCCTCCAGTCACTACGTCTGGTCAGGTAGCTGCGTCGGGTCAGGTATTTGCTGCAGCGTCCAGGTCTGGTCCTGAGTCTGCCCCCTGCTCGTGTCGCCTCCTGTCTCACGAGACTCTCCTCTGGCACCACCGCCTTGGTCACCCCTCCCTGCTTCGTCTCCGAGGCATGGCCTCCTGTGTCCTTGTCTCTGGTCTTCCCCGGTCCCTCCCTCCCCTTCCTCCTGGGCCTGGCCCTACCTGCGTCCCCTGTGTCGAGGGGCGGCAGCGGGCTGCCCCTCACTGCTCTCAGTTTCCCCCGACAGAGGCCCCGCTGCAGACGCTTCACATGGACGTGTGGGGCCCGGCCAGCGTCCGTGGACAGGGTCACGAGGGCTACTTCCAGCTGGTGGTTGACGACTACTCGCGTTACACCACAGTCTTCCCCTTGCGGAGCAAGGGTGATGTCACTGAGGTGTTGATCGACTGGATCCACGCAGCTCGTCTCCAGCTCAGGCAGAGCTTCGGCTCGGACTTTCCTGTTCTGCGTCTACACTCTGACAGAGGCGGAGAGTTCTCCTCTGGCCTTCTCCGAGCCTACTGTCGTGCACGAGGCATCCGCCAGACCTTCACGCTTCCGGAATCCCCACAGCAAAATGGGATTGCTAAGCGCCGCATTGGCATGGTCATGGATGTCGCTCGTACGTCCATGATGCATGCGGCTGCCCCCCATTTTCTGTGGCCGTTTGCGGTTCGGTACGCGGCGCATCAGATCAACCTTCACCCCAGGGTCTCCATGCCGGAGATCTCCATAGCTTTGCTATGGAAGGGGAAGGTTGGCGATGCGTCTGCGTTCCGTGTCTCGGGATCTCGGGCGTTTGTTCGCGACTTGTCTGCGGACAAGCTGTCCCCTCGTGCTGCTCCTTGCGTCTTCCTTGGCTTCCCCCCTGACGCGCCAGGGTGGCAGTTCTACCACCCCACCTCTCGTCATGATCTGTCCTCCCAGGACGTCACGTTTGACGAGTCGGTCCCCTACTACCGCCTCTTCCCCTACCGCACTCCGTCCCTCCCCCGGCCACCGCTCTTCCTTGTACCAAGTCCCCCCCCGGTAGACCCCCTCCCCCCTCAGGGTCCTGCCCCTTCAGGTGTGTCCCAGGTAGACGCAGTCGAGCCTGTCGAGGTTACTGGTGACTCAGGTGCTACTGAGGGTGCTGCGCCTGGGGGTGCTGACTCTGGGGGTGCTGAGCGTGTGGGTGCTGTGCCTGGGAGTGCTGAGCCTGCGGGTGCTCCTACTGGGGGTGCTGAGCCTGGGGGTGCTGCGACTGGGGGTGTTGAGCCCGAGGGTGCTGCGACTGGGGGTGCTGAGCCTGGGGGTGCTGAGCCTGGGGGTGCTACGCCTGGAGGTGCTGAGCCTAGAGGTGCGGAGCCTGAGGGAGTTGGGCCTACTCGTGTGGCGTATGGCGGTGCTAGGCCTGGAGGTTCTCCGGGTGCTTCGTCTCGACGGGAGCCCCTCTCTCCACAGGAGCTGCGTGAGTGGTTTGCCCAGCCGCTGGAGGCGTGTTGCTGGAGCTGGAGGTTCTCCAGCTGCTGAGGGTGCTGGTGCCGCGGGTTCCGGAGGTGCTCGTGCTGGGAGTACTGGAGCTGCTGGGCCTGCGGGTGCGGCTGGAGCTGGTGCTGCTGAGGGTGTTGGCGCGGAGGCTGCTGCTGTCGGTCCTGGAGGCGGACCTATTGGGGGTATTACTGATGCTACTGGAGGTACTGGAGCTGGAGGTGCTCCTGGCGCTGGTGCTGCCGTTGGGGGTACTGGTGATGTCTCTACTGTGTTTGGAGTCGCCGCGCGGCCTCGGCCGTACTTCGTTCTGCTCCTTCAGCAAGTTCTTGGTTTCCCGCCTTCTACTGGTCCTTCTCCTCCCTTAGAGTGTCCATAGCCTGTCCCGTCATAGTTACAGCCGGCCTCCCCATTGCCTGCTCCTTCTCCCTACACTGGTCCTACTGGAGGTCTTGCTGAGCGTCGTGAGCCTGCGTCTCGCCCTGCTTCGCCTGTCCGCCCTGCTCGCACTATTGATCGTGGTTCGCGTCAGCGTCCTCCTCCTGTCCTTGGCACGCACCGGATGTCTGTGCGTCCGTCCCTGCTCCTCTGCGTGCCCCTTTGCCTTCTCCTCCTGAGTCCTCTCTTCCTGCTCTTGCCGACCCAGAGTCGGACTCTCTTCGTGCTGCCAGTCCTACTGTCACGCGTCTCCTTGCTACTGTCGTCACTGGCCCTTCCTTTGAGTCCACTACTGCGTATGCCTTAGTTACTGAGCTCGTCGACTTTGCTGCTCGCTGTCGTCTAGACTACGCTGCTAGTCTTGTCGCTGAGTCTGCGTCTGTCTGTCCTTCATCCGTCGGGGGTGAGTGTGCCCTTGGCACGGACGTCCTTGAGGACAGGCAGGAGGAGTTCTAGTGCCTGGCTGTTGCTTCACCTCATCTCGTGTCCGTACTGCTTACCCCTGAGGGAGACCCGGATGCACTTGACATACCGACTCCGCGCTCTTACGCGGAGGCGATAGAGGGTCCCTACTCCTCTCAGTGGCAGGCAGCTATGGACGCAGAGATGGCTTCCTAGAAGTCCACAAACACCTACGTTGACGAGGTTCCCCCGCCTGGGGCGAACATCGTCAGTGGCATGTGGATTTTCAGGGTGAAGCGGCCGCCGGGTTCTCCGCCTGTCTTCAAGGCGCGCTACGTGGCTCGTGGCTTCAGTCAGCGGCAGGGATTTGACTACTTTAAGACCTTTTCTCCCACACCGAAGATGACCACTCTTCGGGTACTGCTGCACATAGCTGCTCACCGTGGCTACGAGCTGCACTCTCTTGACTTCAGCACGGCTTTCTTGCAGGGCAGCTTGCACGAGGAGATCTCGCTGCGTCGCCCACCTGGCTTCACTGGGTCTTTTCCTCGTGGCACCCAGTGGAGCCTCCGGCGGCCAGTCTACGGTCTCCGCCAGGCACCGCGCGGGTGGGACGACACACTGAGGACTACACTTGCGGCTCTTGGGTTTGCTCCCTCTACTGCCGACCCGTCGCTGTTTCTGCGCACCGACACTTCTTTGCCGCCGTTCTACATCCTCGTGTACGTCGACGACTTGGTCTTTGCCATAGCTGACACTGCTGGACTCGCCCACGTGAAGTCCGAGCTGCAGAAGAGACACACGTGCACAGACCTGGGTGAACTGCGCAGCTACCTTGGCTTGCAGATCACCCGGGACAGAGCACGCCGCACCATTACCCTGACTCAGTCACACATGGTGCAGCAGGTCCTTCAGCGCTTCGGCTTCACGTACTCCTCGCCTCAGGCCACTCCTCTGCCTACTCGCCACTCGCTCTCAGCTCTGCCTTCAGATGAGTCCGTAGAGTCGAGTGGCCCGTATCCAGAGCTTGTTGGCTGCCTCATGTACCTGATGACTTGCACTCGACCTGACCTTGCATACCCTCTTAGCATTCTCGCACGCTATGTTGCTCCTGGGAGACACAGACCAGAGCACATGGCTGCAGCGAAGAGGGTGTTGCGCTACTTGTGCAGTACGTCGGGCATGGGGCTTGTGCTTGGAGGGAAGAGTCAGTGGTCCTCACTGGGCACGCAGACGCTTCTTGGGCTGACGACCAGGCTACGCTGCGGTCGTCACAGGGTTACACCTTCAGCCTTGGTTCTGGCTCTGTTTCGTGGAGCACAGAACGAAGCACATTGCTCTTCGCTACTTCCTTGCTCGTGAGTTGCAGCAGCGTGGTCAGTTGCGTCTTGCGTACGTGGCCTCTGAGGCCAACATTGCTGATATCTTCACCAAGGCATTTGCGCCTTGTGATCATCAGCGCTTCTGTACTCAGCTGGGTCTTGTGCTTGCCTTGCCTCACTTGCTCACCTCTTGACCTTACTTGTACTGTTACATATATAGATACCCTGCTCTTGCTTGTCTAGCCTTTTATATATATATGTACCCCTGCATGTGAACTGGTCTTGTGGCCTTGACCTTGTGCTCGGAATGTGTGGTGACTTTGTGATCCACCCTGAGCTTGCTTTGCTTGACTGTTCTTGTGACCCATTGTACTCCCCCACTTTGCCTATGGGGGTGTGTCAGAACATTATAGCTTATGCTTTTGTGTAGGCTGTAGTCGGGTAGCCCATATAGGGTACAACCCAATTAGGGTTAGTACTTGTACCCAACTCTTTCATAGTGCATTCATTCTCGTTTCAGTTTTCTCACACATCCCAACGGTTGGATGGACGCGGACGGCTTCCTCGCGTGGCTCGACGGTACGGTGGGCTCGTACGTCAACCCGAGGTTCGGAGTGCGCAGTAGGAGGGCGATGCTGGTGCTTGACTCCTACCGCGGGCACCTGACTGATAAAGTGAGGGCGAAATTCGGCGAGCTGCGTATCGTTCCGGCCGTCATACCACCTGGCTGCACATCGGAGGTGCAGCCGTTGGACGTCGCGGTGAACCACTCCTTCAAAGCAGCTGTGCGACAACTGTACCAGGAATGGTTCGAGAGCAAGGGTGTTGACTGCCTGACTGAAAGAGGTGAGATTTAAGATTTAGGACCGAATGTTTTTCAATTATTGACCCTGTTCTAACTGATGAATCTTTCTACGTGTGGCAGGCAACATCCGCAAGCCACCACCAGAGCTGACGCTCAAGTGGATCTCCAAGGCCTGGAAGGCGGTGCCCAAGGAGTTGATTGAGCGCTCGTTTCTAACCTGCGGCATCAGTAACGCCTTGGAAGGGTCTCAAGACGGTCTCTGCCTGCGGCTTCGGCGGGACGCCGTCAAAGGCGAAGTGGATCTTGACGACGAGATTGCAGCAGATGGATTCTGGTGCAACAACGTAGACGAGCCTGAGTCGGACGGTGAGACCGCCGACGAAGGCACCGCCACTGCTGAGGAGGATGCCTAGGTTGTGTAGGTAGAGTAGAAATGTGTAGGACGTGAAAATGTGGTAGAAAATGTAGAAAATGCGAAGATGTAGTCGGATATGTAGAGAAAACGTAGTATGGCAGTAGGATACTAATTGTAACAGCTTAAAACTTAAAAATCTAATTTTTATATGGTGACACTTATAATGTGTAAGGTAGTAGGGGTGCGCTTATAATCCGTAAGGCTCGAAGCATGCGCTTATAATCGAGGAGCGGATATAAGCGCCCTCATCCTTTTATAAGCGCCGGCGCTTATTCGAGGCCTGCGCTTCTATCCGGGGGCTTACGGTACAGGCACGCTGGCCTGGGGGGTTATGGGCGCACTGACCCGCTACTTAACAAGCCCTTTTATCCCAATGGTCTAGTGGTTGGGATTCTGACATGGTATCAGAGCGAACGTCTCGGGTTCGAATACCGGTGTATGCATTTCGGGCATCCCAGTGCGGGGGGGTGTCAGAGGTCCACTGGTGATCCCCGATTGATCCTAGGGAAGGGTTACAGGCACGCTGGCCTGGCGGGTTATGGGCGCACTGACCCGCTACTTTAACAAGCCCCTTTATCCCAATGGTCTAGTGGTTGGGATTCTGACAAAAAGCAACGGTCACGACTGTTGACTACCATAAACTAGAGTCGCAGCTGTAAAATAAAAGTGCCCATTGCAAAAATGTAACCATAAAAGAATTGCAGTAGTCACTGCAACTTTAGCGATGCCTATAATATAGTGAATAAGGAAATGTACCCCTCATAATACATGGCTAGCGACGACTTTATAAACGCAAATGTAATACCTTGTTTATCATCTTCTTACCGTTTATGCATCCACTATATTGAGGTCTCAATCATAAGGGAAGAGTCAACTGTTAAGAACCTAAGGCAGGAATGAGTGGATTAGGTGAAGGCTAGGGTACAAGACTAGGGTATCAAGAAAGTTTGTGTACCCCCTAGAGCTAATCCCCATCTAGCCTAGATGACCTAAACAAGCATATATATAATTTGACACACCCCCATAGGCGAAATGGGGGATAGCCAGAGCAAGAAACGGTCACAAGATCAGTCAAGAGAAGAAACAAAACACAGCTCAGGGTGGATTACAACGTCACCACGCAGTCTGAACACAAGCAAAAGACCACAAGGCCAGTTCATATGCAGATATATATATACATATATATATCACAGTACAAACAAAGCCTACAGCAAGTGAGGAAGTGTGGGCACTAGGCCTAACATGGTGCAGAAATGCTGATGATCACCAGGCGGAAGCGACTTGGTGAATATATCAGCAGTGTTGGCCCGAGTGGCCACGTAAGCAAAACGAAGCTGACGCTGCTGCAGCTCTCGAGCAAGGAAGCAACAGAACTGGAGGAGAACGAGGCCGCTCTCCCAAGTCGGTCAGCAAATAGGTGAGCCAGTGTAGCTCCTGTCCAGCCATGGCTGTGGTGTAGATCTCGGCCTCACAGCTGGAGCCGAGAACTGAAGACGAACGTGTAGAACGCCAGGAAACAGAACCAGAACCAAGGCTGAAGGTGTAACCCTGTGACGACCGTTGCGTAGCCTGGTCGTCAACCCAAGAGGCGTCCGAGTGACCAGTGAGGACAACGCCACCCCGTCCTCCAAGCACGAGCCCCATGCCCGATGTACTGCACAAGTAGCGTAGTACCCTCTTAGCAGCATCCATGTGCACCTTTCGGTGCCGACCAGGAGCCACGTAGCGAGCCAGAAGGCCAAGAGGGTACGCAAGATCAGGACGAGTGCAAGTCATCAAGTACATGAGGCAGCTCACTAGCTCTGGGTAAGGACCACTCGGCTCTACGGACTCGTCCAAAGATGGAGCTGAGAGCGAGTGACCTGTAGCCAGAGGAGTGGCCTGTGGTGAGGACCAGGTGAAGCCGAAGCGCTGAAGGACCTGCTACACCATGTGTGACTGAGTCAGTGTGATGGTGCGGCGTGCTCTGTCCCGGGTGATCTGCAAGCCAAGGTAGCTGCGCAGCTCACCCAGGTCTGTGCACGTGTGTCTCTTCTACAGCTCCGACTTCACCAGGGCGAGCGCCTCAGTGTCAGCAGTGGCAAAGACCAAGTCGTCAACGTACACGAGGATGTAGAACGGCGGGAGCGAAGTGTCGGTGCGCAGAAACAGCGACGAGTCAGCAATCGACGGGGCAAACCCAAGAGCCGCAAGTGTAGTCCTTAGTGTGTCGTACCACTCACGTGGCGCCTGGCGGGGACCGTAGACCGGCCGCAGGAGGCTCCACTGGGTACCAGGAGGGAACGACCCAGTGAAGCCAGGAGGGCGGCGCAGCCAGATCTCCTCGTGCAGGCTGCCCTGCAAGAAAGCTGTGCTGAAGTCAAGAGAGTGAAGCTCGTAGTCACGCTGAGCGGCAACGTGCAGCACCACCCAAAGAGTAGTCATCTTCGGGGTGGGGTAGAAGGTCTGGAAGAAGTCAACTCCCTCTCGCTGGTTGAAGCCTCGAGCAACGTAATGAGCCTTGAAGACAGGTGGAGAACATGGCGGCTGCTTCACCCTGAAAATCCACATGCCACTGAGAATGTTCGCCCCAGGAGTGGGAACCTCGTCGACGTAGGTGCCTGTGGACTTCGAGGATGCCATCTCTGCGTCCATGGCTGTCGGCCACTGAGAGGAGTAGGGACCCTTGATCGCCTCAGTGTACGATCGTGCAGTCGGGATGTCTGGTGCATCCGGGTCTCCCTCAGGGGCAAGCAGCATGGACACGAGATGAGGCGCAGCGGCTGCAAGACACTCAAGATCCTCCTGCCTGTCCTCAAGGACGTCCGTGCCAAGAGCAGACTCACCCCCGACGGACGGAGGACAGACAGGCTCAGACTCAGTAACAAGACTAGCGGCGTAGTCTAGACGACAGTGAGCAGCAAAGTCGACAAGCTCAGCGACCAAGGCAGACGCAGCAGCAGACTCAAACGACGGGTCGGCGACAACAGTGGCTAGCAGACGCATGACAGTAGGGTGCTCAACACAAAACCGGTCAGACTCAGGGTCAACAACGACAGGTAGAGAGGACGCAGGCAGAGACGGCAGGTGAACTCGTGACGGCAGAGAGGAAGGACGACGGACGACAAGGGAAGGGCCGGGGACAGCCGGCTGACGCGGACGAGGAACACGACGACTCGAACGAGCGGAAAGGACAGGTGAGACAGGACGCGACGCAGGCTCACGACGCTCAGCAAGGCCCTCTGTCTGCTCAGCGTAAGGAGAAGGAGCAGGCAGAGGTGAGCCAGGCTATAACGGAAGACCAGTAGATGACGGGAGGCTAAGAACCTGGCGAAGCACGGAGCGAGGCTGGGTGGCAGGGACGACGGAGTCGGCGGAGCAAAGAACAGGCGCGGCTGTCAGTGCCACCAGCACCAGCAGCTCCAGCACCCTCAGCAACTCCAGCACCCTCAGCAACTCCAGCACCTCCAGCAGCTCCAGCACCCTCAGCAGCTCCAGCACCTCTAGCACCCTCAGCAGCTCAGCTCCAGCTCCTCCCACAGCTCCAGTACCCTCAGCAGCTCCAGCTCCTCTAGCAGCTCCAGTACCCTCAGCAGCTCCAGCACCTCCAGCAGTCCCAGTACCCTCAGCAGCCCCAGCACCTCCAGCAGCTCCAGAACCCTCAGCACCAGCCCCACCTGGTGCAGCACCCCCAAAACCGGCACCTCCAGTCCCAGGGTCTCCAACAGTAGTGCCACCAGCAGCAGCACCCTCAGACACGCCACCGTCAGCCCCAGCAGCTCCAGCACTCCCAGTACGAGCACCTCCGGGACCAGCGACACTAACACCTCCAGCAGGCAAAGGACCAGCACCACTCCCAGCTCCAGTGACGCCAGCAGAAGAACCCCCAGCAGTAGAGCCCTGAGGTGCAGAAGCGCGACGCTGACGACGACCGTACCAGTCGTGCAGCTGCTGGGAGGTGAGAGGCACACGCGGACGAAGACGGCTACTCCAAGGAGACCGCGTAACAGCAGTCTCAGGACCCTCAGGCGACTCACCCCCAGACTCAGCACCCCCAGGCTCCGCACACGCAGGCTTTGCACCCCCAGACTCAGCACCCCCAAACGCAGCACCCCCAGACGCAGGACCTCAAGGCTCCTCACACGTAGGCTCAGCACCCCCAGGCTCCGTACCCTCAGGTCCCTCACGCCCAGTGCCCCAGACTCAGCACCCCCACGCTGCAAACCCCCAAGCTCCACATCCCCAGGGACAGCACCACCACCAGCAGGACCGGAGTCACTAGTGACCTCAACAGGCGCAGGGACGGGAGGGTCTACCTGAGAAACACCCGAAGGAGCAGGACCTGGCGCGGGGAGTGGGTCTACCTGGGGAGGACCTGGGGCAAGAAAGAGCGGCAGGAGAGGGCGAGGAGCAGTGCGGTAGGGGAAGAGGCGGTAAAAGCGGACTGACTCGTCAAAGGTGACGTCCTGGGACGCAAAGGCACGGCGCGAGGCGGGGTCGTAAAACTGCCAGCCAGGCGCGTCAGGGACGAAGCCAAGGAAGACACATGGAATGGCGCGAGGGGAGAGCTTGTCCGCGGTGGTATCACGAACAAAGGCACGAGCACCCCAGACCCGGAAACGCGACACGTCGCCAACCTTCCCCGTCCACAGCAGTGTGGGCGAGGTCTCCGGCAAGGAGACACGGGGCCAAAGGTTGAGCTGATGCGCGGCGTACCGGACCGCAAACGGCCACAGAAAATGGGGGGCAGCCGCATGGATCATGGAGGCACGAGCGACCTCCATGACTAAGCCAATGCGGCGCTCAACAACCCCATTCTGCTGCGGAGAGGCCGGAAGCGTGAAAGTCTGGCAGATGCCGTGCTCCACACAGAAGGCCGCCAAGAGGTCTGAGGAGAACTCACCACCTCTGTCAGAGTGCAGACGCAGGACAGGAAAGTCCGACTGGAACCGCTCGCGGAGCTGGAGACAAGTAGCGCGGATCCAGGGGATCAAAACATCAGGGACATCCCCCTTGCGCTGCAAGGGGAAGACCGTGGTGTAGCGCGTGTAGTCGTCGACAACCAGCAGGAAGTACCGATCGTGGCCCTGTCCACGGACGCGGGCTGGGCCCCACACGTCCAGGTGGAGAGTCTGCAGTGGAGCCTCTGTGGGAGGGAACGAGGAGGAGTGAGGAGCGGCGCACTGCCGCCCCTCCACGCAAGGAATGCAGGGTGGCGCAGGCAAGGGAGGGAGGGCAGGCAGAGACTAGGGAAGACAAGAAACCAGAAAGCGAAAGTGCATGCTACGAAGGCGAGGCAGGGAGGGGTGTCCCAGGCGGTGGTGCCACAGGAGGGTGTCGTGAGACAGCCGGCGACACTCACACTGGGTAGCTACCTGAGCAGACGCGTGCAGCTGGGGAGGACAAAGGGGTGAAGAGGGACTCAGTGGTGAGGGTGTACAGACTGGACCCTGGCGCACGGGTGAACGTGGCCAGGTGGCGGCCGGTCTGGGAGCACGTGCAAATCGCCACACGCTGTCGGCCAGGGGTGAAGGTGTCAACACCCGCATCCTGGAGGACAGCATTGCTCACCAAGTTCGTAGAGAACGAGGGGAGGTGGAGACCAGACAGCTCACCAGACGGGACCGCCGGACACGGAAGCACAGTGGAAGACCGTGCAAGCACTGGGCCCCCAGAGGGGTCAGCCAGTGAGACAGGAACAGGTGCAGGAAGGGGAGTGACTGTGGTACTGTCGCGAAAGAAACAGCGGAAAGCACCAGAGTCAAGTATAAAGGTGTGCAAGGCCTGTGCAGGCGCAGTACCAAGGGGAGCAGACTCACAAGCACCTAGTGCTGCAGGGGCTTTACCAGGGGCTATACCAGGATCCGGCGGCACACACAAGTAGCAATCACCCTCAGCACTAACAGACAATGCATACATAGCAGCTAGAATAGCCTCATAGTCAAGATCAAAGATTGGTACATCATGCCTAAGCAAGTCTGCTCAGTTGGGGAACTCAGTAGCATCAGGAAACTTGGCGCGCCAGGCGTCGCTAAGTCGAGCGAAGCAGCGCTGCTCAGTGTGAATCCCTGTGCACTGGCGATTATCGCGCGGGACCATGTGCGGATGATATAGGGGCAGCGACCAGGACCCCCAGAAGCCCCCACGCCCGGCATACCAGTCAAGAAGCTGCTGGGAAGTGGGGGTCTGGCGCTGACGCTGCTGCTGCTGCTGCGGCTTGCTGCTGGCCCTGACCACCACTGCCACCATCGCTCCCTCCTCCCCCCACCGCCGCTGCTGCCCCCTCCACCGCCCCCAGTGCCTCCGCCGCCCCCACCACCACCTCCACTCCCTCCACCCCCACGACCACCCCCACCACCTCCACCGCCCCCGCCGCCTGCACCACCGCCACCTCCACCGCCGCCCCCACCTGCCCTGCCACCCCTGCCGCCCCTGCCGCTGCGACGCTTCCCACTAGGAGCGGAAGCAGCCCCGACCTCCTCAGCACCAAGGTAGTCGTGAGCAGCAGCTGCGGAGGCGTAGGAGGGGGTGAGAGGGGAGGGGGAGCACCCCTCAAAGAGGGGAGAGCGAGGAGTACCACGAGCAGCACCTACAGCGAGGATGTTCTTCTTTGCTGCAAGGAGGTGCTTCTCGAAGTGGTCGACAGTGAGAGTGGGGGGATCTAGCGCTAGGAAGTGGTCTCTGACCGAGCTAAGAGCGCCAGGGAGGCGCGTAAACGAGGAAATAGAGACGTGAAGTACATCGGGGGGGGGGGGGGTTGCGCGCAGCAGAACTCGGCTGAGAGGGCGGCACGAAAGCGAGTGTCAGTAGCGCGGGAGGTTAGAAATGAGTGTCCTCATCAGTGGTGAACGAGGAAAGGCGGGGAACAGGTCTAGGGTAGCATGAACGACCTATGGCTGCAGTGGCTGGGGAGGAGTAGCGCGCAAACTACAGCGTCGTACAGTATCTTAGCAGTTTTGTGCTGGCTGAAATGCGCGCGCTCAGTGCATCGGCAGATGGTTCCTAATAGCTAGGCGTGGGCAGCAGCATCGCGAGTCTGCCACTGCAGAGCGTTCGAGAGCAGCAAGCATCAGCAGCTAGGACGCAACGGCAGTGCCAAACACGTAATCAAACAGTGAACGCCCTCTTTGGCATCGGTCAGAAGGAACAGTTTGCAGGTCATCTAGCCACACAGTGAACTCTAGGGGCGACCGTCAGGTTTGAACGCCGAGAACATTAGGCGTCGTCCATAACAGCAGTAGGTAAAGGCAGCAAGAAAGCAGGCAGGCAGTAGACACGAGGCAGCAGGCAGTAGACAGCAGGCTAACACAGAGGCAGAAGGCAGTAGGCAGTACAGGCAACGTGCAGCGGCAGTAGCTTGCTGCACCCGAGCTCCTAAGGTGGGGCTCTAGACAGTGGCAGGCCGTTACAGTTCGAAGCCAGCGGACTAGGGTCGCGCAGTGAGACCACAGACAAGTACACTAGTAGAACGCGCACGGCTGCTGGCTGCGTGTGGCTAAGGGCCGCGTGTGGCTCTCTGCTGCGCGTGGCTACGTGCTGCGCGCGGCTCCTGGCTGCACGTGGCGACGGGCAGCGCGCGCGGCTGCGTTTTTGCGTGCGGCGACGGGCCTAAGCAGGCTGCGCGCGGGCGGCGTAAGGGGCGCGCGGGCTCTACGTGGGCTGCGCGGGTGACGCGGACCGTCGCGCGGCTTTGGCAGCAGTGGCGCACGCTAAAAAACAGAGACGCGCGCGCTAGAAACCGAGGCGCGCGCGGGAAAAATAAGTGACGCGCGCTGCAGCCGAGGCGCGCGCGAGCAGTAGGCAAGGCAGGCAGTTAGGTGGGCCCGATTCGTAGGCTCTAGTTACCATATTAAGAACTAAGGCAAGAATGAGTGGATTAGGTGAAGGCTACGTAGGGTAAAAGACTAGGGTATCGAGAAAGTTTGTGTACCCCCTAGAGCTAACCCCCATACAGCCTAGATGACCTAAACAAG